>JANSVA010000003.1:38229803-38244169 GCA_025504915.1 Erythroxylum reticulatum | reverse complement strand
TATTTCGCGAGAGTAACAGATGTGCCGATTGGTTAGCCGATTATGCGGGGCAATATGATTTAGGAACTTTTTTTCTTAACACTCCACCTTTAGGGTGTCGCACTCTCCTTTTAAAGGATCTCTCAAAAACCTATTTCTCGCAGCTCATATTGTAATTAATCTCTTTCCTTCTTATTGAAAAAAAAAAAACAGCAACTTCTTTTGGGTTCGTCGGAGAGACAATCCGATATAAGACCCCATTTGATTTTTCCCAGACCGGTGACACACTCTTTTCGGAACTGGCTTTTCATCTTCCCTTACATTCTGCTCATACGTTGGCCCAAACTATCCAACCAAACAAAATCCCTTACAAACCTACATAAGCTGAATTGAATCAGTTTGACCCGACTTGACCAGCCCAGTCTAATTTGACTTGACTTAAACCGACTTGACCCAACCCATCCCCCACCCGACCCAGCGTCCGACCATCGTCGTATTCAACTGTCTCTGAATTCTACTTCATCCAGTTTAATCCTTTCATGTCTGCATGGACAATAGGCATATGCTGCATATTTCCCTAACAGACCTACAATTCCGACATCCAAAATGCTTACTGAAGTGTCTTGGAAGTTTTTAGCGACAACCAGAATCCCAACACAAATTCAGGCAACATGAGTCATGGCGGTTCTGGATGTTCTGTCCAACCACTTCCCAGACCAGAAGTACCTTGGTCAAGATGAACCACCATGGACCGATGATCCATTCGTAAAGGTTAACGCTTTTGAAAAGTTCAGCGGCAGATCGAAGGAACTGGAGGGCAATATCGATAAAACTCAAGATGATGATCAGAGACAGTTCTGATAATAAACATGGAATACCAATAACGGAAATATGAATATCAAAGGAACTGGAGGGCATTATCTATAAAACTCAAGATGATGATCGGAGACAATTCTGATAATAAAACATGGAATAAAGATAACGGAAATATGTAAACGTTGTTGGAAAATACAGGCTATAGTTTTATGATCAAAGAGTTAACCGTCGAATGCTTTTGTAAGTGGTGAGTAGCAGACTACGTGTAATGTGAGCTGAATAAAATTGTTCTCAGTTTCTTAACCATTAGAAAACTTTTTGAGCTCTCCATATTTATGTACAAGATTAGTTCTGATCTCCAGTTGTCCTCTTTTCATTTGGTTCCTTTAAAGTGGGAAGTAGAAAGGGGAATGAGACCTCAAATGGGTAGCAGCCGTGAACTGCTGATAAACGGAAGAACAGGTATCTGAGATCTGGAGTTCTAAGATACGCCCACCAGTATGTGAGCGCCTAAACTCGTAACTGCACAGGAAAAACTGCATAAATCACATACCTTTTTTGCCAAAATATGTAAAATTAAAACAATAACATTTCAAGATCTCTCGTTCTATATCATTTCTCAACTCAGGGTTCTTCTTCTTTCAAAGTCTTGGCTTTTTCATGTTTTGTACTGGCCACACTTTCACTTAGTTCACAGCCATTAGTTTCGATAGGGAGGAGCAGTACGCCAATCCCAGAAAGAAAAACCACGCCCACAAAAAGAAGAACTGCTTCAGTTTGTTGACATCCTTGCACTAAACTTATTGCTACGAGGGGGCAAATGATTCCACCAATTCTTCCCATTGCACTTCCAATTCCAACACCGGTTGATCTCACTGAAGTAGGGTATATCTACAAGACAAAAAGGAGCTAGTTAGATGCACAGGCCTTTGATATAATTAGATATGATAACCAAAGGCCTAGAGACAGGCCTTTGATATAATTATGATACATGGGCCTCTGAGATTAATCTCAGACACTCACAGCATCTAGGGTTTATAAGGGTTAAGCTTTACATATCCGAGCCTTTGATATAATCAGAAATGATAACCAAAGGTTTAATGATAGGAGAATAGGCCAGACCAGACCATATAAACTTTGGATTGCAATCTCTGAGATTAATCTCAAATACTAGACTCGCACAAAGAAATCAGAAGCATTCTTAGAGTTCATCCTCCTTATTTACCTCTGGGGCATAGACATAGATGATTGTGAAAGATCCTGTGATGCAGCATCTAGCTCCAAAGAGAAGGGCTGTCGTTAGACTGGCATATTGATGAACTACCAATGGCAGCATAAAGATGCAGCTCATAAAGAACATAGCTCCCATTGAAAGCTTACGACCAATTCTATCAACTATAAGGGCTGACAGGATGAGCCCTGGAAACTCTGGAAACAGATCTAAGTTAGATGCTAGTCGAGTTGCAAAGCAATTCAAATGTTAATCTCATGGTACATTATGGCTGTAACTAGAATACTCACCAGCAAAACTTGTGATGAAAACATCTCTGTAACTGACATCATCGGACTTTTGCAATTGCATTCCAGTCTGAAGGCATCTATTATTTCCGTTGTTCAACTCTGTGGTTAGTAGAACTAGGCCATAATAAGAAAATGCATTCCCAAAGAACACCAACCATATGAGCAAGGTTGACCTAACTAATTTTGGTGAAAGTAGTATTAACAACGAGTTAAAAGGCCCCATGTCAGAATCCTTCCACTTGGAGGGGGGAGTAATATTTTCATCATCTACTGATGAGAGCAAATGTGCACCCTCCACAGGCAGGCTCCTCCCTTGCATCTCAAGTTCATGATCAGTGACAAGAACTCCAAGAGGCAGCTCGTTCTTATTTAATCTAGCTATTGTCTCCAAAATTCTGCGAGCATCATTCTTTTTACCTTTCAAACATAAATACCTAAGTGACTCGGGTGTCGTATTATAAAATACAAGGAGAAGAAATGAAGGCAGAGCAGATAGACCAAGTAGCCACCTCCACCCAAGTTGTGGCATTACAATCTGCAAAAAAACAACAGAAAGATAGAACCAATTGAAAGTAAATTGCCTAATAAAAGAGCCAGTATTAAAAAAAAAAAAGAAATGGCGGATGTCAATCAAATTCTTAGCCATGTTGCCCATTTGAATAATTAAGACAGTGGTATACAAGTACTGTTACCACAATCTCAAATCTGGCAAAGCCGCTCATGCAGGTATAAAATTCCTCAATTGCTAAATTCCAGTGAAAATACAAAAGGATTAATATGCTATTGCAAATAGCTAAGATGACAACCCACTCAAAGTCAATGCTGTGACCCAGAGATGCACTAATAACGCTTTGTTCAGGAATTCACTACATCAAGTGACAAGTTAAAAAGAACAAACGAAATTGATGCTTGTGTCTACCTGAAATGATAGAAAAGATACCAAAAAAGAAAAATATAAAGATAATGAAGAATCAATGCTTGAAGACATATGAGAAAACCTGTGAAGTACATTTAGTATATCCATAGCGGCAAGGCACTGAATTTGTCAAAATTCCATATATTAACTACAAGCTTATCTACTGGGTGTCTTATAGAGTCTTCTGACTTATTTTGGCAAAATGTAAGCCAGCTACAACTAAAAGGAATAGATGTTACTGAAGTTTTGTAGTGCAAGCCACTACGCGAAAGACAAACCACATACACAACCTTATGTTTTCCAGCAATAGGTTGAAACAAAGTTAGTTACTTTTATGTTTGTTCAGCGGGAGCTGATTGCTATAAGAACTTAAAATTTCCTAACGCAGAAAGACTATAAATCATGAGATGACAAAGTATACCCATGCCAGTGCAGACTCGAAAATTGATCCGAAAGTCCAAAAGGCTGAAAATATAACCATCCATGTTCCTCTAGATGGTGCAGGTACAAACTCCAAAAACCATGCTAACAGTACAGGACCACCTCCAAGACCAAGGCCGACAAAACCACGAGCAATTAGCAAAACGTTATAGTTTGGGGCGACCGCACTGAGAAAACCAGCTACAGAAGTAACTAATGCTGTAACCAAAAACCCTTTCCTGAAGAAACAAGAGTGAAAACATACGTAGCAACTGGAAAATTAGATTGTATACGGTAATAGTAGTAGTAGTAGTAATAATAATACTAATAAGTAGTATTAATTTATGGATGTGCTTTTATCTAATTACATTCCGTTTGTAAGCAAGATTTATTTTTTTAAGAGACCAAGAAAAAGAAAGGGAGTCACCTTCTTCCAAATTTGTCAGAAACAACGCCCCAGGAATAGGCACCAACGAGCATACCAGCGAAAACAACACTGGTGACAAGGCTTTCTTGGTCAGGAGTAAGATGCCATTGAGCCTTAACAGCCGGTCCAACAAACGAGAGAAGCATCATTTCCATTGCTTCTGAGATCCAACCCATCCCTGCGTATAGCAACACTAGGTATTGGAATTTCCCAAACCCCATTGCCACTAGTGCATCATCTACGCTGTACATCGATTCTCTATCTCCCATCTCCTTTTTCTTCTCCTACTCCTACAATTTTTAACCCAAAAAACCTTTCAACATTTGCGTTTCTTTTGTTTAAGGAACCACAAGAGGGAAACGACATGGATCTCAAGAAAAGAAGAGAGAAACCTTACTACCAAAATTAATCTATCAGTCAATCAATCAAGAAGTAAATCAACACAAATTAAAGGAAAAGCAAACCTTGCCAAATATTAGAATTGAGGACTTTTCTGGCTTAACGCGGTTTCCGTTTTCCAGAAACGCAACCCTTTCTCTCCAAAAGAGAGGACGATGAAGAATGAGGGAGTTGAATTTTGACTTAGATGGAGGAGAGGGAGTTTTTCTATACATAGGCAAATGAGGAGAGGGAGGGAATGACTTTTGGCCTTTTTTGATTTTATTTTATTACTGACGCCAACCAATTACCTTTGAATATAACTCTATGAGATTGTTGATCCCTTGCCTTCTCCTTTTCCTTTGTTCTTCCTGTCTTCGCCTTCCATGCGTAGAAAACAGGTAGACCGTTGAACTCTATATGCCAAGTTTTTAAAAAAATAACAAGAAGATTTCTCAATCTCAGCATCTGCTGCATCTCTCTCGCTCGTTCCTATGACTGAAATATCATCGGGTTTTCCGTCTTTTTCTTATTCCGTTACACCAATTCGTGAAGACTTCTGACGCATTGACGTGCTTGTGATCAAATAGAAAGGAAACCAACGGGGATATTGACCATGAAACTATCAGAAAATTTTCAGGTGAGAAATCCAACAAGTTGGTCCGTGTTACTATATTCATCAATAGAGTGAGAAATACGAGCCTGGACAGCAGCAAAGCTAGAAAATCTTTTGTTCACTTCCTACTCACCAACTCACGTATTAGCCAAATGTACTCTTCAATTTGTTTAAACTTGATATGCATACTGGAGTTTCAGTCACAGAGAACCTGAGCTCTAGTTTTCAGTCATAACGGTTTATCTTTTTGACCTAAAATTGTATGGAGATGGAATAACTAACACTGATGTTTGATGAGAAGTCGTGAAGCTAGTCAATCTACTGACTGGGACTGACAATCGTGGAGATGTAGAATCATTCTAGAAGATTGTAAAGGACATCCAGTTTCAGTCTTTCATATATCAGTTGTTACTGGTAAAACAAAAGACCTGTCAGCAAGGCAAAAGTTGAGACAGATGTTGACCTCAGAGATAGCTTCCAAACAATTATACATGGTGGTTTTGGTTTTGGTTTTGGTCAGGGAAGGTATGATATCCCTACCATAAGGAACTGAAGAGGCGGGTTCTTCAGTTTTAAGTAAAATAGATGCAGGAATGAATTGCGAAAGTTAAGCAGTCATGGCCAAGCATCGGATGCACTGGTTTGCTGGATGGTGGACTGATGTTAAGGGCAGGAATCTAGTTGGTTTCGTCGTGGAATTCCGTGAAGCCCCATTCTATCTTTACCCAACTGATCTTTCAGATATCAATAGTGATGTAAATGATTTGCAAACGTTATTGGATGGAGTCACGAATGAGGTTAGCATATATTTGAATATGTCTACTACATGCTGGGCAGGCTCTGTAGGCAAGCAGTTCATGGATAGATGCCAGACAATGTTCTGGAATGTGTGTGCGTCAAATTGCATCGAACAGATGCTAGAAGACAGTGGAACCATGGATTCAAACCAGAGAGATACTAGACAAGGCCAAGATTCTTACCAAGTTCAATTATGGGCATGCAGAAGTTTGAAACTTACGAGAGATCATAGGCAGGACTTTGTCATGGCATCACCAAAGTCCACATTAGCTGAGCCTTTGTTGACGTTGCAGAAATTCATGTCAGGAAAGAGCTTGAAGGACATGTTTGCGTTGTGTAAAATGGAGTTGTTTTCTGTTCTTTCAGACTGGAGGTGAAAAGAGTGGCTAATTTTGGTGGAGGATGGCCTTTTCTGGTGTGACAGCATTAAAGGCAGCTAACAATGCTTACTTGTTTTATGCTTGATCAGTGACATAACCACAAGTGGAAGGTAAATCAACCATGGATCAATTGATAAGATCAATCAAGAAGAGATCCAATAACACAAAATCAGGGTATACTCCTTTCTGGGTTGTTATAGATGAGATATTGCACACATCTCTCCAGAGGCCCTTACATGAAAAAGATTATTTGAATCCAAGTCTGTTCAGTTCAGCTGACTCATAGTGATCCTGAGGTTGCATTTGGCCTATTATGCTTTACTGTACGCGAGAGTTGATACTTCTACAACCTGACGAGTAAGGAAATGCTGGAGGTGCTCTTGAAGAGTGTATTACCATTGATATGGAAAAAAAAAAAAAACAACATTCCTCTAGGTGGTGGTAATGTCCCATTTTTAAATTCGACACTATGAAAGACAGTAGAAAATTTTTCCGCAGATTTTCCCTTTAATAGAACGAGGCTACCGAATTTGACCATATTATATATATGAATTTCTATGACCGACAAAGAGCCGTCACCTCCAAAACTTTTCAGCCTTCGAACACTCGTATTCATAACGTCACAAATCAATGTGTATAAAAACTCATGTTCCACTATTTGTGTGCACAGAAAGAAAGGGAGAACCATCGTGGACAGCTCAACAGAAAAACTGGCGGAAACAAACCAGAACCAGAGAATATCATTGTCTTAAGAAAGCTTCTGATGTAGTTTAATATGATTAACTGCTATCTTTAGGCAATCAAATTGCCAAAGCGGATAACAGTGAGATTTCTTCGACCACAATCAAACTTCTCAATGGTAAAATGCTACGGCTCAAGCTCAGCATCAAGTCGTGCACTCTCTACCTTGAAAAATTCCAATTCTTGAAGAAGTTTATTTAGCTTTTCGACATTGACATCAAGAACATGGGCCTCCACTTTCTCTCTGTAACCAGGTGCATTAACTGTCTTCTCCAACTTATCATATTGCCTGTTTTCAGAAGAATCCATCAATATCCAATCCCAATCATGTGGCATAATCCGCATATATATCAAAGATAAATTTTAGTGTGAATGCACAATAAAGAATATAGGCTTACTTTTGTATTTCATCCATCGTATTTCTGACTTTCTCAAGCTGTACTGTGACATCAACCTTTCCTTCTATCTTAAGGTAGACTTTTATATTCTCGTTAACATTCTCAAATGCACAACCTACTGGTGCCATATCCTGGCCACTTGATAAAACCTGCATGGTAAAAGAAATGGAAAATGCACCAGATTTAACCCCCACGTACAAAATTTCACTTTTTCTACTATTCTTGGTTTTATGTTCATTGGATAATATTTTCTCCATCTCTCATCTTTTTATATCTTTTGGTTCAAGGATTTTGCAGGATGTGGGGTGGTGAGTTGAGAGGAAAAAGGTTCAAATGAGATTAAAAGTGCCAGTACACTGAGATTTCATTACAGCATGCCACACTTTCTAAATAAGTTTCTTCATTACTGTTCATATATAATGTTTACACACAGTATCCGTCACTGTAGGTGGATATATAGCCACTTTACTGTCATACCTTTATTGAAGATAATGATGCAAGGGTTAGGATCTCCAGTTCATGACTTTTAATAACTTCCGCTGCTTCTTCAGTCAGGCAAAAAGCAAACGCTGGCGGTCTGGGCAATGTGAGTTGTTACCCATTAAATATCAATTACTTGAATCCCAAATAAAAGGGGTAGATTAATACAAAACCGCATAAGAATGACACTCTTCCATTCATAACTACTCCCTCTCCAATAGTTCTTACTTTCTACCAACATACCTTTGCATGCTTTCTTCTTTCAATTACACTTTAAAACTGACATTTTGGAAAGCTACAGATCCTTTAATATCTTTCTCAGAGTAAAACATGATGCCTAACAATGGTGCAATATAGGAAATATCAAGGAGTATAATGCATTTATGCTTGTACCCACAAAAAACACAAGCTTGTCTCGTAAGTGCATATTACGTAAAAGGTAATTAATGCACGTCTACCAGGTACAAAATAGCAAGAAAACCAAACTTGAATTGCAATAGCAGCAAAGGAATGATTTACTCAGAGACAAAATATAATCAGAAAATAACACAATTTCCAGACAAAATCCATCTGCAATACTTACTTTACATTCTTTTGTTTCCCAAGCACCTCAGCCCGCAGAGACCTTAAGCATTTCACAGTAGACAAAACAATGTCCATTTCATATTCTATTCTTTCATTCGACCAGGTCTGCAGAGTGCAAAGAGATAACATTAATAAGAAATATCCAACTTTATCATCATCGACCTTAACAACTACAGTCCTTAGAAACACTCAGGATGCAAAATAAGTTGACTGAATGAATCCCTTGAGACAAATGAAAGCTAGCACAAAACAATATATTAAAAATATAAAACCTATCTTCCTACCAATTGTGAAGCGAGAACTTACTTCTACAGTTGAAGGATATTCAGTGATCATAATTGACTCTTTCTCCATATGTGCCTCAGCTGAAGGAAGGCGTTGCCATAATTCCTCAGTGACAAATGGCATAAATGGATGTAGTAGTCGTAGGCCAATGTCCAAACATACCCAAAGAGTATCTTTTGCGCAATTTCTCTCAAAGGAAAATAACTGGTTGTTACTAGCAAAATATGGTTTGATTGCTTCAATGAAAACATCACAAAACTGATACTGCCACCATGAATAAACTGTGCTGGCAGCATCTGAGAACTCGTAAGAGTTCATTGCTGACACAATTTTGGATATAGCCTTATTAAGTACTGACAATATCCATTTGCAGCTAAAAAGCGTTGTTTCTGGAAATATTTTTGATGGAGGGATATAATTCACTTCAAGTTTGGTCATAGCAAAACGTACAGCATTCCAGAGTTTGTTGCACCATTGTCGATACCCAACAACTCTTTTGATATCCAAATTTATTTTGTCTGACTGTAGAGATTACGGAAAAAGGCTACTTAGAAGATGTAAAAGTAGAAAACAAGTTTTAGGTCATCAAACCTAAACCACAAACAAATTGACAACTGAAGTTTAAACCTGAGCTGTATAGGTAATAAGGGCAAATCGGAGAGCATCAGTGCCACATTCAGCGATGCCATCTGGGAAATCTTTCTTCTGTCCTTGTTTAGCAACAAGAAGTTCATTGGAATCCAAGTTTCCCTCCTCAAGCCTCTTGTGCAGACCTTCAAGACTTATCCCATTAATCACTTCAAGCGGGTCAATAACATTTCCCAAGGATTTTGACATCTTTCGTCCGTGAGCATCACGAATCATTGGATGTAGATAGACCTAAAGTTAACAGAGCAAACAGCATATGATTAATAAGCAACATATTATTTGCAGCCAACAATATCTTGGCTCTCCAACTGCAATTTTAGGGTAGTAATTATTCACCTTCCTAAATGGAACATCGCCTCCCAATTTCATTCCTAGCATTACCATTCGAGCAACCCAGAAAAACAAAATGTCATGCCCAGTTTCAAGTACCGATGTCGGATAAAATGCTTTCAAATCATCTGTATCATCTGGCCATCCCAACACAGATAATGGAAATAGACCAGAAGAAAACCATGTGTCAAGTACATCAGGATCTTGATGTAACTTGAAATGCTTTCCAGCATATTTCAAACCAGCCTCAGCTCTAGCCACCTCTTCATCTTTGCCCACAACCCAATGATCACTGTAGGCACCAAATTCCTTTAGTTCATCATCGTCAAGTGTAACATACCATGCTGGAATACGATGACCCCACCAAAGCTGCCTTGAGATGCACCAATCACGAATATTTTCAAGCCACCTGCAGGGTTCCATTGTTTTAAATATTAAAATATAGTAAGGGATATTTGACAATTCCGTTTGGAAGCGCCCATCACAATACAAATAGTATTATATAAACTCGGAACCTCTAAGATAAATCCCATTTCTGTTAAAAGACCAAAGTAATCACAACATATCACAATATCCAGCAAAAACAAAAAAGAATTTCCATGGTGTATTAGCTATTTATTGATATAAAAGGACAGAGTATGGATTAATTACAGAACCTAACCTTTTCCATTCAGCTAGATATTGCTTAGGAATGAACTCAAGTCGAGGAATTTCATCAGCTGTTGCTGCATCAAGTGCCTGCTTTGCCATACTACCACAGTCAACAAACCACTGTGGCTTTATCATTGGCTCCACAACTTCATTGCTCCTAGAACATAGACCGAGGCGCATTTCATTGTTTTTAGCTCCTCTATACAATCCCTACATGGGAGAGATTAATCATACAATTATCAAAAGTATTAAAGAGGAGCAGAGACCAAGTTTACCCAGGTTCATAGTAAAGGTCCGTGTGTATGGACATAACTTCAGTACCTTTTTCTGCAATGCTTCTGTCAGTGCTTCACGGGCCTTAAAACGTGGCATTCCAGTAAATTCTGAGCCACCATTGCTATTAATTTTACCATCATCTGAGAAAATATTAATAAATTCCAGATTGTGTCGTTTCCCAACTTCAAAATCATTTGGGTCATGTGCCGGAGTGATCTGTAGAACACACAAGCCATGAATATTGAACAGAGCAGTAGATACATCTTTAACCTTATAAGTGCTAGAAGTACGCAAATACCTTAACAGCACCAGTTCCAAAGCTGGGGTCAACAAGTATAGAATCACAAATTATTGGAAGTTTTCTTCCATTAAATGGATGGACCGCATATTTTCCATGCAGATGAGCATATCGCTGGTCATCAGGATGTATAGCTACAGCCGTATCACCAAGCATTGTTTCAACCCTAGTAGTGGCAACAACAATTTCACCAAGCCCCCCTTCAAGAGGGTAAGCAAATGAAGTTAGAACGCCAAATTCTACTGGCTTCTCATAACCAGGAACCTTAAGTTTGGTTTTCTCCTTTATGTCCATATAGTCCACCTGCACACCATATAATTAACACATAAAATGACTAGTTAACCTTAGAAAACAGTTAAGCTCCACCATGTAAAGAAACATCTCACCTCTATATCTGATATAGCTGTAAGAAGGGTGCAATCCCAGTTCACTAGTCGAAGATCCCTGCAGAAGATATTATGAAAAACTACAAAAGAATTCAACCAGCAAAATGTGCAAACCATAGTTATAGGTCTATACAGCACAAAAAATAAGGCTAAAATAGGTATTCTGTTCCATAGCAGGCTTCTTTCTATTTAAATTCCGAGCAAAGGAGATGTGTCAAATTGTTTGTGTTCTTGATAAAAAACAGAAACATTCTGAAAATGTTGGGTGTTTCTGAGACGACCAATTTGATGTCTTCACTTAGATTCCATGGGCAATTTCCAAGTCTATCCTAATTTATTCCCAACTCTCCTCTCCCCCCATCCATTTATATAGTATTCCTATCCCTCTACCATGCAGCTTATAGGACGTCACACCCCACATTCTCTGACACATAACTCGTATTTATTTGTCCAGCACACCAACCATCCTATGTTGCCTCTTCTTTCGTTGTTGTGGGAAAGAATTTTCATATATTCTCATCTATTGAATAGGAAGTATACAGCAATATATAGGACATTACAAGTAGGAATTTACATCTGGAAAGTTATCTAAAGCTATCTAATGTAATCCCTTAATTTAAGGGATTTCAAACTTATTCTATCTTATCTATTTACAGGCTACCTATACCTTGGTATGACCTATTTACAGCTGTTTAGTATCTTGACACTCCCCCTCAAGCTGAGGAATAGATGTCTCCCATTCCCAACTTGTATACAAGATCATGAAAACTTGAACTGTTCAACCCGTTTTTTCAAACATCAGCTATTTGACGTTCTGATGGAACATAGGACATATGCACTAACCCTTCTTCCAATTTTTCTTTAATGAAATGTCTATCAATCTCACTATGCTTTGTCTTATCGTGTTGCATAGGATTATGAGCAATATAGATGGCTGACTTATTGTTACAATAAAGCTTCATAGGGCCGTCCCATTTGACTCTCAATCAATAGCCCTAAATTCTGATTTTGCAGATGACCTGGCCACCACATTCTGCTTCTTGCTCCTCTACGTTACCAAATTTCCTCTAAGAAACATACAATACCCTGTAGCTGATCTTCTATCCACTATGGAACTTGCACAGCTAGCATCAGTGTAAGCTTCTAGCGCAAGGGTATTGTTTATCTTGAACAAAATTCCTTTTCCTAGATTGCCTTTCAAGTAATGTAGCACCCTATAAGCAGCTTGAAGATGAAGCGCTCTTGGATCATGCATGAATTGACTGATCATGCTTATCGAGTATGATATGTCTGGCCTAGTGTGAGCAAGATATATGAGTCTACCAACCAATCTTTGATACATCCTTTTATCATCAGCTAGTTTTTCTTTAGCTTCTCCCAACTTATGGTTTGGATCCATTGGTGTAGAGATTGGCTTACACCCAATCTTCATTGTTTCTACCAACAAATCAGTCACATACTTTTGTTGAGATATAAAAATCCCTTGTGTGGAACATGCCACCTTAATACCAAGGAAGTACCTTAGTTTCCCAAGTTCTTTTATCTCAAACTCTTTTACTAGTCTTTGCTTCAATTCATGCTTCTCTTTCTCATCATTTCCAGTCACTGTGATGTCATCCACATAAGACTAGAAGTGTAGTAACTCCCCTTGCAGTTGAATGTTTAACGAAAAGGGTGTGATCACCTTAGGTTTGTTTATACCCCGACTCCCTTATGACTTTTGCAAATCTCTCAAACCAAGCTCTAGGATATTGTTTTAACCCATAAAGGGCCTTCCTCAACTTGCAAACTTTGCGACCCGTGTCTCCCTCAAATCCTGGTGGTATGTTCATATAGATTTCTTCATCTAAGTCTCCATGGAGAAATGCATTCTTAACATCATATTATAGGAGCTGCCAATTAAAGTGGGCAGCCAATGATAACAGAATTCTCACAGCGTTCATCTTTGCAACTGGTGCAAAAGTCTCTTGATAATCAATACCATATGTTTGAGTGTACCCTTTGGTCACTAATCTAGCTTTATATCTCCCAAGAGATCCATCAGCGTTATATTTGGGTGTTAAAATCCACTTATAGACAACAATGTTTTTCCCTTTCGATTTATCAACAATCTCCCACGTTCTACTCTTTTCCAATGCATTCATCTCCTCGCTCATAGCATCCCTCCATTTGCTTTTCGACAATGCTTCAGAAACGGTGTTAGGGATAGTAATGGTATTTAAATTCACAATGAAGTTTTGGTAGGCTAGTGATACGCGCTTAAGAGAAACATAGTGAGATAGAGGATAAAGTGGTTGTTTAATGCATTCCCTAGTTCTTTTCCTAACAGCAATAGGTTCAAAAAATTTTGTGTAAAGGTGAGCCAAATCTTACCATGATTTCATTTCTAGAGTCTGAGTTCGATTCTTAGACTTGTGTCAATTTTGGAACAACTTTCTCCATGAATACACCAGAGTAATGCTAGTTGGGACATGTGATGACACAAGTTCAATAGTAGAATTGGGGAACTCAGATGTAATTGGTTCAGAGGACTCGGTTGTTTCAATAATACGAGCTGGAGTAGGAGGAAGGTCAAAGGTTTTAATTGGTATGAAGAACTCATAAGTGCTATCTTCCATCATTGAAATCTTCCCTTGAAGAGAGGATTGGGAGAAAAAGGTTTATTTTCTGTGAAGGTAACATCTGTAGAGATATAAAATTTCCTATATGACAGATTGTAACACTTGTATCCCTTTTGAGTAAGTGAGTAACCGAGAAAGACACATTTGATGGCTCGGGGGCCTAATTTGTCTCTATGTTGGTTATGAAAATGAACAAAGGCGATGCATCCAAATACCTTAGGTGTGGGGCCATTTGAGGTTCTGAAGTGTGGGTAGAAGCTATTAAGAATTTCTATGGGACTTTTGTTGTCTAACACATGTGATGGAAGTCCATTTATCATGTATATGGCTGTAAGAACTGCCTCTTCCCATTAGGATTTAGGGACATTCCCTTGAAAGAGTAAGGCTCGGATGGTGTTGAATAAGTGCCCATTTTT
>JANSVA010000003.1:38212270-38222795 GCA_025504915.1 Erythroxylum reticulatum | reverse complement strand
AAGACAAGATTTATTAAAATAATATTATTTAAAATAATTTAAAGAAGTTTCATGTCACAGTCACCGCCATAACCGAAGCGTGCCCATAGAATGCTACCCTCATTCCCATTGTAATTTGAAAATTGTCGTTCAACAATCTGCTCCACACCTCATTAAGTTCATAACAGCCTCCTTGGACTAGGAGCTTCAAACCATATGCTGAGGAGACAAGACTCTGCAAAACCGCTAATGGGGACAGCTGAAGTGATAACGCACGAATCCTTATCCTACGCCCGATATTAACGTACGCCAACTTCTCAGAACTTTTAAACGTACGCCCTCCAGATCAAGAACAAAAACTGATCCTGTACAGTCGCAGAGATAGCGAGTGATAGAAGCAGGAAGCTGCTTGCTTTGTTTGACTCTTTCACCTGAACTCTGCATTTTACAGTGCCAGGGTAGTCTCGTTATAGCAGGTAAGTTGTGTAGCTTTCTGTCTTGAAGCAATCTTCCATGGCGGGAATTGTTAAAGATATATTTGCGTTTCTGGATTGAGTACGATTGGAGTTAACAGATTTTAGGTATTGTGTTGTTCTTGTTGTTAGATCTGATTTTTTACGGACTTTTGGAGGGTAGTGTTAAGGTTTGATGCATATCCAAGTTGGGTCTGGCCTTTTGGTGCGATAAGGATAAGGATAAGGTTTTCTATCGTATTTATTTAAAGTTGACGGGCTGTTGCTTTCTTGGCGGGTTCTTATCTAGGTCCATGAACTTCTCTTGGTAACTACTGCTTTTTTTCTTTCAAGAATCGAACATGGCGAATCGATGGTGGACAGGAAATGTTGCAATGAGAGGTGTGGATTCATTAGCTTCTTCATCTCTTCACCTGAGAAACCCGGAAGAGGACAGTCCAGTTATTAGCCGAATGGGTTTCAAAAGAGAACAGGATTTTAATGAATCTAACACAAACCCCAACAATGGTGGTAGCCCTAAGACACCCTCTCGAAACCAGAACCAAGATGATCAAGACGACATTAGTCGAGACAACAACCCCCAAGAATCAGGGGAACATACCACAGGTCAAGAAGCTGTTGAGCCGGGTAGTGTCAGCAGTTCTAGGAGAACCAGAGGCAGACCTCAAGGATCCAAAAACAAGCCGAAACCTCCAATTGTCATCACCAAAGAAAGCCCCAATTCTCTTCACAGCCATGTCCTAGAGATCAGCTCTGGTAGTGACATTGCGGAGTGCATTGCTAATTACGCTCGTCTTCGCCACCGTGGGGTTTCAGTCCTAAGTGGAAGTGGCATAGTGACCGATGTCACTCTTAGACAACCTGCTGCACCTGGTGGAGTAGTCACTATGCATGGAAGATTTGAGATTTTATCACTGTCGGGTTCATTCCTACCGGAACCTTCACCACCGGCAGCCACCAGACTGACCGTGTATTTGTCCGTTGGACAAGGACAAGTCGTTGGAGGGGCTGCGGTAGGGGCGTTGGTGGCGGCAGGTCCAGTACTGATCGTAGCTGCAACATTCAGCAATGCAACTTATGAGAGGTTGCCGCTTGAGGATCAAGAACAGGAAGGGTTGGAATTACAACAGCAAGTGGCTAAATCTGGTGGTGATAAAAGCTGTAAAGCTGCTACTGGTCGTGGTGGTAATAATTCAGGATCTCAATCGTCTGACCAACATGATTCAAATGCAATGCCTGTGTACAATGTTCCTCCTAATTTGTTGCCTGATGGTCAACTGCCACCTGAAGTGTTTTGGGGTCCTCCTCCTCGTCCACCACCATCTTACTGATTTATAAAAAGTCGGAATTGGAGGAGAATAGAACTAGTTTTGATTAGCGGACAATATATGTGCAAAACTTAAAAGTTTTCATGTGATCATAGGAATATATGTGCAACGCTTAAAAGTTTTCATGTGATCATAGGAAGGAGGGAAGGAAGATACGAGATTTTGTTAGTTTTGTAAAATTTTGTAGTAGCTTCCTGCTATTCAGATTTGCCATGGTATTTATAATTTTCTTGGAGTAGCTGTTTGCTGGAAGCCTGTAGGTCTATAAGTGATCATCCTTTTATGAACAATGTTGTATTTCTGATGAAGCAAGTCAAGCAACCGGAACCGTGATTGGATATTTTTTGGGCTTCGGTACAAACTTTAGTAGTAGAGTTCGTGCATTTTGAGAAGGCAAAAAAGTTCAGATCCATTTGGTGGAGTTGGAAATAAATATGTCAAATTTGAGTTTGAATCCGAATTTCTTAGGCTTTTTTGGTCCAATTATGTGAAGTTCACGTATATTCAAAACTACAGTGGTCAATTATATCTTGGACTTTAACCAGGATTAAAGATTGATATAAATTATTGCCAAGGAAGTGGCCGTCTTAGCTCAGCCGGTAGAGCGCATGGCTTTTAACCATGTGGTCGTGGGTTCGATTCCCACAGACGGCGCCGCATTCACAAATTATTATTAACGTTTTAAATTCGTGCCAGAATAAAATCTCTTTAGGTCTTACGAACCTCTTACCTAGAAGGTCGTTTGATTACACCTATATAAAGGCGTAGGCGGGAAGTTTCAATTTTCATTTTGGTGTCCCCTGCCTCTCATCATACATCTCTCAAAAATCTCTCTCTCGCATGCAGAAACATAGACCAACACGTTCTCTGTTCTACAAATGGCGCAAGATGAAGCATGGATTCATAATGAAGCACGGCAAGTAGAATAGCTTCGTTATTCTTCATTCCTTTTGACGTACTTCTTACAGTAGATCAATCTAAAATCTCTCTCTCATCTAGAAACATTGTCGACGCCTCTCTATCTGGTCAACCGTTACTAAGTGGAGGAAGATGATGAAATCGGAATCAGATCCAAGCACGGTTAGTAAAATCGCTGCTTGAATGTTCTCTTCAAGCGCAGAAGAAATTAATCGCTGCAATTTTCTACCGTATTATTTAATCAGGATCTGAAATTAAAGGAAGGTGAAGAACAGAGAATCAGACGTTGAGTAGTGTAAGTAGATATCTCCGTTATTGTTATTTTGAGTGTTTGCACTTCGATCTTTCGCCTTTATGTTTGTAGTATCATATTCTCATGCTAAATCTTTCCCTCTGTTCATCATATTATTTAATCAGGATCTAAAATGGAAGAAATGAGAATGAGACTCTGAATTGTGTAAGTAGATCCTCTCCGTTATGGTTGTTTTTAGTGTCCCCGTTTCGATCTTTCACCTTTAAGTTTGTAGTATCATATTCTCATTCTAGATCTCTCCATCTGTTCATTGTTTTATTTAATCAGGATCTTAAATGGAAGGAATAAGAAGAAATGAGAATCAGACCGTGAATAGTGTAAGTAGACGAGCTCCGTGATTGTTAGTTTGAGTGTTTTCTTTTCGATCTTTCACCTTTGATTTTGTAGAATCACACTCTCGTCCTAGATCTCTCTAAAATCTTTCCCTCGCTCTCTCATAGAAACCTCAACGACGATTCTCTTTCTGTTCAACGATTACTAAATGTCGGAGATGATGAAATGAAAACTGAAGAACGGTAATTTAAATTGCTGCATGATTCTTCTTTTTATGCCCAGATGGAATAAATTACAGCAAATTTCTTTAGTATAATCGGAATCTGAAATTAAAAATCGTAAATAACTGGTAATCAAAACATTAGTAATGCAAGTGGATCGTTACGCGATTGTTACTTTGTTTAGAAATCACTATAGGTGTTACACGCCGCACTTCCTGACAACAGAAAGTTAATAACAAATTAAGAACTCTACCAGAAGATGAGATGTTTTTGTGCTAAGATATATGTGTCTGAAACTTCATGGGAAGTTTTGTACTATGTCCACTGCTTTTTGATTGCTTGCGTGCTCCCAAAGACCATTATAAGGAAATACAAGAAATTGATTAAGTGCCTGCATTTGGTGAGCTGAGATTGATGATTTTGCTCTTAAATTGGCGTTTTGAAAGTTTTGCATATGAGTGCTCCATGTTGAGTTCAGCTTTTTAACATATACAGCACCAATAAATCGAGAAACCATGTAGTTGAAAGAATTATTATTGATGAGCAAATGATTTTTTATGGACCTACAGTTGATGAGATATGGATTTTTCTGATATCATTTCTAAGTAATTTTGTTGGCTACTTTTCATCTTTAATTACGTTTTTTTGCTTAACTTGACCATTTATTTGCTGATTCGATTGAAGCTAATACGCTATTAGATTTCATTTCCGGCAGCAGTCAGGATTTAAGTTTGAATACATTCTTTTATTTTGTATTTTACCCAATCATATTTATCTGTTGCTCTACCATATTTTCTGTTGCGTTTTAGCTTTGGCAATTTGAACCATATTTAAATCAGTTAAAGATGGGAATAAAGATGTCATTTAAAATGATTATATATATATTTGTACCATTAGCACATATGAAGAAGTACAAGGTCTTCTAAAATGATTTTTTTCCCTAAAAAGTTATTACAAATTTTTTACTGTTATCATAATATGAGAAAATATAAGGTTTTGGTAAACGACTCAAATTTTAAAGTTATATTATTTGACCACATCCGTTTGTCATATTCAAAATGAAAATAACTTTGTTTTACCACTAACACTTATAAAGAAATATGAGGTCTTTTAAGATGATTATATATATATTTTAAATGATTATGATATTTCTTACAATTAACATATATGAGGAAATATATTGTCTTCGTAAAAACTCATTGTTTTATCACATTACTCATCATCCAACAATTCATTGGCATCTTTTCTATTCAGATGTCAGATATGCATTTTATTTTCCGGCTGTGATTTTTTGACTCATTTTACATGGCACCAAGCATAGATTACTCACGTGTAATTGCATATTTTAGTCTTTGGATTATTAACAGTTATATTTATTGAACAATCTTTCAAAATATAAAAAGTTCGTATTCAATTTATTCTTTTATATTTTAAAAGTTTTGATTTTCTCACTTATTCATTGAATTATTATACAGCTTAATTAAGTTAAATTGTGTTGCATCTTGGAATGCAATGCACTAATTTTCTGTAAATTAACTTTAGATAACTTGTGTCTTTAATGCTACGATTGCAGTTATCACTGAAATTACTTGTAAATTCATTTCCTTATTTGTCATATTCGTTATCATATCTACCTAGTTAGTCTTGCTGGCTGTTTTCCATTTTCAATCAAGCAATTGTTGTTAATATAGTTTATTTATCCCATGTTTTTCACTTATTCATTCCATAGATTTGAAGCTAAAACGCCTAAGTTTAGTTCCAATTTGGAAAGCCAAACATGCACACTTTCAGCACAACATAAAAAAGATGTCTTCACACATTTTGATATGACTTTTTCTCATACCATTTTCCCTCTTTTAGGCACGTTTATTGATGAAAGTCTTCGAAGTAAATTAGACACTATGTTTGACTCTAGTTAAAGGATTCGGCCTTAGATATGGTATAGAATGAGTTAGCTCACACATGAGCCTGCAGGTCCGATGAAGAAGAAAACCTTTCGTTTACAAGCTTGTGTTCATTCTTTTTCACAATACAACGAACAGGAATTTTTACACGAACCTGCAAGTCCGATGTAGAAGAAAAGCTTTCGTTTACAAGCACGTGTTCATTCTTTTTCGCAATAAAACTACTTGAAGTTCTTTTGCAAGGTACTCTTGAACCCAGAGGAGGTTGGCTGTTGGTACTTGCTGCGTGAATCCGGTAGGAATTGAACCTACGAATTCGCCAATTATGAGTTGGGCGCTGAACTCACGAACTTGTTTTTCGCTGAAACAAAAATAAAGAAAACTTTGAATTTGGCAACTTGGTTCGTAGTATCATATATTTGTGATAACACGACATACGTGTTTTTAGTGAATAAGATTTATAATTGGTGTTCACATTTTTCTATTGTTAAAAATTATAAGGATTTTTTAATTTTTACAATAATTACATAAAGTATTGAATAGAACATCAAACCATGTTTAAAATATTAATAATACTTCCAAATAGAAATAGAAGTAAACAAATATAAATGTTAACAGTTTGTAAGTCTGTATTGTAAAAATTTATTTGATACTTTAGGTAAGATTAAAAGAAACTGTCTTGGGAAAAAATTAATTTAGAACTAATAATTACTTAATTCATATATTTAAATTAAAATAAATATATATTTATAATTAGTAAATAATAACATTAATTTTATAATTGATGTACTTATTAACCAATAAATATTAGCCCATAATTCTCATTTTTGTAATTTAAATATATATTTAAAAAATATAATATAGAAATGGAAATAAAACTAGAAAACTTTTGTTTGAATTTATTGTTAAAGAATTTGAGTTTTAAGAACTAACTCATGAATTAAGTTCAAATTTTAAAGTTAAGCTAAAAATCTAAAGATCTAATTCAAAAGGTTCTATTAAACCCAATTTATGTGTAATTTACAAACGTCACCTTAAAAAAATTAATTGGCATTTCATATTTATTCTTGTCAGAATTATGATAGTATATTGTTTTTCTATAATCAATCTTGTTACAAATTATGATTTAACGTTTTCATATATTAAAAAAGATCAATGTTTTTGAGAGAATAGTTGATTAAACAAGATAAGCTTAATGTTGATAAATACGTAATTATGCATATTAAATTAAATTGCAGTAATTTTTGATTTATGATTGAAATTATTTATCAATACTAAGTTTATTCATCAAAATCTATTTTATCTGCAACAATATTTAAATAAATTTTCTACTTTATAAAATTTCATTTACATAGCCTCAAATTGAGTCAAAAAAACCCTGTTGCAAATAATTTAAGTTGATAAATTGTGTCTATGTTACTCGTCATAGTTTTAAGAAAAAAATTCGAATATAAACGATTGTTTTAGTCTTAAGTTGAATCTTAAAAACTGTTACATGACATCTATAAATTTATGTCAAGTTTCTTCTCTTATTTGCTGTTATTGTCGTTTTGAAAATAATATTTCAAACTTGGAATTAAACAAATTTGGGATCTGAAGCATGAATGACTCGCGGCTGATATAAATCTAATAATGACAAACTATAGTGTAAAAGACTTCGGGTTTTGTAAGAGTTGAAAAAATGTCATCAATTGTATATAATTTAAGTCAAATAATGGTCATTAATTAGGTTTTGAAAATGTTGAGAGTTTTGTGAGAATCAGAAAAAAAAAATCATCAATTATATATAATTGAAGTTAGATAATGGTCATTAATTTAGTTTTGTGTATTTCGGAATAAAGTTATCAATTATATACAGTTTAAGTTTTCTTATCATAATAATATGATATCCATATCCATAACAAATATGATATTATTATGGACATTAATAGATGAAATTCTTTTTCTTTTTATATATTAAAAAAGTGCTTAATTTATGCTATAATTAAGATAATTGTAAAAATTAAAGATAATATTACATATAATTAATGAATATTTTTCGACTTAAACTGTATATAATTGATGACCTTCTTCTGAGAGTCACAAATCCAATTTCATGATCATTATCCGATTTAAATTATAAATAATTGATGATCTTCTTCTGGTTCTCACAAAACTCCTGATATTCACAAAACAGAATTAATGATCATTATTATTCGACTTAAATTATATATAATTGATTATCCTTTTCTGACTCTCACAAAACTCAAAGTCTTTTACATTATAATTTATCCTTATTATATTAATTAATAAAGTACTTATATATAGGTTAATAACTTATAGTAACTTCTTATAAAATATTAAAATAAAGTTAATTACTTAATAAAATAATAAAACTAATTTATCCTTTACTTTTACTTAGTATTTATTTACCATCAATAATAAAAGTTTAATCAGTATGATAGTAAAAACTAAGCAAATTTTTGCTTTTATTCAATTTATGTGTTTGTTAAGAGTTAAGTCTTGTGTTATTGAAAGGCTTTACACTTAAAAAACTAATTGAATGCCTAAGAAAAGGATTGAAAATAGTTTTTGTAACTTTTTCTAAAACACCATAGAAAGATTTTTAATCAATGATTTCGTTAACATAGCCACTTTCCTATTTCTTCACTTTAGGACAGTTAGATATGCTTGTGTAACGTTACCGACAGAACACATCTACGCAAATCATATTCGGCATTTCTGACCGGCCCAGCAAGACCCACGAGAATAACTTTAATAGTGTTGAAGTGCTTATTACACAAACTGATATTATGCGTTTCTTCAACTTAGGGCTGTTAGATATTTGCCTGTCTAAAGGTAAAGTCAAATCATGTTTTGGCAACTTCTGATCCGTACCACAAGACGCATAGGAGTATCGTAGTGTTTACACGGAGTGATGTTCTACATAAAAATTCTTGCCACCAATCATATTTTAAGTCTGTTGTTGAGAGATTCTCTATGGAGCTTAATGCCCTTATCCAGTTTATTTTCTTTTCAAAGTGTCCCGAGGAATCGCTGACTACACTTGGACCAAACAGTACCCGGATTTATACAAACAAACCTAAATCTTATTCAAGAAGTGGGAGTAAAAGTATTACTCGTCAATCAAGGGCAAAGGAGAAAAGTTGAGTAGGAAAGGATAGAAAGTACAAATAGGAAAATGGAAAGAACTGGAAGAGATAACGCGCGAAGGAAATTGATTACGGAGGGAAATTGAGACGGCGAACAGAAGTTTGATTAAAGTTAATAATCATAATTCTTAAAAGACAAATTATCATAGTGCTTCAAATAACTAGAGTTGTTAAATTAAGGCAGTGAGAGATAAAAAAAAAAAAGTAGAACGAACAATAACAAAAGCAATAAAAAGTAAAAAATGCATATCGTGTTTTACAGTTTTTAGAATTCTGCTGTAAAAAATTAAGTTCGATTTGATTTTCAAAATAAGGAAATAAATGTTATAAATAATGTAGAGAAACTGTGATCTGAATTTTGTTACATACCTTAGATCTGTCTCAGCTACACATAATGCAATCATCTCTTGTGAACACCAAAACCCTGCATGATGAATCAGAGAGTCAAAACAAGCAACTAAACCATCCAAAATTCCATTACAAATCAGATTAAATCTTCGACTTGACAATTTTCTCGCCGTGAAACTCTCTACGAGACTAAACTTCATCTCTCAAAACATTGAGAGGAGAAGAAAGCGTTAGTTCAGTTTCAAGATCCTTAATCCGTTCTCAGTATCTACTCTTGTTTTGATTTCTTTGTTTCGCTTGTTTTTATTATTATTATTTTTTTTTTTTTGCAATCACTTTTCATATCATGATATATGACGTTCAAGATCTAACAAAAAATAGATTAAAAGAAAGAAAGGTGAAATAACAAAGAGACCTTACGTTCTTCATCAGAACTTCTCAAATAAGAAATCTATCATCGTTTATTTCAAAAAAGAAAAAAGCATTCGTCAGTTTCAAAATTCTCTTGTCTTTCTAATTCTTTTGCAATATTTTTGGCTGCATTCGCTTCTTATAACATAAGATATTACCGATCGAGATTTAACAAGGAATAGTTGAAAGGAATGAGAGATGTTACGTTCTGCATCAAACCTTCTCAAATCAGATCACAGTAAGTATCAAATTATTCATCAATTTCAAGATTCTCTACTCTTCCTAGTTTTCTGCAGGCTTTTTGTTGCAATCGCTTCTCACATCATAAGGTATTAACAATCAAAATCTAACAAGAAAGAGATACAGGAATGGTAGATCTTACTTTCTTCATCGAATCGTCTAAAATCAGAACAAAAGAATCATCGTGGTCGGAGACGGTTATCGGAGAACAAAAACATAAAGTACGTGAGAGAGAGAGAGAGGGGGAAATTGAAAGACAGGAGGAGCTAAAAGGGAGCGTAAAAGCGAAAGAAAGTGGAGGGAAAGTGAAAATACAAACATATATTTATAGGCAAAGGGTTGGATTCATACGACGCCGAAAAGAGGCGGTGAAAGTATTAAGAAAGCGAGATAATTAATAATAAATTAATTACCGTATTCATTTTAACCCTACATTTTCATAATTATCGCTTTTTATTTCGACTTAAGAGAGATGTTTATCCATTGATTGATTTTCAAAGTTCGGTCATACATGCAATCTTTAGATTATTATAAGCAATTAAAGATTTATGTCATATATATTTAAACTTTTAACAAGGCCAAAAAATAATAGTTGCTAGTATTCAATAAAATTAAAATAAATAAATAATTAATTAATTATGATATACTTGTTATAAAATTAGATATGATAACAAATAGATTGTTTAAATTCTAATATTTGTTTTAAATATAAGAGTGATTTAAAATTTTGATTTTTAATATTCTTAAATCTTTATGTCGAGCTTTGTATCCTATTTAATTTGAACTTTTTAATAAGTTGATAAACTAAACTCCAATTTAAGTTGTCCAACTCAAATTTGAATTTAGTATCATTTTCTAAATTACAAAATATATTTACTTACGCATGGTTTGAACTTGATCAAATTACAAGTTGCTTAAGTTCAATTAGAACAGAGTTCAAGTCGGAAGCTTCGGAACCGATTAGA
>JANSVA010000003.1:38166196-38212170 GCA_025504915.1 Erythroxylum reticulatum | reverse complement strand
TTGAACTTGATCAAATTACAAGTTGCTTAAGTTCAATTAGAACAGAGTTCAAGTCGGAAGCTTCGGAACCGATTAGACCGAACACAGGGTGAAACATAAAAATACAAACTTCAAAGGTTGAGATTCGTTCTGATCCTAATTCCAGATGCGTCACATACTCTTATATAGTAAGTGAATCATAACACATTTAGCAATTGCCATTAATGGTTTCTTCACCACAAGAAAGTTTAGGCGTTCGTGTGGGTCCAGAACGGTTTGTTCACCTTTAATAATATCAAGAGTCAGACAAAGGAATATAAGATAACAAATGACTATCATCACTATTTTAAACAGAAGATACCTCCCACAAAATATCCAAGTCTATTGTTTAATTTTGTGGCAATGGAGTGAAGAAAATTTAAGTGGCAAAGAGAACATCTTAAATGCTGACCTCAAATGACTATTGAGGACTTGATCTGCAAGCTCACGTTCTTGTGCCACGTGGCATCAGGGCAATCCTGATTGTGCGGCCATTAGCAACTTGTAGACCAATCCTCGATGACATCAATTTCTGTTCACTCGAAAGCACGCTATTATAAGTCCCCTCTTATCTTCCTCAAAGATCACTCTGCATTAAGCTTGCAAGTGTCTCCACTCTCTGCAACTTTTACCTCCATAACCACCTTAGGTAGATCATGGCTGCGACCATCTCCACCGTCGGAGTCATCAATAGAGCACCGGTACGTGCGTTGACCATATTCATATTTTGTAATTTCACTAATGGTTCATGCAAAGGTAAGCACTTTCCTGTACTGTGATGCAGCTGGCCTTGAATGGTTCAAGCTCTGGATCCTCAGTCCCAACATCAGCTTTCTTGGGGAGTAGCTTGAAGAAAGTGAGCTCAAGGTTCACAAACTCCAAATTACCATCAGGGAGCTTCAAAGTTGTTGCTGAGAAGCCTGAGATCGATGAGTCGCAGCAGACAGATAAGGACAAATGGAGAGGCCTCGCTTATGATGTCTCTGATGACCAACAAGATATCACCAGAGGAAAGGGTATGGTGGACACTCTGTTCCAAGCTCCCATGCAAACTGGAACTCACTATGCAGTCATGAGTTCCTACGAGTACATCAGTACTGGTCTCCGTCAGTAAGTAACTCTAGCACTTGTTTCAGTAAAGCTTCTGATTCTGAATTATTATAATAATCTGGTGTCTTTTTGTATGATTTTAAGGTACAACTTGGACAACAGCGTGGATGGTTTCTACATCGCTCCAGCTTTCATGGACAAGCTCGTCGTCCACATCACCAAGAACTTCTTGGCTCTTCCAAACATCAAGGTTTACACTTCAAAACTCTAGTAACTGAATCAAACCCTGTTGTTGGTTTAGTTTTTTAAGAAAGATTAAACTGAAAAGATCCTTACAGGTTCCTCTCATCTTGGGTGTCTGGGGAGGAAAAGGTCAAGGAAAATCATTCCAGTGCGAGCTCGTCTTCGCCAAGATGGGAATCAAGTAGTTTCATGTTCTCGACTATCTTTAAAATGAAATCAAGGTTAGATATTCTATATCTTTTTTTCTCTTATGCAGTCCTATTATGATGAGTGCTGGAGAATTGGAAAGTGGAAACGCCGGTGAGCCGGCAAAGCTCATCAGGCAAAGGTACCGTGAAGCAGCTGACATTATCAGGAAAGGGAAAATGTGTGCTCTCTTCATCAACGATCTTGATGCCGGAGCTGGTAGACTCGGTGGAACCACACAATACACTGTGAACAACCAGATGGTTAACGCAACTCTCATGAACATCGCCGATAACCCAACATGTGTACAACTCCCTGGTATGTACAACAAAGAGGAGAATCCTCGTGTCCCGATCATCGTCACTGGTAATGACTTCTCGACATTGTATGCTCCTCTCATTCGTGACGGCCGTATGGAGAAATTCTACTGGGCTCCTACCAGAGATGATAGAATTGGAGTCTGCACAGGTATTTTCAGAACAGATAATGTTCCTATCGAGGATATTGTAAAGCTTGTCGATTCCTTCCCAGGACAATCCATTGGTGAGTTTGGTATCTAGATAGTGAAATTCCTTAATTAGTATATACATTAACCCAATGTTAAAATCATTTAAGCATGACAAAATTGGTTTGACCTATTCGAATTTCAGATTGTCCGAACTCGACTATGTTAGACTTTAAATCATGCTAAATATATTTTTAATTAAGTGTTGGTCGAAGTTATTATTAACCCTAAAAGAATCATGAATAATTATTTAAATGTTATTTATACATTTTATATTTATATTTTTTAAATTTTATTACGTTATAATTTTGCTCTGTCCGACTTACTTATTACAACGCCAAACAGTTTCATGTTTTATGTTTTAGCATGTTTGAGACTGAGTTGTGTATTGCGAATTGCAGATTTCTTTGGTGCTCTTAGGGCAAGAGTGTACGATGATGAAGTAAGGAAGTGGGTTAGCGGAGTTGGAGTTGATACTGTCGGTAAGAAGCTTGTGAATTCAAAGGAAGGACCCCCAACATTCGAACAGCCAAAGATGACACTTGCCAAGCTCCTTGAGTACGGGAACATGCTTGTTCAGGAACAAGAGAATGTTAAGAGAGTCCAATTGGCTGATAAGTACTTGTCTGAAGCTGCTCTTGGCGATGCCAACCAAGATGCAATGAAGAGTGGAACTTTCTACGGTTAGATCCCTTTGATCCTAGTGGCCTTGACGAGAGGTCAGCCTCTTTTTTTTTTTTAATACCAAATTCAATCATTAAAATTAAAATAGTTTTACAATTAAATACATTCTAATCTCATATGATTTGATCTTTTTATTTATTTTTAAAAAATATTTAAATTTTAAAATATTATTTAATTATTAGATAAGCATCTCATATTATATAATTATTTTATTTGAAGGTTTTATAAGTATTTATTTATTTATTATTAAGATTATATATGAATAGAAAATTAATAGAGTATGATAAAATGACTTATATGACAACTAAATGATATTATCAGGAGATAAATTTCAAAATGTAAAGTTGAAAAGAAAAATCAAATCATATTGTGCGGTATATTACCCCAAGAATTTAACTAACCATGTCTCTTTTTTGATCCTTGTCGCAGGTCAAGCAGCACAGCAAATTAATATTCCTGTCCCTGAAGGTTGTACTGATCCAATTGCTCAGAACTTTGACCCAACAGCTAGGAGTGATGATGGAAGCTGCCTTTATACAAGCTAAGGCTATAATAGGATAATGTGTGGAAGAAGAAAAACTTCCTTAATCCTTAGTGATGTGAGATAATTATATTCTTTCTTTTTGTCTAAAAATATGGATTATTTCCCTCTAGTTTTGTGTCATAATCTTCAGTGTTATGTCCTAACGCAGTGCTTTGTTACTTACCCCCAATTTCAAATTCTCCGATTTCAACTTAGTTTGACTCAATGTTTGAAAATTATAATAAGTTAATTAGAATAGGTTTAATCAATTTAAAGTTAAGCAGTTAAATTAAATTTGATTATATTCAATTTTAGATTCGAATATGAAAATCTGATGGTCAATACTACTTATCTATGATAGATCAATAACATCCTACCAACTTATACCCACAAATGCATTTAACCAAGTATGATAGAATTGGAAAAATAAAGAAAACAGAGTTTTTGAACACAAAGAATCATTAGATCCCAGAGCATAGACTTTTCTTGGAGACTTGAAGTCTGCTTGAATGTTAAGGAAAAAGAAGTGCACTTTTACATGTACAACAATATCCTCGGGTTTGAAATAAGCCTACAATCATGAGCCAATTGGGATATGCCTACCAATTATCTGCACATAAGCTAGTTTAGTAATCCTATTGATTTAATCTAACAGGCTTGGACAACCTAAACTATTCATCTAAGAGTAGTTATTGGGACTTACAGAAGGAAAAGGATATAGTGATCAAAGTGAATGCTATAAACAAAATCAGTTCAAACTCGCCCCCTGGCCGATCTATTACGCGGCGGCATTACATTCGATATTATCATCTTCCTGGTTCTTGACTCTGTTGAAAAACTCATAATCATCAAACCCTGCACTGCACAAACCACTGATTTGCCTAAGAATGACTTTTTAAGTCACAAAATATCACGAACGAGGCTGAGATTAGTACAGTTTCACATCAAATGACCTTCAAATACCTGCTCCAAAGTCTTCAAATTCATCATGTGGTTGTGTCACCAGCTCTTTCTTGACAGATGGAGGATTAAGTGTCCCCAGTCAGCAATCAGCATTTACAAAATCAACCGAGCACAAGTGCTCCTCAAATCAGAACACAAGAATTATTGAGATCGGAGACGAATACGATTATCAGAGAACAAGAGAGTAAAGTGTGAAAAAAGAAGAGAGAGACAAGACTAGAGAAATGAAACGTGGCGGAGGGAAAGTAAAATCAAGAACACATATATTTACAGGCAAAGGGTTGGATTCATACAAGAAGACGTAAGAACTGAGAGTCTGAGACGGTAAAATTGGCATTGAAAAAAAGATAATTAATAATTAATTAATTATCGAATTCATTTTAACTCTACATTTTCATTATTATTATTTTTTTCGACTTAATTAAATATAGAGCTAAGAGAAAGGCTTATCCATTACTTGATTTTCCACGATCAAACAAGTACTTCTAGATTATTGTATGATTTAAAAACTGAACTAATTTGACCAGAGTAAAACCTTAAAATAGATAAAGTTTGATTTTTAAAATTTTTCAGTTTAATAATTAAAAATCAATCAATTTATTATTTAATTTACAAATTTTTTATAAATTAATCAAAATTTATAAACTAAAATAAACTTACTAATTTTTTAATGATCTTTTTTTAATTAAATTTTAATTTTTTATGGGAACTGATAAGTCTTTCAATCATTTTTCAAATTCTTCAAATTTATTTAATTTTTAACTAATTTTTATGACAACCTAATATCAATTAAGGACCCGTTTAGTTATAGGCTGATCAATTAAAAAATAGTTAATTGAATAAATTTAGTTGATTGATTTTGTTGATTAGTTGTCTTTCATGTTTGGTAATCAGCTTATTGGATTAACTGATTGAATCCAGTCAGCTGATTTTTAAAAAGTTTAAGAGAAGTAGTGTTTTGTGTTATCAATCTTATTCCCTGTACCACATTGTAGCTATTTGTTTCGGAAGTTATGTAGGCTTGTTATTCCTTTCCTGTCGTAATCAAACCTCAATAATATTCATCATCCATCAATTAATAATAATAATAATTAATTTGTAAAGTTTGTTTTCCACATCTTTATTAATTTAAAAATTTTAATTTTTGTTATTTATTTTGATAATTCAAAAAATTATAAATCATAAGCAAAAATATATTAAATTTTGATTAGATTAAAAATTTTATTTAACTCTAATTTATTAATTTATTAAATAATGATTAAAATTTTTATTTAACTCTAATTTATTAATTTATTAAATAATATATTATTCTTTGCTAAGAATATTCAACGAAATACTAAGATATATAATATTCATACCTTTATATTTTTTTTAAATTCATATCCTCATAAGTCATTTTATACATAAACAACTAATACCAAATAATCAATTTTATCAAACGTCTCTAACAAACAGCTAATGCAATCTGTTAGTTAAATCAGCCGATATAATCAGGTACCAACTAATAACTAACAACTAATACAATCAGTTAATATTAATTTTTGATTCGATTTTTAATTTTTATTAATTTAATTTTTGGTTCGATTTTTAAAACAAACAATTAAAGATTTATATCGCATATTTCCAAAATTAATCGGGCAGTGGGTTCGATTCCCACAGACGGCATAATCTGCCTTTTGTTTTTCTTTTAAATTCTTATGTCATCTATTTCAGTTATATGTAACTAATCCATAAGTTTGTACGACAAAAGTCAATGGTTTAGTAACAGATAGGTTTTTTGTTTGGAAAATGGTTTAGCGACAGATGTTAACTAAACAATTTGTCTGATACAACTAACATGAAACGTGTACGTAATTTTCATTTAATTCTGAATTATTAAATTGATAAATAATATTCAATAAAAAATTATATTAGGAAACGTCTGAAAGTTCAAACTGTTCATGGGCTTCACGTCTATTTGGTATCTTTGACGATTTTATGGTTAGCTGTAACAAGTTCATGGGAAGGCCACGCACTTCACTTAAGAGCAACCCCTACCTCACCTAAAGATTCGTCTACCTTATATTCTTGCTTATCTTTTCTGTCCCTCAATTCTTCTATTATGTTTCCAGTTTTAGTTCTGCTTTCTTTTTCTATTCTAACAAACATGGATGCCACTCGCGATTCTCGTAGTAATCCCACTTCTTGTGTTATATTAAGCATTAGCATTTAGCATTGGAAGTGAGTTTCTAATCTCTAGTTGTTCCTTCAGATTGTCAGGTTCTGTACTTCTGCCCCAATTTCTTGTCCTGATTGCTTGAACAATGAAGTTTGAAGATTATCTGATGCAACCAGGCGATGAGAAGCAGACAAGACTGGACTTGGAGAAGGAGGTAAGGCCTATTATAATAGTGTATAATTCCCTGAATGTAAGAACCTTATAGTGATTGATCTGTCACAGGTTGAGGAATTGCAAGCTGAGTTAGACAAGGAAAAGGCTATAAAGAAAGTTCTGTACAGCGCTCTCCATGGGCCAATTCCATCTAATCCATGTCTGCCCTCTTTTTTTCCACCTCAAGTAAGTGCATGCAAAACTGAGAAGGAATAGTTAATATCTTCACTGATTTAATTCTATTAAGAAGGAATTCATCAATTATTTATGTTTCAGGTTCAGGGTCTTCTAGCTGAAATCAGAATGGTGGAAGATGAGATTGCATGGCTAGAGAAAAAAGTTGATGAATTGAAACTGAGCTTGTATGAGCAGAAGAAACAGACTAAAGAATGGAAAGTAAAGAAGCAGCAGAGAAGGAAGCCGAGGCAACACAATAACCTACCTCGATTTTCCCCAGGAAAATCGATTATGAGTGAAGATTTCTGTGAGCTATCTAGATCAGAACATTTTCAAGAGTATAAAAAGGAGAGAGCGCATCTTAGACGAGTCTCTGTGAGTTCTGCAGGAGAAATTTTTAGCTTTTCCTCTCCAGTATCCACTAGTAAGGTTATAATCTATCCCTGCCAAGAATTTATACTCCCAACAAAGAAAACATAACTAGGACAAAGTTATTTACAATGTTTTGATCTTTATCACTCAGAACAAAATTCAAGGAAGCATTCAGGGAGAACACGAGCGGCAAAATATTCACAGGGAATTTTGCAGCGAGATACCAAATGAACTCTCAGAAGAACTACTCAGATGCCTAATGGACATGGTTCTCCGTCTAAATAGAGAATCAGGACAGGGAATTATCAGCCTCAGTTCCAAAGCTGAATCTTTCCTGCATGAACTCGAAAAGATCAAGGACCTCATTCAACTGTAAAGCATCCATGTCTCCACTGTAATCTCGTCGTGTCATATCTCAGCCCCTATGGTACTAAATTCCAGACTTATATGCCACAATCAGGAACATTGGGCCATACAAGAATTTCATTCAGATAACTAGACATCCATTAGAAGTTAATCGGTTCACAGAATCTTCACCAGTATCAGGAAAACAAAGGTTGAACACGTCTTCTATGACCAGAGTAATCATTTAACTAAACATTCTTGGCCTACAAGCAGAAGCTGATGTTTTAGATTAATACCTACGACGATAGCGTAATGCATGTATAGTAAGAGAAACTGATGGGTCATAATCTTTTCATATGTATCAAGCATTTCTTTAACGTGTTTTACCCTCTTCACATGGGGGGCTGTTGATACCATGAAAAGGAATACCATTTTTTGAGTCATCGTCAAGTAACTGAAAGAAACCCAAAAAAACATCATAATTGCTCCAGTATTTAAATCAATTTCAGTATTATTTCCTAGCTCACTAGTGTATAATCTTCTAGCTACAAGTTTTGACTCAAAATTATGTTTTTCAAATTTGGTATATCTATAGCTTGCTGAGAAAATTTTTTCAGAGAGTTACAACTACTAAGCATGGAGTCCTTGTCATGAGAGAGTGATAAATAATCAAGTCTTCAAGTTAATTTTGCTAGTGTCCTCTCTTCATGCAAAAATTTGACCAGGTCACAAAATCTCTTACAAGGGCCAATTATTGTAAGACTAAATATAGCACTCTTAGCTGCAAATTGTTCCTAGATATGCTGGAATGAAAATTTTACAAATTTGTAAGCCTTTCATCTGATATGACATAACAGTTCATCCACTGATTAAATCAGAACGCTCACCAAAATGTAATTTCAATAAATTACACACAGTGTTAGAAAAATAGTCCGATGATACAAAGATGTAATGATGTCATTTCTACATACCTAATTCTGGTACAATAACAAAGTGAAAATTTTGTACGAAACTCAAAAGAGGCAATCATTATGAAAATGTCAAGAAAACATCCCTCAAATAAAGGACTCGACAAAAAGATTTTTCAGTAGGGTCATATTAGATGTTACAAATTATCATGCTAATTGTGAAAAATGCAGCTACACTGACACAATGGCATCTGTCTAAACATTGGATATTCAATCTGTTTTCTTCACAGGAAGTAACTGAAACTAGTTCACACCACGACCTCTAAATAAGATAGAAGGGGTCAAGTGAGGAAATTCACAATCCTATTCAATAGATTTAACCCAAATACAGTTTCCTCACAGTTGACTTTTACTGACAAGTTCAATGCTTCAGAGCATTTACCTTCAGCCGCTATAGTAATTAAGCTTGGAAGTGAGCTGCTAAGAATTTCACAGCTGAAGCGTAAGCACAAACCAGATGCGTCATCAAGATTGGCAGCTATAGGAGATTCAACAGATACAAGAAAAAGATTTGCATTGCTAAGCATCTTTAGTGCTAAGCTCTCACAAACCAAGAGAAAGTTGTCTTTCATCAACACATCGCTCCTGTCCTTGTTCAGCTCTTCAATATGATCGGTGAAGGTGCAACTGATACTCCCATATGGAAAAGAAAATGGTAGAAACAAATAAAGATCAATCCACTTTAGAACATTACATACAATAGCAAGGAAAAATGAGGATTAAAAATCATAATGTGAAACGAAAAGGATTAAACACTAATAATCATTAAAGAAACTGCCGTATAAAACACCTGCAATATCTTTAAAGTCTTGATAAGCAAGCATCTTGTGCAAAAAGCAATTGCAATGTATGTCAATACAGGAAGCATGTGTGAAGTCGAAACAAAGTATTAAGCCATATTCAAAATTTCCTCAGTGGATAAACTTCAAGAAAACAAATGCATTGTCAAAAAGAAGGGGCTGAAGAAGGTGACTGACCTTCGGACATACTCGAACATTCCTCGGAGACGAGCTTCATTATCCATGAAGGCCTCAACACCCATAGGAAGCGGTTTTACAAAGTATCCAATATCAGGCTTCAACTTAACAGGATATTTCTTGCCATTATAGTATAATGCCAGCTTTAAAGGCAATAGATGATGATGGAAACACACATGTATAGGCCTATATGTTGTCTCACCAGGCTCCAGAGAAGTAATCTCTTCCATTTGTGCAAGCATTGACACATCAGTAGGAGATGACAAGGAGCTGCAAATGCAGACATAACTAAGTGGCAAGACTTGAACTGTTAAGTCAGAAAACCTACCAAGGTCATATTATCTCCAAAAGGATTCCTCTATCAACTAATGATTAAGGTGATGTTAACACTTAAAGAGTAGTAGTTAAGTTTTACACTTAAATGTATGTATAGAATATTTTATTATCTAGTATGAGAAGCATTGTGTTAAGTAGGACTGGATATTTAAGGCATGAATAATTATCCTGATTTTCAATAGGAATGATAAATACATGCATCAATGCCTGGATTAGGTATAAAGAGGAAATGGGACCCCAACATCTTAATAAAAATAAACACTTGATTCTTCAAATTATGCCACAATCAACATTGATTTTACAAACATATATGGAACTTTAGTTGCATCTAAACACCTAGATCACCACACTAAAGTAGCAAAACAAAACTTTAGCTCCGCAACAAAAAAAGGAAAATACCTCTCAGTAGAATCTGAAACTTTGCTCGAATCCTCCATCAGACTCACTTCTGAAATAGTCTCTGTGGAGCAATTCTTGAAGGAAACTTCTATTCTTACATATTTAGGTGATATACTCGAATTCTTGGAAGAAAATGAGTAATCAACTTTCAAGCCATTTCCATTTGCAGGATCTAGGAGACTGTAGCATTTAGGTTTAAGTCGGCTCGCAATATCCTTAATGAAGATTCTGGCTGAAGATCCAAGGAACAGATTTTGGTCGGATTTACCCTGATTTGACGAACCAGGTTGCTCATCCAACCATGATTCTAGAGCTCTATTCGACATCAATTCTCCCAAATCCATGGCAGTAGAGTTTTGATCCATGCTCTTGTTATCATGAGAATAACCAGCAGCTGATATCTGAATCAACTGGTCAGCATTACTGTCACCCTCACTTACAGAACCAGTCTCATCGCTGCTACCACTGTCACTTGAAACTGTGCTAGAATGTTCTGAGCCATAATCAGAAGTAACACTTTCCTCATCCAATGACCCAGACAATGTGGCAGAACCATCGGCTCCATCCCCTAACAGATCTGTACTGCAAGTCTCATTTTGCAACTGGCCATCATGTAGAAGGGTACAAGCTTTTGGAAGAGATTCATATCCTGGAGCTGCATGAAGTACTATCTGTGAAAGAGATCCAGGAAGATAGATACGATGGTTAACAGGCTCTCTTGTCAATTGTGATGTTTGTTGACGAAAAATATGTTCTGCAAGCACATGTGGCAGCCTCCCACTTGAGATATTTACATTTTCCTCTGGTCCTTGAGAATACAATTTGAATGACAGAAGGTTCTTCAAAAACCAAGCCCTGTCACGAATATCATAGTTCATATCACACTCTGCCAATTCAAGCACATAGCTGCCTACTTTTCTCAATGTCAATAGATCCTCGCCTTTTGCATCTGCTAAAACCTGTAGAATGTCTTAGGTAAAAAGGGCATGGTCGTATCTAAATCATCAAAAACTAGCTGAGCACATTCCACATATTCACAGGAAAGTACTGGAAATTTCTCCCTTGTACCTTCATAGTAGTATTCAGAATCTGCAGCTTTGTTTCCAATGTTTCTGAAGTAAATCTCCAAGCAAGGAACTTAAGAACAGTGGTTAATATTCTTGGCATTATCTCCCCTAAGTTGCTGTACTCACCCATCATCCATATTATGGTTGCACGAGCTGCAGATAACTTGATAGCATCTAAACTACGAACCAGCTGAATTACAACCTTTAAAAATAGAAAACAAATTATGCATTCAGTACTATTGCAGACATCGAATGAATAATACAAGATTAGGTAAAAACGACTGTGAGAACAACTACGTTTAAAGACTATGGAAAAAAGTCTTTTAATTTTCTTTCATATTCCTAAGGCTAAAATCCTATTGGTATAAAGCAAAACATAGTTACATGAAAACAGTCATAGCCTAGGTCATTCCTGAAAAGCTTAATCACATGAGCTTTAGATCTAAAATAAACAATTTTCACTCAATTCATTCTTATTACTGTGAATAACAAACAAATATTATTGCTTAAGTAGATATTGAAACTCCAAAGGCCTGATGTATTGATTTTAGTTTACACCACAACTGATGTGCAGTCCATTGAAACATCCAAAAATCAAAATTTTACCAACTTAAAATGTCGAATGTCCATAACTTTGGAAAACTACAAAATATGAGTATACCTTTTCATGACTAAGTGGATCTTGATTTACAATTGATTTGATGGACGCTATTGCTTGAACTAGAACATCTCCTTCTCCATGCTCAAAGTCACTGGACAAGGTTTCTGCAACAAGGCTATATTCAGGAAACAAGAAACAGATATTTTTTTCCTACTCAAAGAACACTTTAATTCCAAAAAGAGACCTTGTCTAGTAAGAGCCAACAATCCTTCCAAGAACGCATTAGCCATTTTTGGAAGTCGCTCTGCACACAAACCAATAGCAGCAACAGCGTGTGCTGCAAATTTCCTGTCTGGATCCCTAATATAATCCTAGTCAAAAATTAATAAGATAAGCATCAATCCAAGGATTTGAATCTTACATCTATACAAATGACAAAAAAAATTGCAGAAGAGACGAGTCATTTCAGTTATAGAAAAGAAACCATCTATGCAAAAGGTACAGGATTGAACCATCATTCATATCACACTCAAAAGAACATAAAATGAAAAAGGTGACCATTGGTGAAATTTTCAAGTGGCCTTCTTTCTGACTCAACTCACAACAGACTAAAGATGGAAAAAAGCATAGAGGTTAAATACAAAAAAGAATAACTTAGAAACATGATCATTACTCTAGATCTGTAAGGCAAAAAGTCATCAAAGAAAGCCATAACATGGTACCTGGAACTCTTTAAATATTAAAGGAATCGACGAATCTGTAGCAATGGAACAGAGTATCTCAAGCTTCAAGGATTTTATTTCATATGAATCTGAAGAAACTACGAAGAATTCCTCAAAATGTGAAGCAAAGAGAAAAGGTATTGCTTTGGCAAACACTTGAATGTTGCAAAGGACCTGCACAAGGAAATTAAAGATGCTAAAAGTTCATAAACAGTTCTCAATACTTCTTTTTTTCCCTATTCAGCAGTTACCAGCTCCAATAGTCTTATCACTTTTGCAGAATGAGTCTCCTTTTCCTCATTACTAAAAGTTGACAGTTCTCCAATTATCAAGTCTTAAACAATACATCCCTAATCAGTGCATGAACCCAGTTCCCTATTATTAACTGTTTGAAACGGTGATAAGTGTCTTAATGAGGTAAGAAGCTCGATTATTTACACAAAAGAGGCATTATCTACATGCAATGATGTTTCATAAAAATGGATAATAATGAACAAAGTTACCACATACACAGGAAACAGGACAACTGCACGAATATATAGTACCACATTTTGTGAAGCACTGGATGATCTCAGCAGAAAGAGAAGTGGCTTAACAATTCTCTTAACATCCTCCATTGGTCCCATGATCCAGTGAACCCCAGCTGCAGCTAGTACTACAGCACTATTATTACTCCATAACAATGGTGATGTACATTGAAGCAGAATCTTCACATCGTCGTTACTTCTTCCTGAAGTAAATGTTGCACCACTTTGTTCAGCATAACTCTTGCCACTAGAACTTAACCACAACAAGTATTCATCAGGACCTTCAATATAGCACCTGGAGACCATACTTGCGAATCCAACATCATAATTCACTGTCATGTCACTAATGTCTTTTTGTAATGCAAAGTCAACATCTGAATCATCCTTTTTTGGCCAACAACTTTCTTTGCCACATATTGAGGACATTATGGATTCTTTCACTAGACCATGCCGTGCTATAAGATAACGTAAAAGGATTCCAATCAGCGATATCTGACCCCACTCTTCTACATCAGGAAGAATTTCGCATAACCTTCTATAGTTCTTGCCAATCAAAGAATAATTATTTGAACAAACAGATGTAAATGCTGAAGCAGCAGCTCCAACAACTCCACAAGATTTGTCACACAACAACATTCCAACCATCTGCAAGAAGAGGATATGGTTAAACTTCATGTTAAACGAACATCAACAAATCAAATGCAAATATAATGAGCAGGCATCTAAAGAATGTGATGAACGAGACATTTAAATCATCAACGCCCAGCTCATGAATAAATTTGATCTCCTAAATATAATTTGCAAATCAAAAAGTTGATCATATCCTTAAACAAGAAAAAAAATCCCAAAAAACACCGAACAATACAACACAAGGACAATAAATCAGATAAATGCCTATCTCCATACACATTACTGTATTAAATGCCATGTGAGATGGGACTCTGCATTATACGTATCAAGTAATGCCCATCAATTACATGCCAGGCAATCAGAAAATTTCCAGTAGAATCTGAACCTTGACTTCTTTGTTTGTATTTGTATGCATAAGAACAATAACAAACAAAACTATCCCATCATCCAATATAACCAAAACTTTAACAGGAAAATTTCGACGGAAAATACTTTTGAACCATAGACAGGACTGAAGAGTGAAAAGAAAAAGGAAAGAGAGGCATATACAATAGAATCCCCTAGAAAGAAGTTTCAGACCTCTTCGATTGTTGTGGAATGCTCCTCTAGTCGCAAATCATGCAACTTTGGAAGAGCATTGGCAGCACATTTTCTGACATAAGCAGATGGATCTCTGGCACACTTGCTTACAGCCACAAGAACAATAGGAGCAATTTCATGGAGGCGAATCCCTGCCATGGTGCGAAGTGCCCATGCCCTTACTAGTGGATTTGAATCTCCCAAGTCCTTCTGGAAAGAATTGATCGATAGCAATGCCTCATTTGGACGCCTGAAAATGGAAGACAAAAGTAAATGTTAATGAAAATAAGTTTTGTATGTTCATAACAAATTTTTTTTCCTTATTTCTGACATGACCGAGTGGAATCAGCCCTATGTAGCCATAAATGCTAACAGCAATAAATAAAAAAAACTCTTATATTCATCCCTGGATGGAATCAAAATATAAGCACCTAATTTTAAAACCAAATGCGTAGTGATTGCTATAAATCCACTATGTCCACAGTTTTAAATGGTTCCCAACACTATCCAACTCAGAAACTGGATAAATGAAAAGTCTATCCCTCTCCTGCATATAATAACTTATGCAACGTTATCTACATAAACTTCCAAAATTTGGAAATAAAAGGAGACTCGTGAACGTACACTGAAACTAGCAAAACCCCTTGAACTAATACAATATGTTGGTTCAAAGACAGATAAACTGACTTAAAGAACTAAAAAATGAAGTTCAAAATCTGTCACATACTTTTGAGCATAATGCAGAAGGTACAAGTAAACCAGCTTCTTTACTTCCAATGACTGAGATGCCACATTCTTTACCACCTGTAGCCCCTCGTTGAAATGGTGAGAAAAAAAAAATCGTAAAATAGCCCAACAAGACAAGAGATGCTATGTAATATCATTGAATACTATGGTAATGGATCAAAGAAGTACCAATTTCAGATCATAATCATGCTCAGTTCTTTAGTCAATAACAATCTGATAAAATGGAGTCAAATTTTTTATTCCACGATATATAAATTATGTATCAATCCGAGTACAAGTGATCCTGAGTTAGCGAAAGTTTTCGCTTCCACATACCATTGAGCTAATTAAGTCAGAATTCGATCAAACGTTCAAATTAGTACATTTCTTTCTCATTCCACTCATTTTCCTAAGTGACCGACCAAACAAATAGCAACATAAACAAAGCGCATAATTTGCTAATCTCGTCTTTCACTTCAAAATTTCAATTCCCATAGCTTTCAGAACTAATTTTAATTTCAGTATAAGGGGGACCTGAGGGAAGAAGTTGGAAACATCAAAACCCTGAGCGATAAGAGCGAGAAGGCGCTTTAGAGCCTCGCACTTCTCGGAATCGAACTTGCTCTCGAGCAACGGCGCGATGTTCACGTCCTCGGGATCGTCGTACAAGTGCGCGTCGGTGCCGATCCGAGACACGATCGTCGACGCCTTGCTTAGCGTGTCCGCCGTCGCTCCGAATTGAGGGAACATTGTCGGGTCTTGCGCTTCAACTCTTGGACAGTTGCGGACGAGCTTTGTATGAACTGTGTATGAACTGAACAGATGGCGCTTGTTTGGATGGCCGGATAACGAAGTCGGGTTCCAGAATAGGATTCCGTTCTCGACCCGGTTGGGAAATTTGGATCAGGTTTGGGACCCAACGCCAAGTTCAAGATAGTCAATCATGGGCCCACTTGGGAAGAGTCAGAGGGCTCTGTCTGCGCGATATGGCCGTTAAATCCAACGAAGAACCTAAATTCACATTCCTATCAAGTGCGTGGTGCTCTAGTTTCTTAATGAGCTATACATTACCATTAATTATGATTATTAACTATTTTGTGAACCTTTATCTAAATTTTACAAAATTTTAATTTTTTAAAGATAAAAGAATATATTAATTAATTATATTCAATAATTTTTTATATTTTATAAATTTCAAATCTAGTTGAATTTATCACTATATATTTTAGAAAGAACAAACAAACATCTAAATATTTATTTATATTCCTTTTTATTTTATTTACTTTATATATTGTTTTAAATTAATTTTTATATAAAATTTAATAATATACTAAGTGCCTGTTTGGATAAGTTTATATAAGTAGAGCTTTTGTCAGAAGAACTTTTTTAATAAGTCAGTTAACTGTTTGACTGTCATTTAAAAAAAGCTTTTTTGAAAGAACTTCATACAATGAACTGTTAGACAACATAAAAATAAAAAGCACTTTTAATTTTAACTATATTTTATTTTATAATAAAAGTTATTTATACATATAAAAATTATTTAAAATATATTAAACAATATATAAAGCACAATATATTAATTATTATATAATTTTAAACTATATGAAACATAAATAAAAATATATCTAACCAAATCTTTTATATGGATTATAACATAAGTAAAACTAATATAAAAATAAATATTAAAAGGTATAAAAAAAGTCAAATAATATTATATAAATCTCAAAATAAACGTGAAGATATATATGTGAATATTGTGATAATTATATGTAAAACATAAGAGTAAAAGGGACTAAAAAATAGGCTCATTAATTGGTATAAAAAATCTACCTAAAAAAATACTTTTCTTTAAAAAAAACTTTTACAATAAAAAAAAGTGCTTATTTATCATTCCAAACTTAACCAAACAGCCACCGTCTAACATATAATAATTATGTAATTTAGAGGGTTAAACCTCATATGAAATTTAATAATATATCGCTTGTACAAATAATGTTTAATATTATGAATTCGATTAAATTTAAATTCTTAAAATTAAGTTTGAATTTAATTAAATTTAAATCAAATAAAAAATCTTTAAAAATAGTTGACTTTTAGGTGGAAACCGGAATCAAGCTGATGTATCGTTCTACATTATTTTATCTTACACATTGCGCGTGACAACCACTCTCCGACGTCGATATCGTAATCGACGAACAGCTGTACACGTGTCGTCTTCTCGGAGGGACTAAACCTAATTTTTTCAGAGACTAAACCCATTGAAGCCTTGTGTTTCTTCCACCTTCATTATTAGAAGCTCAAGGACTTTCAACACTCAGAATCTTACAGAGCTTAGGTGAAGCGAATCTACTTAGCGTTAAAGCTGATATTTCTGGTTTTTCGTTTAGATTTCTGGGTTCATCTACATTTTGCATGCTTTAGTTTCTGATTCTACATGCCTAATCTGCAACTGTTTCAAGAGTTTGATGTTAATGGTGCGAATTCGCAAGGCAGCAGTTTGGAAATTTGCCTGATCTCGTTACATTGTTGTGTTTAGTTTTAGCTTAGTTCTACTTCGACTGTTGTTGTTTATTTGAAGTGGTCGCAGGTCTGTGTGTATTCAGTTTGCTTCGCAACAACATCTGTTCGTACTGTGTTTATTCCCTTTGGCTTGTATAATTTTGTGGGGAATTTATTTTGCAGTTTTGTTTCGCATGTCCATTTTAATTTTATTTGCCAAACTTGGATTGACTCTGGTTGTGGAATGTGGAAAGAAAGGTCGTTGCATTTCTTGTTCAATCTTTTAAGTGGGCTTTCTTTTATTTCTTTCTGGTTCTCTGGTTGATGTCAGATTGCTATAGTTTGTAGTTGGAATGATGACTAAAGGAAGCAGCCATTATTCCAACCCACATGGCTGCACGCATTAACCCGCAAAAAGAAGCAGCTTTTGGCTTCTAAAGGAAAGTTGAAAGGGCTTGAGTGTGGATAAAGTAGTTTGTTGCAGGAATTGGCTTTGTATGTGTGATTAATAGTTTGAAGGTATCTAATGATAAGGTATCATATATGATAAATGTTTCTTGCTACTCCTTTCTTGCATTTTCTTAAGTACATTGACTATATGTGTTTTATGTTGTTTTCTTCTCTTATCAGTGATTAAAACATTGTTCATTTAGATTTTCGAAATTGGTTTTAACCCTTAATTCAATTTCAGGCGGCCTATTGGCAGATTGAAATGGAAAGCTCAAATGGTTATGGGTCAGATAGCGACACAGACGGTAGTGATACTGAGATGAATGATTATGAAGATAAATGTTATGAAGAACTGTTGAATGGAACTCAGCAGGTGAGAACATCAGATGGTACTTTTACTTGTCCTTATTGCCAAAACAAGAAACGAAAGCGGGATTACATCTACAATGAACTTCTTCAACATGCATCTGGTGTGGGCAAGAGTGCTTCGCAGAAAAGAACAGCTAAGGAGAAGGCAAACCACCTGGCATTAGCCAAATACTTGGAAAAGGATGTAGCCTCAAGCAAACCATCAAATCCAGGGGTTGAGAGTGATCCACTTAGCAGTTGCAGCGGTGATGAGAAGCTTGTATGGCCTTGGACAGGAATTGTTGTTAATATTCCAACAACAAAGACAGACGACGGACGTTATGTGGGAGCGAGTGGATCTAAGTTTAGAGATGAGCTAATAAGCAGAGGGTTCAATCCCACACGTGTTCATCCACTTTGGAACTACCGAGGCCATTCTGGATGTGCTGTAGTGGAATTCAACAAAGATTGGCCTGGTTTACATAATGCCATATCATTTGAGAAGGATTATGAGGCAAATCGTCATGGGAGAAAGGAATGGTTTTCTAATGATGAGGAAAAGTCAGGAGTCTATTGTTGGTTGGCACGGTCTGATGATTACAACACTAAAAATATTGTTGGGGAGCATTTACGCAAAATTGGCGACCTTAAATCAATATCTGAAATCATGGAGGAAGAAGCTCGAAAGCAGGACCAACTTGTATCCAACCTAACAACCATTATCGAGATAAAGCATAGACATTTGAAGGATATAGAATTAAAATGTAATGAGACTTCAGACACACTCAAAAATGTGATGGGAGAGAAAGAAAGGCTTCTCCAAGCTTATAATGAAGGTATAATTTGCTTTAACTTTTATATGCAGTACAGTTTCATAATTCCATTTGATATTGCCTGAGTGAACTAACTTACCAATCATTCCATTTACAAGCTAAAAATTTGTTGGACCTTGTAACTACTTGCTCTGATTTCCTCCAATAACTTGCTGGTATTGGCAATTAGATTATAATCTACGTTTTCATTTACAGAGATTAGGAAAATCCAGACGAGCGCAAGAGAACATTTCCAAAAGATATCTAATGACCATGAAAAGCTCAAGTCACAATTAGAATCACAAAAGAAAGAGCTTGAGAAGCGCGGTATAGAGTTGGAAAAGCGTGAAGCTAAAAATGAAAATGACAGAAAACTGCTATCTGAGGAGATTGAAAAGGTACAGTATCTAGTTTTTTATTAGCAAAAGCCTCTTTGTCAATTTTATTTGTTCTTTATGTTGTATGTGCAAGCAGTAAACTGAATTCATCTTTATAATTATCGGCTTAAAATAGTATGGCATTCAGTTAACCAGCCAATTATGATTTTCTTTTTTGCTAGAATGCAATTGAAAACAACTCACTTCAAATGGCTTCGTTGGAGCAACAGAAGGCTGATGAAGATGTTTTGAAATTGGCTGAAGATCAAAAGGTTTGCACGAGCTCTAGACAATTTGGAAAAGAGTGAAACTTCAAAAAATGACATTTGTTCAATTTTATTCAGAGGCAAAAAGAGGAGCTTCACAATAAAATTATTCAATTGGAAAAGCAACTGGATGCCAAACAAGCACTGGAGCTGGAAATCGAGCAGCTCAGAGGCAAATTAAATGTCATGAAGCACATGGGAGGGGATGGTGATGTGGATGTTCTGAGCAAGATAGACACAATAATGAAGGATTTGCGAGAAAAGGAAGGAGAACTTGAAGACTTGGAAACACTAAACCAAAACCTTATTGTAAAAGAGCGTAAGAGCAACGATGAGCTACAGGAGGCCCGTAAAGAACTAATCAATGTTAGTAACTTCTAATTGCCCTTTTTTCTTTAATTTAACTTCATTCTTTCAATATGTTGTGATAGATATTGCATTTTCAAATTTCATAATCATTTTTACACATTAATTTTAAAATGCCATTCTACAACAGTATTTTTGTTGATGACCTGAAAAAGATATAGAATCTTATTATTTAAATGAACATTATTTCATAAACTTGAACTTGAAGCTTAAATCATTATTATCATTGTCTGACAACTTGACACTAATGGTATACCTACGATACAGGGTTTGAAAGATATGTCAAGTAATGGTCGTATCGGTATCAAAAGAATGGGAGAGCTGAACGGGGAACCTTTTCTTGAAGCTCTGAAGAAGAGGTATCATGAGGAGGAAGCAGAAGACAGAGCTTCAGAAATTTGCTCATTGTGGGTTGAATATCTTAAAGATCCAGATTGGCATCCTTTCAGAGTCGAACTTGTTAAGGGGGAATATCAGGTGCGCCTTAAGCAAATATCTTACCATTAGTAATCCAATGCTGGCTTTGTATTCCAGTGTTTCAACCCAGCACCTGTTGTGAATGCGTAACTTAACTTCTGACAATTACCAGGATCATGTCAAGGATACCGTTGAAAATGCAACCATCTATATTTGTCCTGTTAGATTATGGAGTGCATGCCATTTGTGTATATTTGTTCTGCGTCTTTATGTGTCTTTAATGCAGGGAAGAAACTTGGCAGGCCCGGTATTTCTTTATTGAAGAACTTAGTAATTGCACTGGTAACTTGTTCTAATGTGTCTTTGTCTTTTTCCACTTACTGTCCTTACCGAAACTGTGTGGAACCTAGATTGTCTCTTCCTATTACAAGGATTTTGCTAAGTTTCATTTTATTGTCCAGAGAGTTCTGGATGAAGGAGATGAAAGATTGAGGAATCTGAAGAAGGAGATGGGTGATGAAGTATATAAGGCTGTGGTAACAGCTTTAGTGGAGATAAACGAATACAACCCGAGTGGAAGGTATATCACCTCAGAGTTGTGGAACTACAAAGACAAAAGAAAGGCTACCCTTGAAGAGGGAGTGTCCTTTTTACTGGAAAAATGGAGGAAACGGCACCAGGAACACTGAAGGTCAGTATATATTTTGCGATTGGAAGAGAGCATTACCTTACCATTCTAAGTACTCGATTCATCTTTTCTTCCCAGAACTACTCAAATGTACTGTTCCCATAAACTGAAAACAAAGTAACTTTAGATCTCAATTCATCTAAGAAAAGGTCTTTCTACGATGAATGACTCGAAATTTGGATTTTATGAGTTGCATTTCTCTCACATTCCATGCCATTGATTGTTATTACACGTACACATAATCCTGGCATAGTTTGGAGGATTACACCTTTGATGATGTCTTTACATAGAGATACTGATAACGCATGCAGGGAAACATTCGTGTTCCTCAGCCAGAGCGGAGTTGTGTGCTTAAACTCGGAATACACATCCGGGAGATGGAGGAGACGGAAAATAATCTTCACCGATGAAGACATCTATTTATGCACAAATTATTGTTTCTATGCAGTGTGCATTTCTGCTCACTTGAGACAAGCTTAGTTGTTGGGTAAATGTTTTCATTGGTGTAGACAGTGAAGGTAGAACCTCAATGTTCCTCAATAATATCTTCTTCCAGCGGTCCAAATCTTTATACTGGATGAATGGTTTTAGCGTATACAAAATTGCCTGAATTTCAGACGCGTTTCGTGGATTTTGCGGTGGTTCAAACCCGACTTGAGTTTTAAGGTTTTGATGTTTCATGGATTTTGCGGTAATTCGAACCTGATTGAATTTCAAACGTGTCTGATAGGTTCAGTGTTACAGTCTAATTGTGTTACATCATTAATAAGAGAAGCTAACATGGAGTTTATAAAAGCTTATGAGTTCTCTGACCCTATAAGTTGATTTTTGGGGTTAATTCTTTTATTAGACCTATAATAATTAGTATAAGAGAGAACATCACTCTTTCAAGCCCTTGTGTTACAGGTGATAATGCTGGTATTGTAGTATTCGCTCGAGGCTAGAACCAGTCTAAAGCGCAAGTGTCTAAGTTGTGAAGTATAGGAAAATGCTACGGTCTAATTATCTCACATTAATAAAACGAGAGACTGATATGAACTTTATAAATTTATGAGTGAGTTTTTCCATTTGAGTGACCGACCTCCAAACTCGCTTATTAGACACGAGCAAAAGCTTTCTTTACTTATTCACATATATTAATAAGCCATTATATGCATAAACTTTTGGATAAGTAAACAAAGCTTTTGCTCATAATTAGTTGAACTTGAAAAGAATTTATCAAATTCAAATCTAAATTTAAGGTTCAGCTTGATCAAGTTGAATATCCAAGTTTGAACACGGATCCGAATTTGATCAAATGGATAAAACTTAGTCTATTAAATTTTGGGTCGGGTCAAATTGAATGTTTTGGCAATGCTCAAGAGGCAACTATGTCTATGTAACAAATTGTAAGTGAGCGTTTCTGTTGGGCTGTAAGCCTGTGACTATATGATATGACACCATTATAGACTCAATCAAGAACCATTACTGAGTGTACACGTCTTTTGAGAGTGGGCTTTACCTAGAAAACACTATAAATACCAGAATCGATTTAAAAAACCCTAATCTTGCTAGTTATCCTCCGCCTTCAGCCTCCATCATTGAGCACTGAAAACCTTAACTTGTCATTCTGCTTTTACAATTAGAATGCTTTCTTTTGATGGGTTATGATTAGAAAGAGAGAGGCTTGAGTGGGATCTTCACAACCCCTCTGGAGTTTAGGCGTAGGTAGAGATTGAAAATGGAGGCAATCACAGAAAAAGAAGAAGACGCCGCCATTCTTTTAACAGATTTAGGCTTTGGTGTCTTCAATTTTTGTCCTCGATTTTTCCTCTTCTTTACACTAATCTCCATATGGGGTTTTTCCCCCCACAGTGACAGATCTTTCCATTTTACACTTGATATGAGCCCGTTCGAAGAGAACTGTCGTTTGATTTTATGGATTTGCATTGGTTGTTTTAGTACGAGGAAGCATTGTTTCTTCTTGATGCTTTCTCAGGTAAACTGTGCAGAAAGAAAAAGCCTGATTGCTACTCTGTTTTCAGGCGGCGGCCAGACAACCGTAGGGATGGTTTCCACAGACTACGGGACTTTTCCGATCCCGGCTTGTCTACTATAATCCATCTCACATTCTCTCTTTTGAAATGTTCTTTTTTTTCCTAGTTTTTTTAGTGATAATTTATATTTTGTTGGAATGATCATAAGTCCGAAGAAAATTTTAATTTTAATTCAAAATTAAAGTAATGAATTTGATTTAAAAATTTTAAAAATTATATATTTTGGATATACTCTCAATAATTTATTTTAAAAATTATTTAAATTAATAATTTAAAATTAAGTAATAAATTTGATTTAATTAATATTAATAAATTATTTTTCTTCTAATCAAATTGTACTCAAACTTAATTATGAGAAATTGAGATTAATTACGCATGATTACATTCTTAACAATTATATCATATTCTTAACAACATTTTTAATAACTTACCCATTTGTATTTTAACTAGTCGCTATGGAAACTTAGATGGTGGAAGTGAACAAAAGCCGCGGGCACCATCTTCACTTTGCAGCCACCTCAGCATCAGCACTTTTTCCCCACAAACATACATACACATACTAATGTCTCTCATCTTTTCATAAAAGACACAAAAAGCTCACTCTGTCACACACTACTATTAAACCACAATTTGAATTATAGTTAGACTCGAAAGTTCTTGCCGGTGAAAGCTTGACCGAATTCCCAGTTTGAGGGAACAATGTTCCAGGAAGTTGTGGTGCGCCTGTCACTGCCTGTGACCCTGAAGGACAGTGACTGACCTACCAAAACAGAGTTCACTTGCCAGTTCTGACCCCAATTCCGGCTCATGCTTATCCAACCAGTTTTTGACCCTTTTACGCTTACTTTCACCAGGTCTCCTGCACCAGCGACGTTGGTGATCAATACCAAGTTGAAGTAAGGATTGCCATTGATTTGGAACCTGATTCCTCCTCTCTTCCTACAGGTCACTCTGTTTTCCACACAAAACAGAACGAGCTTATCATGAGGAACAGATTGTTTGGTTATAAAGGTGAAATCTTGAATTGACAGCAAAGTATAACATGGATACAGAGAACTAAAGTAATGTATCTTTACCGGCGATAAGAGACGGGGACGATGCCTGCGCGATACTTGGCGATCTTAAGGAACATAGGCATGGCAAGATCGAAATGGGGGCGAGGAGGGTTACACCATCCACCATTGTCACTGGGTAGAGCGTAGTTTGGAGGGCAAAAGTTTGTGGCTGTAATGAAGATGGATGGACTGCCAGAGTAGCACCATTGTGGGTCATTTGCACACTTTATCTCGAAGCAAGCTCCACAACTTTGACCCTCGTTGAACAATGCAGTGCTTAGTGCTGCTGTGTTCACGCCATAGCCTTGGCTGTATAGATTTCCGTATCCACAAGCACCACCTACGCGCAAGATAGAGAAGAAAATTGACGTCGATTAGTTGATCCAGAAGAACAAGGTTTCTAAAACGCATTGAATAGAAAATTAAGCTTCTGTAGCCTTTTGAAATCAATATTTTGGTAGAAACAGAGTTCGGATCAGAAAAACAGGGTAAAACAGAGTACCCATTGTCCCGGAGGCATCATTGCCACCGTAGAAAGTGGCATGAGCGCTCTGCCACGGTCCACCGGAGAAGACACCTGGAATTCTCGCCTGAACAAACTTCAGAACCAGCAACAAGAATATTCCATGAATGAAACCCTTCAAAGCCATGACTTTTCACTTGCTACGTCCGTTCGAGAGATGGAGAAACTAGCAAAGACTTCTGAACAAGTTGGGAGTGAAGTGAAGAGGGAGTGAAGAGTAGAGGTGCTATTTATGGAGAAAAAACAGAGGAAAGTTTAAAGAGAAACCAAAGGATCATCAACATTAATTACTTATGTTGTCTGTTGGTATTTAGATAATTAACCCCAAGCCTTCTCTTTCACACTCCCTCCCTCTGGCGGGTATCCTATTTCATCCTCCATGAAAGTACTTGCACGGGGTTTTTTCACTTTTTTACCTTTATATGACGAACATGTTCTTGTGGTTTATGCACATACTATGGTTTTTGAGTGACAAAAGAAAAAGGGTAACAAAGCTTTGAATGCTTGATAATACGAAAAAGGCTTTGCTTCATTTGTAAGTTGTGCCATTGATTTCAGGTTCTGTCCTAAACATGTGCCTTTCCCTTTTATACCTTCGAATTTTGGAGGGAATGGTGGGAGCTACCGGGCCCAAGAAAGGTAAATGTTAAGCCATAAACTACAAAGTTGGTATTTTTTCGAATCCAAATATGTAAATTTTGGGTTAATCAGATTTTAAACCATTTAAATTTTTTTAAAAATGGTTTAAAAATAAGAATTTTAACAAAAATAGACTTAAATCCAACAATAAAATTAAATTTAAATTAAACTCAAATTTATTAAAAAAATTAAACTTAATTCAATTCAACTTATTGCTAATATTACTATTACATGTTTACATATACTGAGGAAGTAATTATATAACTACTTACAGTTGACCTCGTACAAATAAAGTGTATCACGGTCATAACTTATAACGCGGCATGTCAACCGTACTTACACAGTTACTAATGAGTCGGTTGCGAGTACAAGCATGAAATTAGAGTTCGCATTTAAAGCTTCCTCCGGTTCAATCTAAAATAAAACAGTTGGTCAATAAGTACTTTTTTATTTTAAAAAATTTTAAAATAATTGTTTAGTTATAAAATAAAAAATGCTTATATGACTTTTAAAAAGTTAAAATATAACTTTTTAAGAAGTTCAAATTTTGAGCTTTTAAAAAAAATCTCTCAAATGATTTTTTCAGGTAAAACTTTCAGATCAATTAATAAGTCTATTTTTAGTCCTTTTTATTCTTATATTTTACACATAATTCCTGCAATACCTATAAATTTATCTTTACGATTATATTACAAACTCATCTTCTCTAATCTCTTGCGCAGTTATTTTAAATATTTATTTTAGGATTTATACATTAGTATTTGACTTTTTTATATGTTTTAATATTTATTTTTATATTAATTTTATTTATGTTATAATCCATATAAAAGATTTAGTTAGATATATTTTCAGTTATGTTTCATATGGTTTTAAATTATATAATAATTAATATATTATGCTTTGAATATTGTTTAATATACTTTAAATAATATTTATATATATAAATAATTTTATTACAAAATAAATTATAGTTAAAATTAAAAATACTTTTTATATTTTGTATGTTGACAAACAATCTACCGTGTGAAACTCTTTCAAAAAATTATTTTTTAAATGACAGTCAAACAGTTAAGCAGTCAACTGACTTCTTAAAAAAGTTATTCTCATAAAAGATATACAAAAAAACACTTAACTAACAAAAATTCTACTGGCGTAAACTCAACCAAAAAGTTTCTAATATCCTACGGTAATGTTTATTTTCATCATATTCTAATTCAATTTTAAAATTTATATCATTCTATATATCATTTAATTATAACAAATAATTTGTTTAGACTCATCTAAATTTAACGAGTATCATTAAACTCAAGCTTTAAAAACTTTTCAAAATCGTATTCAAACTTTAAGAAGGGAGACTAATATGATCTATTGTTACCCTAATTAAAACTTAAGTATCTGTTTGGTTCAGTTTTTTTATAGTGAATAAGTACTTTTTTTACAGCAAAAGTTGTTTTTAAGAAAACTGAATATTTAGCTGTAAAATCCAAAAATATTTTTGTCATAAAAATGACTTTTCTGAATCTAAAATACAGCTTTTTAAGAAGCTTAAATTTGAAGGTTTTTAAAAAAACACTTTTTCAGATTAATTAATGAGCATATTTTTTAATCACTTTTACTTTTATATTTTATACATAATTTCCACAACACCACAAACATATTTTTACACTTATTTTGATATTTATATAATATTATTTGACTTTTTATATGTTTTAATATTTATTTTCATATGAGTTTTATTTATATTACAATCTATATAAATGATTTGGTTAGATATATTTTTATTTATGTTTTATATAGTTTAAAATTATATACTAATTAATATATTATAATTTGCATATTGTTTACTATATTTTAAATAATTTTTATATGCATAAATAATTTTTATTACAAAATAAAATATAATTAAAATTAAAAATACCTTTTATTTTTATGTTGCCAAACAGTCTATTGTGTGAAACTCTTTGAAAAGGTTGATTTTTTAAATGACAGCCAATTAATCAATTGATTTCTTAAAAAAACTTTACTTACAAAAATTCTACTTATACATCTAAATAAACACTAATTTAGCAAGAACATAAATAACTTCAGCGAAGGCATAGCAAGAAACGGTTAGGGCGGTGCAGCTTTACATGTTTGGCATTAAGAGTACAAGGACCTAACCATCCACCAAATCTAGCTAGAAGATCAACAAGACCAGGCCACCCTCATGAAAGTAATTAAGCTAGTGTTGTTCAACGATCTATACACCTACTTGTCAAAACAAACAAACCATTTGAGCTTATCCAGAATCTCTCTTGCAATCCCACATCCATTACATGTGAACTTGCCACCCATATTTTACCTACACCTCTGTCTAATCGTCTCTCCCAGAAAAGCAAGCTTGTGATCAAAAGACATCGAGAATATAGGTTAAATACATTCCAACTTCTCTTTTATTTTAATTGTTATTTATTTATTTATTTTTACCGTATTATTTATTATTATTTTTTGCCATATTTCGTTAATTTTTTATATTTTTATTTAAAACAATGTAATAATTTTCATCAATAATTCATTTAAAGTTTTAAATAAATCAATAAAAAGTCTGCAAGATAATTAAAAATGCAATAATAATAATAATATTTTTAAAATATAAAATAGTCAAACCATTACAGTTCTCCAATTAGAAAAAGAATAATTTGATTTGGCTCAAAATTTTAGAATATTGAATTTACGACGTATTTTTATATATAAATCTTCGTAAATTCCATGTAAAGTGACTAATAATTAATGTAGGATTATGTTCTCAAAGAGCTTGCGATGTCTCCTATTCCTAACCATCATCGCTATTATTGCATTAAAATTTAATAAGCGTATTTAATTCTCTACGCCATTTCAATTGTAAATACTTATTACTTGTAGATTTCAATTTGAAGTAGGTTACAAGTTAGATTATTGGCTTGTTTGCTAGATGACAAAGTAAAGTATAATTAAGACAATTAACTATACTAAAAATCTTATAAACCTTCATAAATAATACAAAAAGGTAAGTAAATACACCATTAATGATTATCATAAACAATAGTAATTGAGTATTAATCCATCTTTATCTTAAATTAATGAGTTTATTAATTAATTTACTTAAATTACATAGCAAGTAATTTCTTATATAATTAAAGAGTTTATTCAAAAGGTTAGTTTATAAATATTATATTTTTTAATATAAATAGATTGTAGAGTCAATTAACAAGAATTGAGCTTTAATCAGCTATTACCAAAATGACTATAATTAATCATTTGAATAGTTGACCCTTAACATTTATAAACCTTTTAATATTTTCATTTTTCGTCAATATGAAATACTTTAATACTTCCTCTTTAAATGCAACTGGACTGAACATCTAGTTGTCACTTGAAATAAATGCAGTGGTAACCGGATCGGACCATTAGAAATGGACATTCAAACGGATAATTGAGAAGTTAATAATTCGGATCAAACATGTGTTGATATCATATTAATTTTTTTAATATAGGTAAAGTGTAGAATCTAATAATAAGAATTGAGTTTTAATCAACCATTATCAAAATTACTAGAACTAATCATTTAATAGTTGACTCTTATCACTTATAAACTCTTTAATATTCTCATTTTCAGTCGATGCGAGATACTATATCAATAAAATATATTTTGACAAGGCAAGATCTTTAACAAATAGACATGCTTCCTTCATCAAAATTTTGCCTAGTCGATCCTCGGCTGGACCATTTTGTCGGAGAAGGGGACCGATATTAGCATGTATGTTACTAGAGGAACCACCAACAACATGAATATATGTATATAGGTTTACTAAACTTTACGCAATCCTAAAAAATTGCTCAAAGTTTCAGGTGGAAGCAAAATTGGAATCATATCTTTCAACTTTTTGCCTTTTCCATGAATGACTTAATCCTACAATCACAGCATATCAACTTTCATATTCTATTCTGCTCTTTTTCTTCTAATGTTAGCGAAATTATAACTACTACTTTTTGGGAGACTATTAAGTAAATAACCGACCGCATGCATGTAATGATTTATTAATATCACACTCTGTTTAATTTATTTGTAAGTTATTAATTTAAAATTAAACAATATATTCGACTTAATTGATATTAACAAATTTAATAAATACTCCTAATAATTTATAAACTATTTGATTCATGTAATTCACTCGATGAAGTAATAATTTACAATTAAAAGATAGATTTAAAATAATTCTTATTAAGGAATTTTTCTTTAACACGAACTTGTTTTCGACCAATCAGACTTTACAAATTTCTTGTATGAATAACATCTTATGCGACTTAAACTCAATAAATTACCAGAAATGAGAGGCACGAACCACGAGTTGGTCCACCCTTAAGGGTCATGTATAATTCCCATGGTCTAAGGCAGGGACACCGTGACTTACTCACTCTCCATCATTTGATTCTCTGCTTTAAACTTAACGATATTAACTATCATACCAACTAACTTAACCACCGTTGAGAGCGTTAGTGTACTGATGCAAAACAGTGACTACTATAATGATGCCGACAGTTTCTAAAACACAAGTTTGGTTTCGTTTCACGTGAAATTGTTGGTGTTTTATCATGTGCAAGTGGTTGAATGACGTTTGTATTATGTCATGCTCAGAAAGAATGGGCTTGCTGTTGGATCCCCCTTTTATAATTAACGATACTTGGGATTGGATGTTGGGCTTGATGGATAATATTTTTCTTTTTCTTTTTATAATTAAGCTGGATTATAACTCCTTTGATGTTTAAGATTGGATAAGCATTTAAAAATATTAAGGGTGTTTTGTTAGTGAGCATAGAAAAAGAGAAATAGGCAAGAAATTAAAAAAATTGTGGAAATATATTATGATTAAATGAATAATATTTTTATATCTTCTTTTAAGAAAATACTTCATACTCACAATATAAAACTATATCTATTTTCACCATTTATTATATTTATTATAATTTACCATTATCTCAAATGAAGCAAGCACACCTTAAATAACTACCGTCAACATATATTAATCATCATCGTCATCACATTCAGTCTGAGTCTTACAATAAAGCGAGGTCTGATAATACGCAGCCTTATCCCTATATAATAGAGAGGTTGTTTCTGATAGATCCATATACAAATGAGACAATATAAGAGTGATATAAGTTATAGAGAAAAAAAAAGAGTAAAACTAGCAAAGTAAAATATTACGTCAATAACATTACAAGCAATACATTAAAAAAAGTAATAGGTTATACCTGATATAGTCCAAATCTATGAATACCTGATAAGCTGCACAATCTGGCTCTTCTTATCTCTAATTTTGTTCGGAGTCCTTGTTGAGAGACTACGGAGGTATGACAATCTATATTAGTATTATTTATAATTACATAAATATCTTCTCTAATTACTCTAATAATCCAAAGTTAATTATTTAAAAATTTGACTATAAAGTAATTAAGAAATATTTTCCTTAATTATCTGTGATTATCCCATTACAATATACTTAACTTTTATGACATTTATAATAAAATTAATAATTATAAAATATTAAATATTAAATGAAAACTTATTAGTATTGCTTATAATTATATAAATAAGAATTTTAAATTGAATATTTTAAAACAAATATAAATTTATTTTTTAAGAAATAGAAAAAGTCGAGTTAAATTAGATTTGTTTCAGTTTCTTAAAATTTTAAATTGAATTGAATTTAATATTTAATTGGAATTGCTAAAAAATATTTTTATTTATCAATATAATATTATTTTAATTTATTTTAAATCGGATTGGATTTACCAATTTTGCTCATCTTATGGATCATCCTCAAGGACCTTAACGAGCAGCCTCAGCCTCTCGTGTGCCGATGGTTTCGTGTACGCACAGATAAGTTCAAACATTACTACATTAGTTTACAATTCTACGAAAATAGAAACGTGAACAAAAGCAAAACCATTTGCCAACCGAAACAACCGAACTCCCAACCAGACTAGGAATTCAAGGGCATTCCAAGTTTGATCCTCAAAGCGACTGACACGTGTTAGGACTTAGCTGATCCTACCCTTCAATCGAAATTTGGCTGAAGCTCATTGGTCTAGACGGAACGGATAATGCAGACACTTTTTAAGGTAAGACCCACTTTATTCGATAACTTCTAGGCTAATAATACACCACCCAGAAGGCCAAAACATTAAAGGAAAAAATAAAATATTAAAATTGTTCAATAATTAAATTAAGATATTAAAAATTAAGAGATAAATATAATATTGTTTTCTCGTAATTGTCCTCGTTACTGTTTCTTTATTGATTTGGAAACCTCTCTAATAATAGTGCATACTAGAAAACTTTTCAATACCCTTACCTCAACGGGATTCCTAATGTTGTTGTTGTTGTACTTGCTCATCCATTGCCACTCGGCTGCTTAGTGGGCGAACCACTAAAGTCATATTTTACTTTTCCGTGTAAGCACAAGGTGTTGTTAAGTATTCTTACTTCTTACCTTTCATTTTTTCCAAATTAGAAGTAAAGTCTCTTTCTAATTGTGATTTTTCATCGTGATGGTTTGGATTACTGTGGACTAGAAATAGAAATACGTTAAAATGTATAAATATTAATTAAACTAAATTCGCTATTTAATCTTAATATATTATCTTTTAAATAATTTGTATTTAACATACTTAAAATAAAAATTATGAATTTTATTATTATAAAAAATTCAATCTTAATTACAAGAATTTAATATCTTAAATAACTATTCAATAAATATTTTGTGGAACACATAATATGCTTAGTAAGTTATTCGTTAGAGGATAGTCTTTTAAATTTAGAAATATTAATTTAAATTATCTTTTAACTTCTGTTTGGTTAATCTTATACCAATAGAGTTTTTGTCAATAGAGTTTTTTTATGTAATTTTTTTTAATAATAACTTTTATAAAAAGTCAGTTTATTATTTAGTTTTCATTTAAAAAATAATTTTTTAAAAAATTAATATAAGTTATTGTAAACATAAATATATCTAATTATACGAATATATCTAATGCAAATATTATTTAGAACTAAAGCATTAAGAAAAAAGGAAATTTAAGAATATACTTCAGAATCTAAAACTGAATGGATTGTGTTCAACGACATCAAATTGCATCTCCTCCACAAATTCTAATCTCTTGGACATCTCATAAAAGCTCCATGTTCAATCGAGTCTTTCATTTTCAGTCCCATACGTTCTTCCAACCTTTTTACTTTCCTTATCCCCAAAATTTGTGGGCCCGCATAGTACGGTGCAAGAAAAGAATATGCTTATAAATAAAAATAATAAATTTATTTTACAAAAAATCATTACTTATTTATTTGTTATATAACTATATTATTAAATTTTCATTTATTTATAATTTAAAAAACATCATATTAGAAATGGAGAAATTTAATTTTGCATTGTTTTGAATAAAAATTAAAAAATAAATAAAGACAAATTTTAATATTGTTAAATAAAAATAAATAGAAAGTAATAAAACAGGTTTTATAACAAAAGGAATGGAAAGTTAAATAATATCAAAAAAGTAAATTATAATTTTTGAAATTATAACAAATTAAAGTATTCTTAATTTTTCATTTTAGTGTATAATTTTTTCAAATTTCTCGTTGTGTTAAAATTTTAAAAATAAAAAATCAACTAAAATACTATATTTTATTAGTGTAATGTATTTTTTATCAATATAGTTTTTGGATTTTATGTGAAAAAGATAATAGTGTTTATGTATTTAAAATATTTATTTATTTAATGCTCTAATATTATATAGAAAAGAAAATACTACGTAAAGTTTTAAATATTAAGTTTATGTTATTCTATCTAACACATATTATTAAATTAATTTTTTTAAAATATAAAATTTAAATTCTTAACTAAAATTAGTTTTTTAATTTTTTAAAAATATATTTACATAAAAATTATTTTTAATTTATTATCCTATTTAAAAATAAACAACTACGAAAACAAAGTAATGTGCCACGTGGCAAAAACCCATCTGCGTCTTGAATATTTCAATAGAGAGAGAGAGAGGAATTGCTAGGACATAAGCGCCCTTTGGCTTTGTGGTTAAACTTAAAAACTCATAAAAGGGGGAGGGGGTTTAAGCTACTGTTCTATGGTGGTTTTGGTTTTGAGAGAGGAAGAGAAGAACGAGGATAGCTGTTTCTCATGCTTTGTGTTTCTCGTGAGAGATGTTTGAGGATCAAGATACATTTAAAATGATATAGAATATGAAATCTGTTGCTTTCTTTTCGTTTTTGCTGGACACCAACTTGTAATTCACTGTTATTGATTGCTCCAACTTTGATTTTCTTCGACTTGGTGCATTTCTGGGAGGATTTTTCTAGCTCTGTGTTGTTTTGCACCGAAGATCGTTTGCGATCCGGTAAGTGAGTCGAATTTCGATGTTTTTTCGTTAAATTTGATGCCTTCATGTTTGTTTCGCTGCGAGTTATGTTCAGAGACTTTGAATCTGACTCCGAATTTGAACATCCTGAGGGGTTTTGGGTTTTAGAGAAACGATTACTTAATTGAAAATTGAGATCGCGATCACGTCGCGGGAAAGTTCAGTTATTGTAATTGGAGTTAGATTTTGGGCGGGAATTGAGAATTTTTCTCTCTCTCTATCTTGAGTATGTGGGTTTAAAGGGTTCTCTCAATTGTTGGTTTTGTTTTTCTCTGTTTTAAAGTATAAAATCGTTAATGGATTTGCATCAAAGTGCGTACAGAGTCGGCAATCATTTAGCTTCTGAAACTGAGTTTTCTGGTTTCTACGTTTATTTTTTATGGACATAATTGATATCCAATCTGTGGTTTTCAAGATCTCCTCTTGTTAATATGATTCTTGAATCAAGAACAGCTAATTGGAACTTGTTTCTAGTAATTCTTCGGAATTTTCCCTTTTCATTCCCGAGGAATGCTTATGATTCAGTTCATATAGTTTTAATCAAGTCAAGATCTTCTCTGTTGAATTTTTTCCTTTTAAGTTTATTTTTAATTATTATTATCTTACTGGGATGTTATGTAGAATCCAGTTTTCCCCGTTCAAGAAATCTGTGAGGCAGCAATGTTGGCTATATAAATTGTTCATTTAAAGCATCCTGAATCTTATATCGTGGCAAGTTTTTCAGATGACATTATCACTTAATCATTTTCTTTTCTCTCGTGATCTGTAATGCAAAGTTTTCTTTATACGTCTGTAATGCAACGCAAGCTAATTCATTTTGTGGATGTAATTAATGACGGCATCATTCTATATCTCTCTTGCACTAGGCAGTTAAAGTTGCAGTTGCACTTCCTATGTATGGTTTATTAGTTAATTCGTTATGTGTTTGATGTGTTGAAGTATCTTTCCAGGGCGATGCTTCACGTTTGATGAATTCTGATGACTTGCATGGTTACGATATGGTGTTGAAGAAGCAATATCGTGGTTTCAATGGCTTCCTTGTTTCTTCATTTCCGAGGGCTCCCAGATCTTCTAGAGTAAGTAACACATACTTGTCGGTTTTGTTAGCATCTCAATTACCATTCTGTTTACATTCTCTTAAGTCTCATTTCTTAATGTCTATTGCTTCCAGGGGAGACGTATGCTGCAAAAGAATGTTGATGATAATGCAATGGAATTGCTTGCTTCTTTAGCAGGGAAGCTATTAGAGGAGAGTGAAAGTTCCTCTGCTTCCAGTAATGCATCTGAAGCAAATAAACTGCCTGCCATTCGTAATGATGCCGTTAAACTGGAACAAGGTGAAGATACTCTGCTGAAAAAAGAGTACGTTGACCCGGGAAGCTGTGAAGAAAGTGTATATAATCCTGTTTTTGCCTCACAAAACAGGGATAGGAAATTTCTTCTGAAGGAATCCCAAAACAATGCAAGTAATTCCATACTGGAACAATTTTCAATAATCACAAATTCAGATTCATCAGATAAAATAAGCAAGGATGTGAAGCCCATAGTTACTACTAACAAGATTACTCGTGAAGCTTTCCCTGGAAAACTAGAGGGAGCTTCTCCTGATCCTAGAGAGTCTTGTGGCTGTAATGTAGATGGTAGATTTGGTAAAGAGCAACAAGCAAATGCACTGGAGACTGGAGGTTTGGCCAATGGCAAAACATCCAATCCAAAGGATCCTATGGGATTATACGTGAAATTCCCAGCCTTGCATATTTTAGATAGAAGCATCCAATCTCCATCATGCCGGGTCCACATTCCAAATACCTCCTTTCAGTGCAGGAATTATGTTAAGTTAGGTATTAGAGATGATGATGAAAACTTTTCTCATTGTAGTAAATCTATCGCTAAAGGAAAGGTTTTTAGGCCTCCATCCCGGATTGGGGATCGAAGAATCAGGAAGTTACTAACATCCAAGTATTGGAAAATGGCTCCAAAACTGAGGGATTATGAGCATTCCAGAGTTGGTAAGAAGTTGTTTTGATGGCTTGCTTAAACAAATTATCTTATAAGGTTTCAATTATTTATGTGTCTGGATATTAATTTCAAACTGTTCTGAAATTTGAAATTTGCTTTCCATCAGCTTTAGATGGAGTAAAGCCTCTTTGCCACAAGAGGAAGTTGAGTTACATTCGTGGAAGTTACCAGCATGAAAATCTTCACAAAAGGAGGAAGTTCTCCAAGCGTGGCCTAATTATTGCTTCTAATGGGGGGTTTAGCTGTGAGAGTGTGTGTAATTCACCTGAAAAGGGCATGAATAGAGACAAGAATGGCTCATCTGCAATGTTTCTTGGAGGTATTTTGTTTAACTTTCTACGCAACCGGTGAAGTTCACGCTACTTATGCTTCATGGTTTTGCTAAAAGGCTACATTTGCAATATGCAGCAAATGGGGTATCATCTCCAGTTGTAGGTCATCAATCATCTAACCAATCTGAGGATTCTCATGGTACTAGAGATTGTGTTACATTAACTCTTTATGGTATGAAATAGTCGAGCATTCGGAGGCCTTATATGTGGTTAATTCCTCTGTGCAGTGAAGCTCAATATTAAGTCCTTCAGGATACCAGAACTTTGTTTTGAGGTCCCAGAAACTGCAACTGTTGGTCACCTTAAGGTATAAAATTGCAGTCTTATTTTATTGGAAGTTGCAGTTGGGACACCTTATGGATGCCAACATTCTCAATTTCATTGTCTCTTCTTTGTTATAGTCTATTTTCCATGAGAAAAGTTATGATATAATTGTTGTATAACTTATCTTCCGACCAATTGGTGATTTCTTAATTCCTCCTTCCTTATCTTGTTATTTGAATTTCTTTAGAGGACAATTATGGAGGCTGTGACTGCTGGGTTTGGAGGTGGTTTACATGTTGAGGTGCTTTTTCACGAGAAAAAGGTCAGAGATGATAACAGAACCCTGTTGCAAACTGGTATAACTTCTGATGAAAATCTCAATAGCCTGGGTTTCTCATTGGAGCCTACTCCTGCTCAAGCTTCTACTCTAGTGTGTAATGATGATCCTCCCTCTTTGCTACCATTTGACATACCTAAACCAATATCAAGGTAAATCAGAAGCTCCTTCTATTATAAGAAGAAAATGAAAAAAGTTACTTCACTTTTCTGTTGTTAAGATTTGATACGGCGTCTACCATTGTTTGTTCTCCAAAATGAATTTTCTCTAGATTTGGTTCGTCATTGCCACTCGCTTATATTCATAGTTGTATTTTGTTGATTGACTGTTTATCACAGTGATTCTCCTATTTCTAATGTTTTTGTAGGTCTCCAGCCTCTCCAGTTTTAGATTCGGGAAATTCTGATATTTTAGCTGATCCTCCTCCTCCACTTGATCCAGACAATGATATTGAGAGTAATCATGAATCAGTTTCCTCTCATACTAACATACTAACTGACAGAACACTTCCAGATTCTAGTGCTCTGGTTACAGTCCCCCAGATGAGTGCTGAGGCGATTGCTGTGGTTCCAATAAACCAGAAACTTAGGCGAACTGCAGTTGTAACGCGTCGAACTAGGAGACCATTCTCTGTTTCAGAAGTAGAAGCACTAGTGACGGCTGTTGAGGAACTTGGAACTGGAAGGTATCTTTTTTCTTAGTGCCTGTACCATTATGTGCCTTCTGTCCCGTTGCTTAGATATTTAAAATTTTTGGCCCTTTCAGGTGGCGTGACGTAAAGTTGCGATCTTTTGAAAATGCTAACCATAGGACTTATGTGGACTTGAAGGTAATATTTCTATCTTCAATCTGTGGATTTGTTGGATTTTGGATGTGGCATAAGTGTTAACTTTAGTTAGAGCTTTTTGTCTCAGATAAATATATTTGCTTTCTTTTCCGTTTCTTAGGCTCCATTAGGACCTATAATATTCATTTGCTATCACATTGGAACCGAGTTTCTAATGTCTTGATAAGAGATCTTCTAATAACTTTTTATCTTACAAGCAATAATTTTACTTCCTAAATTTCGATGATAGATATGAATGCTATGTTTGCAGGACAAGTGGAAGACATTAGTTCACACGGCAAAGATCGCCCCCCAACAGAGAAGGGGTGAACCGGTGCCGCAGGAGCTCTTGGACAGAGTCCTGGCTGCTCATGCGTACTGGTCTCGGCTTCAATCCAAGCAACATAGCAAGAACGAAGCTGCTACTCTTAATATTACAGATGCTCCTGCGATTTAGGAACGGGGGTGAAGGCGTCCATTTGATGAAGATGAAGCTAACATCGACAGGAACAGGGAACAAGAACAATTGTACAAATGTTTCAAATTGGTGTAACACTTCACACTTGCATGATTCATTGTAAATGATTTGATGGAATAAAGGTAACTAACACAGTTCACACTGTTTTTTCACGTTGTCATTCATTGATTTAGTTCCTGTAACACAATACGCTTGTCCAATTGAGAAAAGAACAGTAAATATCTCAATCTCAATATATGGATGCTGAGTTCATCCCTACTTTCGTGCTCATTGCTGACTCTTACTATAACTCTTTTACCTTTTGTCTTTCGCTCAGGAGTTTCACTCCATTGATTTTTTTTCTTTGTTCATAAAGAGGAACATAAACCAAATACTCCAGCGTCGTGGAAAAAGTCCCTCAATTTCTGAGTTTCATTCTTACCAACGTTCTCTTCAAATGAAATACTTAGACATATTAACTATAGTATCCCTCCGATTAATAACGTACATTACGATTAAGTATCTGGTTGATTGAGTTTTTAGAGGGTAGAAAAGTAAATTTTTTTACTACAAAAGTTATTTTAAAAAAATAAGTGTTTGGCCATAAATTTCAAATATATTATTTAATAAAAATAGTTTTTTTGGAAGTTTAAATACAGTTTTTTTAAAAGTTTAAATTTAAAATTTAAAAAAAATCCCTTATTTTAACTTTTTTGGGTAAATTTTACATTTATAATTTCCGACATTTACGTTTATAACATCCGACACTTAATCTCATTTATCACCCCATCACTCATTACTGTTCAGATTTGCCTTTCATAAATTATCAATTTCACATAATAATTTGTAAACTTGGCCTTTTTCAAATAAACTAATGGACTATTTCATCTTATAAATTATATTTCTTAATAAGAAGTACAATTCCTCAAGTGGTCAAAGACAAATTACTATAAGACACTTAGTTGCTAGTTCACCAACCTTGACATAAATTTCAGGTACACCAAATTTGACCCTCTCGAAGGCTTGATTTCAAAGCAAAGATCTTCCATGGAGAAAAAGTGTAAAAACCAAAAAGTGACAAAGAGTGGCTTTCCTAATTAGCAGCCTAGTTAGATCCGATGTCCATTATTTACGACTTTGAGTCTAGTCTGAATTCAATTGATTATTTACTCTAATCTTGATTTGCAAATATAACCAAAAAAACTGTATTTTAACATTTCAAATTTACAAATATAAAAAAGACATTAGATTGAATTGAACTTAAAATGATATCATTTATATTTATTAATTAGAATAATATCGTTTTATTTTAAAATATTATTTTAAATTTAAATCTCAATTAATTTAATTTCTATCAAATCTACGCCTATAGCAAGAAAATATTGGTGATGCTTCATTTAGGATCTTTACTGGTAATACTTCGTTGATTCGTTCCCAGCACGTAACCACCGTGTGACCGTGGAGCAGCTCTTCTTTTTGCTTTCAAAGATGTGTAAGTGACCGATTGGTCCCGGAAGAACCAAGTTTTCCCTAATCTCTATAAAACAATCACGCAACCATCAACCATCGTGGAGAGTTTGTTTTACAAGAAACAAATAGTGTGTCCCTTATTATAGGAAGAGAGTTTTAATAAAATTAAAATTAAAATTGATAAACCTAATAATAAGTCTTGAACTGGGTTAGAATTAAATTGCTAAACCTAATAATAAGTCTTGACATTACCTTGTAATGTTTCTTTCTATTTGCTAATATTGTCATAACTGGTGTTACAATTATGGATTATTACAAGTTTGTCTGGTCTTTGACGTCGTTAGAAGCATTGGCCCAACTTCAACCTAAAGTTTCTTAGATAAATTTGAACTTAATATGAAATTTAAAGAAAGTCTCGAATATAAAATCTAAAATTTTGTAATTTTGGATTCAAATTTCGACCAGGTAGATGGAACATCCAACTGTTTAACAATAGGCTGTCTTGCAATGAATATTTGCGCTGTGTCTAAAGGTTTCGGGCACGGAAAGCGTACAAAGAAAATTGACAGATAAAATGTAAGGACTGAAACAAAGCCCACACTACCAGAAATTTAATTTAAGATATAGGTCCTCCCTATTAATCACTGGATTGTATCAACTGGTAGTTGATTTAATCAGCGGATTGCATTAGTTATTTTTTAGAGATGTTTAATAAAATTAATTGTTTAATATTAGTTGTTTATGTGTAACATGAATATGACTTTAAAAAAATATAAGGGTATGAATATTATATATCTTAGTATTTCGTTGAATATTCTTATAAGAATTTAGATTTTAAAGAAATCATGTTCACCTGTACTATTTCATCATCTATGAGAAATTTATGCAAGTTTTTCTATTTTCATTTTCGTTTAAGGTTAATTGACTTTTGATAGTTAAAATTTGGTTGATGGATGAAGGAGCTACTCTCAAAACACATTTAGTGCCTGTTTAAATGGACTTATATTAATAAAGCCTTCTTTAGAAGAACTATTCTAAAAAGTCAGTTGACTATTTGGTTGTCAATTAAAAAAACAGCTTTTTTGAAAGAGCTTCATACAGTAGACTGTTTGACAACATAAAAATAAAAAATCACTTTTATTAATTTTAACTATATTTTATTTTTTAATAAAAATTATTTATGCATATAAATAGTATTTAGAGTATATTAAACAATACGCAAAACATAATATATTAATTATTATGTAATTTTAAACTATATGAAACATAAATGAAAATATATCTAACCAAATCTTTTGTATGTATTATAACATAAGTAAAATTAATATAAAAATAAATATTAAAAAATATAAAAAGTCAAATAATATTATATAAATATCAAAATAAACATAAAGATGAGTTTGTGGGTATTGTAGAAATTATGTGTAAAACATAAGGGTAAAAGAGATTAAAAAATAGGATCATTAATTGATCTAAAAATCTACCTAAAAAAGTATTTTTTTTTATAAGCTCCAAATTTGAGCTTCTTAAAAAGTTGTATTTTGGTTGTAAAAAAAAACTATATATACTAAAAAAGCGCTTTTTTATTTTACAGTCAAAAGGTCATTTAAAAAAAAAAAACTTTTGCGATGAGAAAAAGTGCTTATTCACTCTCCAAAAATCGAACTATTAGTAGCTGTTTAAAAAGTCAAACGGCTGAAAGCCACAAATCAACTAAGAAAAAATTGATTGGTAACTAACCAAACGAGACCATAGTTAACTTAACCATATTTTATTTTATTTTTTCCAAATTAGATTGACTCTTAAATTAAGTTGAGTGAAGTTAAAAATCTAAAAATTGTAAGTAGCAAAAAAAAATTATTGACAATATATAATATCTAATGTTTACATTGATTTTAATTACTAATCTTAAAAAGAATAATAAAACAGTAATAATAGAAATTTGGTTAAGTTGGTAATAATTAAATTTTGTTTATATGCAACTACAATCACATGGTAAATTTTCATCTTTCTGCTTCCTACCATCAGACTCTTCCATGAGTAAAATCAGGATGAACACGTACTCAAGACCTAGCCTTGATCTGTCTTTATTTTGTCTCACATTATTTTTATAAAAGCCCACTTTTAAAATTCATAAACATAGAGAGAGAGAAAAAAAAAGATAGAATAATAATTTTCTTTTTTACTTTGCTCGTGATGTATAAAACATTAGGAACGACTACCATTTCTTTGCTAAATCAACCTTCCACTCGCCACTTATGCTTTTAAACTTATAGATCCTTATAGACAAATTATTTTATTTTACTAAAATTTGATAACTGTAAAAATTGTTCAACGGTAATACTCTATAAAAATTTTGGTGAAATATAAGTTATATTTGGCAATTAGCTGATAGTTGATTTAATTAGTAAATTACATCAGCTATTTGTTATTTGATGTTTAATAAAATTAGCTATTTAGTATTAGTTGTTTATTTGTAAAATGATTTACGAGGACATGACTTTTAAAAAATTATAAGGATATAAATATTATATATCTTAGTATTTCATTGAATATTCTTATAGAAATTTAAATTTTAGATATTTAATTTTACAAAAATTAAGTTTATAATTCTAACAAAAAACATAAAACATATAATAATAATAATAACAACAAAATATAATAATAACAATAATAATAATAATAATAATAATAATAATAATAATAATAATGATGATGATGATAATGCATCCAAATATAAAATATAACAATTCAAATGAAGTTTAACAAAACAATTCAAATAGAGTAAAAGAGGTTGGGCAAAATTTAAAGACAAAATCTGCATTATAGGAAAGGGTAATCAGCTGATTGCCTAAAAAGCTACTCACAAAGAGCTTCTAATTTTTAACTGATTTAGTTGAATCAACTAATCCAACCAGCTATCAATCAAACAACTGAAATAACTTCTCAATGAAATCAAACAGTTAATTTTGGTTGCAAAAAAAATTAGCTAATCAAATCTCAGCTAGACAGGATTACTCACTACACCCTCACCCATGTTTTTCGTGAGGGGAATCACTGTACGGACTTCTTAGCTCATTTGGGCTTGGCCGACGTACTTGTAGAACGCATCTAACGTACTCCCCCTCCTGGCCTAAGTCACCACCTGCACACTGATGCGCAAAGGGTTTTGTTTAATCGTTAATGAGTTGTCATCTTTATTCTGCTGTAAAAAAAAAACAATTCTATGTAAGTTAAAAAGTACAATTAGTGACGTCTCTTGTCGAGGAGCAATATTTTGAGTTCTCAATATTGAGCCCACCAAAACACATGTGCCGGACCTAGGCTATATAATTATTTGGTAGGCTACAGGCCTGCTTTAAAAGGTACCATTGAAGTAATTCGTATGCTTTTTTTTTTCTCTTTTTATTTTCTAATTTTGGGTGATTTTCTTCTGCACATGACCTCATGCATTTATAATCCCATTAGCGGTATATGATTAATTGTTTATTTTTAAAAAGATAAATATTACAAAAATCAACAAATGAACAGAACCTGTTTACTTGAACCCCAAGCATATTCCAGACCAAATAAGACAACATTCGGATTAGGATTTGGGACGACCATAACCCATAAGGTCTCAATCCAAATCAGGATATTTTATCCGACATGATGATGATGGATTATGTAAATGATAATTAAGAAAGACTTCATCGAAAAGATTATTATTATCTTTTTGACAATCGTAAAATTTAAAGTTATTATATTTCAAGTCCTTACATAATAAAATTTTAATTATATATAGTAATATATATTTGATAAAATTTAAATAAACAATAATTAAATTGTAAAATTTTTAATTTAATTATATATAAATTTAATCTATTTTTATTTGAACTCTCTAAGTTATTAAGGTGAGAAATGGCATTTTAGTTATGATTTAAAACAAGAAATTATCTAAGTTGACGATAATTAAATAAATCAAATTAATTTTATGACTTAATTAAATAAAATTATATAGAAATAGATAACTAAAAAAGTAAGAAAATTTTGATATTTAATTAATATATATAAATTGTTAGAGTCAATTTTATTATTTATATAAATCTTAATATATTTAGAATTTTATTTATCAACAATTATTTTTGAATTTTACTAATTATATAAGAAGGAAAAAGAAATCGATTACATGACACTTTTCGGAAAACAAACTCTCGATATATTTTCTAGATAGAGTACATGAGACTCAATGAGTGGAAGATTAAAATAAGTAGTGCCCATCGTAATGCTCAGCATAGCTCACTAATCAGTCCGCACAATGGTTCTTCTCATAATAGATGTAATGATGGATCACCGTTCAGTTCTCTGTAAACAATTCGTGAATCTCTTGAACAATGAAATTATAGGTTGAAAATTAGCTAGCTGAAAAATAGAAGAGTTAGATGACCACAATCGAGTTAACTTTTAGTTCAACGTGATGATACCCCCGTTGCGGCAAATGCATATTTAGTTACTAATACATATCTCATTATGACAAATGTTTGTTCCAATTTTCAGGCAGCCAAACCAAAGGCAAACCTGCTTACCCGAAGGTAGTCCAGTTAGTCTTGGTTCAGAGTTCAGACTCGTAATTGTCAGGTCTAAATCAGATTGTGGTCCCAACCACTAGGAATTATAGCGTTCACACGGTCTGACCTCTGGGTCCATAATCAGTTTTCAGTATCTTTCGAGGGTCAAACCATCACATGGGGTAATGCCTGTCCTACGCCTAGTCTAGTCGGACAATTTCAACTGGTGGCTTATTCTATGATTAGTAATAGTAAGGATTTCACGTTGGGGCTTTCATGGCCTCATAAATTCAATCGTTATCCACTCCTTTTCACTTTTCGTTTTCATTTTCTATATTTGCTTTGAACTTCTAGCATGCCATTAAAAATGGTGTTTTTAGCTCATCAAATTCATAATTATAATAATGATGTCCAAAGGTTACTGGTACTATAAGACAAATCGCACCCTCGAAAGTCATAAGTCTACATAATGTTGGGAAGAAATATTAGACTGTTAATTAAATTTTAAATTTAATCTAAATTTTAACTAATCTAAATTTAATTTATTAATTTTAAAATAAATCAAATAAAAATTATCAAAATTCTAAAAATTTGTACCATTCTTTCCATTATAATAGTACAGTAACTAAACATAACTTGTGTGAGTGGTTCAGCACTCTTATCTTTTAACTTACGAGCTGATCTAGTATGAGTATGAATTAATTTAAGTGTGAATGACTTAAAAATATTTTTTAAAAAATAAAACTCTCATAAAATACCTCGTGGTTAAAAAAAATATAGTTCAATATATATTCTCATAGTTTTGGTATAATCTTTTCAACACATCTCTTTTTTCTTATCACATTCTTATGTCTAAGTTCCTTGTACTTTGAAATTATGCCCAAAGGATTTCGGTGATTCAATTTAAAATTAGACGAAGTAAACTTTAAAAGTTTTGAATTTTTTAAATTTTTATATAAATAATGTTTAATGAAGATTAAATTCAAATTAATTATAAAATATTTCATCCAACAACTTAAATCACCTTAATGAATTATAAGAAGTTCCTTCTTGCCCGGTGATGTTGCCTGATGTGTGACTCGACAAGGACCTATCCTCTTCACCTTACCTTTTTATATTATGATGCTTTCAAATTTTATATATATGGTCCATTGAGACGGAGTCTTTTTCAATTAGGCTTATAAAGGACAGAAGAGGCTTGCAATTTCCAGGATGCATCTGGAATAAAGCATGAAAAGACAAACCAGCCATGACAGCGACACAAACAACCAAGGTTCACGCTCCGCCTGCTGAATCCTGATTCCTGACACCACTTTCTTATTTAATCATACTTAATATATTTAACAGTAGACCCTTATAATAAATTAGAATATAAATATATATAATATTAAAAAATTATTATTTAATTAGAATAAAAAAGTTTACGTGTAATACAAAAAAATATTCATAACATAATATAATTAAATATTATTTATCATTTTATTTTTATTTTAAATTTCTCAAATAAAAATTAACTTATTTTTACTATTTATGATGAAATGAAATATAACTGAAACTTTCTCAGAATTTAAAATGAAATGTAAAATAAAAAACAACATATCACTATATTATATTACGAAGTTTTCTTCTAAACAATATTATATTATACTTATATTATGAATCTTTCTATCTTTTTCAAATAACAATTTATAATGTTACATTTATTTATATTTATTTCATCATAAATCATTCAATTCAGTAACGGAGTCAGGAATTTAAGATAAAAGAATTGAAATATTTAATTTTTTAAATCTTAAAGAACCCAGAGTATTAATGGGTTCCAAATA
>JANSVA010000003.1:38145510-38157614 GCA_025504915.1 Erythroxylum reticulatum | reverse complement strand
TTTCTGTGATGCGAGGGTGAAGACTGTTAGTGCCGATGTCATGAACCTTACCAGACACCAAGTACGAGCATTATCTCCTCAGGTAACTTCCCCATTTTATAAAACTATTTGTATTATGATTTAAGTTGTTTGCTTTTTCTTGAGAATTAATAAAGGCTCCATCTTTTACAAGAACTTTTAATGGATTCAGTTCTCTGCTATTGGTTTTTCAAATTCAGAATTTTTTAGGTGATCTTTCTCTTGGCCTTGTGATTCTGCAGCATAAAGGGTTCTCTGTAGTACTCTCGGATATGTGTCCCTTAGTTTCCGGAATCAGCACCACGGATGCTGCATTGTCCGCAGAGTTAGGAATGAGAGCACTCAATTTGGCTGTTGGTGATGCAGCCTTATCCTGTCCTGATGATTGCACAACAAGAGGCCTATTAGATGATGATGGAGTATTGCAGCCCCGAGGTCACCTAGTTATTAAGCTTCTAGAGAGTGAGGATATCCAAGGTTCGGAATCATTTTTGTTATGTACATTGCCTCTTTTGTCATTCACCTTCTTGTACGATGATTTGTGCCTCAATCTTGTTTCGATGTTTTCTTTGCAGAATTTAACAGAATATGCAAACCACTCTTTAGGAAGGCGTCATGGTTGAGGCCTAAGGCTACAAGATCATCATCAAGAGAGATATATCTAATCTGTCAAGGTTTGCAGTCATAGGCGGAAACTGTTTCTTTTTTCTTTCTTTTTGCTGCTGATATTGTTGAATGATATGATGGATCAATTACATGTTTCTCGAGTCAATTTGTTGTAGTTGATGTGCTTTACTGGTGCCAAAAGAATGATAGTTATTTGCTGAAGATAAATTTGGAAGAACATAAATGAATGTAGTCGATGTCACTTGCTCTCAGCACTCTCAAATTATGAAGATGATTTTGTTGCTTCCAAAAAACTCTCAAAATTACAAAGATTCAATCTTGGTTGATTCCAGCTTTATTTCATGTTAGAAGTAAAAAGAATTTGTACAAGGATAAAGTCACCTTGTTAGGATGACATAATAAACAAGTGCACTCAATTTTGATCCACTTGCATAAATCTTAAGGGTCAATGCATAGGCTTGGCAATTCTAACCCGGTTTGATCCGAAGTCGTTAAACTCAATCTGAACAGTCTGAACTCCCCTTTACAACAACGTCGTTTTTGTTTAACTCTTCAAAGCGACGTTATTTTGGAGCAGCTTCAGCAAGTTCAGGCCAAGCAACTCTCTCTGTTGGGTCTAACTCTCTGGCCCCCATCCGACCATTTCATCCCTATCAATGCAAATTGAAGCTTTTGCGATTAATGATCAATAAAAGGTTTAATGCCGGTATGGTGTGTTTTTGATTTGATATTCATTCGAAGCAGACAAAAAATCAAGCATATTACATGTAACAGAACCTTGATTACTCTGTTTATTGGGATGTGATGCTGAGAGAAAGGATAAATCAGAAACGAAAGCAAGTATGCTTAAGATCAAGTTCCAGAGATGCCAACAGATCTGACATGGTTTAAAAATGTGTTCAAGTCTGGTCTAATCCACAGTTCAATTGAACCTGAGGTTCAAGCTTAAGTTCAAGCATGATCAAGTTTGAAAAGCTTGAAATTCAATCAAATTTAATTAAATGCATAATTTTTATGTTTTAAAATTAAAAACAATACCGTTTGCTTTTAAGCAAAGTCAAATAAGACAATATAACTTAAGTTTGAGCCTGATTGAAAGTTCAAAATTAAAAAAAGAATTGAGTCTAACTCGAAATTTGATCAACTTGAATATGTCTTGTTGTTTTCGAGTTAGATTGGAGTAACATTTTCAAATCTTATCAATCTTATAGAATCATTGTTATATGATAAATGTCATTTTCTCGTAGACAAAATATCTTCCCAACTGCTATCTTTATAAATTTTAAGGAATTGTGTAATAGTCCGATGATTATGTAATCACAGCTGAAAGTTAAATAATGGATTCGATACAAGCTCCAACGCTAAACGTACCTATGAAGTCCTCCCCTAAAAGGCCTAGAAGCCTCTTACCAGCGTTTGAAGGGACAAAGTTTGTATTGAATTATTGTACCATGCAAGAAAACCCCACTGATTAAAGGGCATCAAGTGTACTACTGGTCTGGTCCGGTCTAGTGGAGAGCATCTAAGTGTACTAATGGCTGGTCTGGTCTAGTGGATGAAGAGGAGACTTACAAAAGGGCATTGGATTCCATTTTTGGTGGGTTTCTTACAAGTCCTCTATAATAATTCTCCATTGTAAGGATCACAATATTCTAATTTTGTACAACTCTTCGAGTCATCTCTCCAATGCCTTTGATGTGATTGATGCACTTTCTAGTCAACAAATATCCAAGATCTCTTGCATCTTTGATCAAGTAATATAGTATTAGTAGTCATTGGATGTGATATTCATAACTAACCAGAAACTTAATACAAAATGAAAAAAAAAAATCGTGGACTGATGATTATAATATGATGCCTCCAATACTATATTTTAAGAAAAATAACTTTTAATTAGTTTGTATAAATCTAAGTTGAGTTGAATCACTAAATTAATTTAGATACAAGATATAACCTTCCCTAATTTTTTATTTTAGAATATTTTTTATAACCTTTTTATTCATATAATTGAGTTGAAGTAACATAAGTTATCACGTATGTATGGCAATTTATGTTGAGAACATTAAACATAAAGTCTATATTAGAACTTTTAATATTAAAAAATACAATCAATAATTTAAAATAATAAAATATATTTTAGGAAGAGTGGAATCAAACTACGGATTCACATCTTTTAACCAATTAATTTAAAATTTGACTTCTTATGATACAAAGGATTTAAAGTCCAACAAGTATAGTAAGAATTTGAGAATTGTAAAATACAAAACGGTTGCATGGGACTTGGGAGCATATTTAGCTAATATTAATATTTTAATTCGATTTTGACTTAATTTATATTAATAAATTCAATTAATAATATAATTTAAAAAATTAATTAAAAATTAAATCTATTTAAAATTATTTAAAATTTTTTGGATCGAGTCTTTCCTCGAACCAATCCCATTGCCAGTGTTGTATTCCTTACTCAGCTACTGATTGGAAGCAGAAAGGAATCGGGGGTCAAAGTGACAAGGTTATAAGACATTTTCTTAAATCGAATTGAGCTAATGCCCATCTTATCGTCACATCGGTTGGAACAAAATGGTGACAGGAAAAGTTTCTGGGGAGTCTAAAAGAATGCCATTAATCTGTTCTAAGCGCAATCATGGTTCCTTTCTGCATTGCATGGCATCATCACCACTCATTACTTTTTACTACGATCACTTATTCGATTCTCTGATCACAACTCCATCCATCGACCATCAATGAAGTAGTTGGCACTTGATTTAACCACGAACGTCCCTCTTCACATCAGATGGAAGGGCTTATAAATGGCAAGTTGGCACATGTGGTTCGCTTTCCCTGATGAAGAAGAACCCTACCGTTGGTGTCAAACTGAGTTGGATTCCTGTCAAGTAAAAACAGAAAGAACCCCATCTCGTCCCTCGATGAACAAACTAGAAAAGACTAATGATTCACTTTGTGTGAGTACACACACACCTTCCTACTGCAGTAGTCCTCAGCTGATGTGCATTTTTGGGTTACAGTAATTAGGAGCATGCATGTAAATAGATAGAATCAAACTAGCTCTGCCTAGAGTTGACAACAACTTGAATTCAGTTTGAATCTAATTTAATCTTTTTCTTTTAATTTTTGTTTGAGCTCAATTAAAAATTTGATTATGTTCAAATTCTTCAAGTTGGATAAGCATAGCAATATTTTGGCATTTTAACACAATTTATCCGATTTAGTAAAATAAATCAGATTAACTCTCTTAAATTTGAATTAGTTCAAAATTTAATCAAATCGAATTTTATTGACTCTTAGGTTGTTATTCTGAATTCTTGTAACCAAATTGGCATATTCCAATATTTATCAATGGCTCGTGGTAATATTATTCTTAGCTTACTTATTTTACAAGATTTTTTTAAATGAAGAGTTAGACCATTTTTTTAAGAAATATTGAATAAATTTTCAAAAGGGTATAATAATTACATGTGACAAATAATACAAGTGTTAAGAGTTGAATAAATTAATTACTTATAGATTACTTAAAAGATCAATAAAAATGATTCAATTGAAAAAGAGACCCTTCATGATAATTCGGTAGTAAATTAAAATTTTTTATACTCAACCAATTACGAAAATTCAAGTTATGCTAACATTAAAATTAGAAATTTTATTAAGCTCGGTTCAAATTCTAAAAGACTCAAAACTTAATCTTACCTATTACTACCCATGATAGCAATCGAACCAATCAAATGTGTTGGGTTCCACCTTGAATAACTAATATAAGATTAATGAATCAAACGACTATGTTAAAATACCACTAAAGCTGTCATACTTTGTCCAATCTATTAACTCAAAATTTAGTCTCGTAATACGTTGATTAGATTGAATTAATGAAGAAAAATGACACACAAAAGTACAAATGATCAATAATTACTATTTCCTAAGTTGCATAATAACAAGAAAAGGGGGGGTGGCGCGGGCAGAAAGAAGAAGAAGATAACGTGTTGAGATCTAAAAGCAAAGTGAGAAAAAGGAGGGTATACGATGTGTAGTGTTGGCGTTTTGGTTTCCATTTGGAGTAACCTAAGCTACAGATTCACATGCAACATAGCATCTATCTTATATTGTATTGTCCAGCCTTTTTCTCATCAGCGAGATTTCTGGGCTGCATATGACTTATCATATCAGAGCAGCATTTCCTTGTTCTACTAGCTTGAGGCTACACTAGTCCTTTTTACCTAGCTCGAAATTTGAAAAATACCAAGATTCTCAAATTACACTTACTAAATTAAGGTTTTGAATTTCAAATTATAAGATAAAAGGGTTCGATATTCTGGCAATTATTTGGTACAACTTTTTAAATTTTAGTATTCATGTTTTTAAAATTATCACTTACCTTGAATGATATTTTGTAGCTATTATATAACTCTATATGTTATATTATGGTGACTTCTTGTAACTATGATACAATCATATTCAATGTAAGAATAAGTAATTATCACTTTTTTTTGGTTCCATAAGAACAGAACTGACACAAAACTAACGCAAAATCAATTAAACAGCACCTGAGCTCTTCAAACAAAAGTTTATGCAGTATTCCAGGTTTGAATCACACAAATTATGACTCATTCAAGACTTGCAACTTAGGTTGATCGAGTAGCGAAATAGATTGGATTGTTATTATTAATTAGCTTAAATCCGTCACCCGACTTTAATTTTCTGTAAATAATTTATTCAAAAACACATAATTTAGAACTTATTAGGCACAATTAAGAGGTTTATGAAAAGTCTGTGGAACCAAACTGCTTCATCTCTTATTCCTCTCTGCGGGAAAGAGATCTTTTGTTCTTTCCTACTTTGTTCCCTTTGATTTCAAGTCATTTCATTCATTCGTTCAATTTTTATGAGTCTCATTATTGAATGAATGAATTTTCATAAAATGGAATAGACATAAAATAATATAAACAGATGATTTGGTCTCCTCTTAATAATGCCCGCACGAGGATGACTCTATAAGTCACACATATCAATGTTATGAAGCATTTTTGTTTGCTTTCTGAACTCTTGAGTTGAGCTGAGTCATGCAATGATTGTGACTGGGAAAATTTCAACTTCTCCGAACATAATTAGAACCCAAGAGATCGAAGAAGAAGATTTATTTCAACCAAACAAATCAAAATTCGATAGAAAATGACCTAACACCAACTGGAGTGGATTCCTTTTGATGTCAACATATTCTACTCAGGAGATCATGAACTACTTACATCAATTTGTTAAAATAATTCTATTTTTGTTTCTTTTATATAAAATGTGCATTAAATAAGTCATTACAAGTTATACTAAATGATTTAAAGATGTTTTTATCCAATTCTAAATTACATATTGTAATATAATCCTTAATGTTGGTATGTTGATCTAAACTTAATTCAGCATAACTTTAACAAGTAGAGTTTACATTAATCGAATTTAGAATCTTAGAAGTTTTATTAAATTTGATTAAAAATTAAAAATAAATTTTAAAAAATTTAAAATAAAATTAGATTAGCATCAAATTATCAAACTTAAATCCAATATCTAGCTTTAAGCCGAATTCGAACTTATTTATAACGGTTGTAATTGCAACTATAATTTTATTTGTAATTCATGATTTGAAACTTTGCTGGAGCTACAGTAGGTTAGGTCTTCTCTGATAATAATACAAATACGAACGATGAACGTAGAGCAGGGAAGCCATTAAAACTCGGTGAAAGAAGCAGCAAATCTATATCTGCCGTACAAAAGAGGATGTTTGTGGACAAATTACTCAACTTCCCCTTGTTCTATGCATTGGCCCTTTTCAATCCCCTTCACTGTCCGTACAATTGCAGGCACATCAAAGTCATATCAACTCTCCTTCCTTTTATCTCTATATTTAAATAATAGTAATGATAATAATACACTTTAATTTACTTATGTAGTTATGTTCAAGATTTTATAGAGGCGAGCAAGGATAATTACATTTATAATATTTTAAAGGTTGGTATAAGATATTTTTTGATAAGCACTTTGGTATGCACATAATTAGAAGGAAAAGACCACACTATCTTAATCCAATCGTGATCAATGATTAACAAGTGGCACCAGAGCGTGAAGTTTTAGATTCCATTGTCCTAATCAAATCGAAGCTTATCTTAATGGGATGCTTTGTGTGAGATTGATATTGAATATTGATAGAAAAATGGAGGACTAGATAAGCCACCATTAAGTAAAAGTGCAACCTTTGCAAGTTGAACAGGCAAATTGCGTACGAAACATTGAAAACTAAGGTGCACATTGGAAAATACAATGAACATTTGCTATTTATATCTAAACCAAGATCAATTCGTATTTTTTGGCTTGTCGTAAGTATGATTAGCAAGAAAATAAGATTTTATGTTACTAAATTCTCTTACCAATGAGTCAATTTAAAAAGATAAATGACATTTTAATTATAAAACTTTACTTAATCTCGAATATTAATTAAGAATATAAAATATATTTATCAAATATTAAAGATTTAATTCTTTATAAATATAATACGTGGATTAATTTCATTATTTGTCTTCCTGAAGTGTAGGGTTATACATGTTAGACTCATCTAATCTAATAACGTGAAATTATGAACAAATTATTATGTTTTTAATTAAAATAAGAGCAAAAAGTTCATTACGTTAAAACAACACACTAAGATTTAAATTTATTAAATATTTTATTTATTGAATTTCATTTATTGCTTGATATCAATATACCAATTTATATGATGGTTCATTTCAATAAGTGAATTACATTTATAAAAAAGGAAAATTTTAGAATTTAATTAATATGATTTATACGTATAATTAGTATTATAAAATTAAGTAAAATTTTATATTTAAAATATAAAAAAGGTGTAAAAATTATCTCATTGTTTATAATTAAAAAAGCCTATAGAAATCACCTTATGGCTCCTTCCCAGCTCCGGATATACAAGATACTTGCTTTACATGTAGTGAACATTCCTATCGCTTAAGAAAAAGAGTCACTTATATCTCTAGCTAGGATGATAGAATTAACCAAAAAAAAGTGTAACATATTCCATCACTATGAGCTCATTATTTTATGCAAAAATAAAGATATTTGTTTAGTTAATTACATATTGATTTAACTATTTTTTAAATTTCAATTCTCATATTTTAAATTTTATTACTTAATTCTTACAACGAATATGATTGTGTCATAGTTAAATAATTTCATAAAGAGATAAGTTATTTTTTCAAAATATAATAATTAAAATTAAAAATATTAGAACACAGGAGTTTCTATGTATTTAGACATATTCTTTTTACAGAAGTTAACAAGATAAGAAAAGATACTTATATGATGAAAAAAAGCATTAAGGAAGCCGAAGTTCACAGATTGGAAATAACTAATTTATGTAACCAGAGGTCCCCACCCATGTTCAAGATTTTAATGGACCACAGTCTTTTAGTGGGTAAGAAAATGTTTCAGTACCTCTTGCTAAAATAAATTATATATAATGCAATACACATATGTTTGTTCTCAATATTGGAAATTAGTTTTTGACCGGATTTTAATTTAAATTCGAATTAAGAAATAATGTTATCTTATTAAATTAAGTTATTTAACTCTCAGATCTGCTGTTGTCAAATCTTAGAAGGGCTATGATTAGAAGTATAATCAAATATTGTAAATAGCTAATTTACGAGGGTCAAGAGCCTCCAGGCACTGAATGTGGAATTGAAACTTGGAGATGAGATAGAGACGGTAAATGAAATTTGAGTAACAATAAACAATTATACTCCATGACAGTCTCTGACGAATTGGACTAGACAGAAAAAAAACAACTTAAAAAAGAGCCATAACTTGCAACACTTAACACACAGAAGAAAAGCTTTAAAGGGCAAAGAGGATCAAAACAAGGAACCTGAAACTCTAGGCCAGGGCCTCTCCAAACCCCTTCTTGATGTAATGTGTTTTGAGGGAAGAAGGTCAGAGCCCTGTCAATTCGAGCTCCCACCACTAAAATATGCTTGTAGGGGACGCAACCGTATCACTTCAACCATTACTGTGGTTAAAGAAGATTATTGGCTCTTGTTTTGCTTACATGTGTAGAGAGAAAACTGACATGAATCAGTGGAGATTAAAGATTTTGGTAAATTTGGTACCTAAGATTACGATGTATAACTGTTGTGGGTACTCTACTTCCACCAACTGACAAATCTCATCTCCAGTACTCCTTACTTGGGTACACTCCCACTTGCCCTTTAAGTTCTGTATGTGGCTAAAGTGCTATATAAGTACTCACTAACTCCATCTGATACTCACAAGGTTTCTTCGTTTATTTTAAGTCTAATCCTATGGCCTTTTGTCTGGTTCCCATGGAGTGAACAGTACTCTATATTCTCTTCTATCTTTTTAAGGTTGTCGGTTTATGCATATAGAACAAGCATAGATGAGTGCTTCCACCAAGTCGGTCTTATTAGTTTCACGAAACTAGACGAGGGTTATTGAACTTTTGAAGCTTTTATCATCATGTCTTTTGCTTTCTCTCTTGTTCCACTTCATGGATGAGATTTTAGGGTTAGGGTTTGGTTCCCTTTCTAAGAACAGTTAGTAATCGGGTCTCCCTTTTCTCTTTTTCTCTTTTGCATGGACAAATGGTTATGATCATGAGGGCCGACCGAGATCTAAAGGAAAAAAAGAGCAACAGCCAATGTTTGCGGGTGGAGCATCATCAAGATTCACAAACTTTATTAGGGCTAGGGAGTATTGATCATGGTGGCTTTTCTTGTGGTCCCTTTTGCTTCAATCCAATGGCCCTTTGGTATGGGAATCTTGATGATGCTGCAGCAGCAATAAATGGCTATTTTTTAATCTCCTTTTTGCAAGATGTAATAGGTACTTGAAACGTCTTTTGAAGCCTGCAAATAGTGTTCATCTTTCCATTAGAACAGGTTCATGGACTAGGGTTTTGGTCCGGTCGAATCAAGTTGCACCAGGTTCTAAACCTCTATGTTAACTGGAGATATCATTTTATTCACTGATCACTTATGACGGGTTTTGGGTGTCTGATTGATTTTCTTTTTCTCAGATGTTCTTTTCCGTACAGTCATCCATTTGCCACCACCTGGCCTCGGTCGGTATGTCTGTACTTTGGCAGGGATTGTACCGAGAGAAATCATTCATGGCTGCTTTTTTTTCTTTGATTCTTGAGCTCTTATTTTTTTTCCCACTAGTTCTCTCCCTGTTTTTATCTCTTCTCTTATGTTTCATGTTATCTGAACAAAACTTTCAAATCAGACTGACCACTGTTCTGGTATGTGATGTGTTTCGAATATACAAGTTCTCTTCACGTTTTGCGTTCACAAGGACAATCTTTGAGTTCAGGTTGTTCTTTGACCTGTAGATTAAGATCAAGGGCTTTGGTAATTTCTCAGTTTTCGGATTAAGATTTCACAGATTTTGCAGACAGTGTTACATTAAATATATACTTAAACCTGATTTAAATCAATTTGATTCCAGGTTTTGCCAAAGTTTTCGTGAAAAAATGGAGTTTTATGCATTTCCCAGAGAGGGATAGAATTTTAAGTTCTTTTGGGTCCTGTGTTCTGATTTTAACTGCTTAGCACTTCTTGTTTTGTCCTTTACTTGATTTATTATTATGCTCTTGATCTTCTGAAGTTTTTGTCATTCCTTTGTTGAAAATCTAAACCTGGTTGCAGGATCGGTCGTCAAGTACAGTCAGGGAATAACGCAGACCGTAGTTTGTGGTTCTGAACTTTTTGTAATCTTGCAGAATTAGTTCTCGTAATCATCTCACTTCCAGTAAATAACCTTGAAGGGAACTTTAATGGACTTGAGTGGCATAGTTGCAGGTGACAGTAAAACGAAATTCTGCAGATAGTAATGGCTGACTGATAGTTTTGTTCATGGGACTTCTTCAAAGACAGGGATTCGTTGTTTCGAAATCTGTTGCAAGTTGACATAAATTGTTTTCTTCATTTCATGTCTGTTTCACGGACAAAACACCTTCTGAATTTACATTTCATAAGATTTTTGGTTGATAATTACTCTCTTGCTGCACATTAATTGTGACGAACGGATGTGTTGCTACTTCATATAAATATGTTTTTTTATGATTTATAATATTTTAAGGCAATTATAAGTATTAATTTAAGTCGATTTCAAAATATTTGTCTGAGCTAGCAAGGAAGACCTGAAAATAGCAAGTAAAATCTTCCTTAGGTCTGATTTTCGCAAGTGATTTCCCGACAAATAAGCAAAAAATCTTCCTCTCATCATTAAAATCAATCATAACATCACTAGTCATAATGATTCAAGAACCATAATACTTTATAATGAAATAGTCCATATTGATTCCTAACACATGATTATCAATAAGGATAGCAAAATGGGGTCAAATTACTCCTGCCCATTCTCTTAAATATGAATATGATTTAAATAATTATAATTTTTATCTTAAACTAACGTTATTTTGAATAATTTAACTTCATATCATATTTTAGAAGTCGGACCGGATTAATTCGATAACAAATTTAACTCGATCTAGTTCATTATTATCCTTAATTATAACATATTCACAATTCAAATTCACGATAAGTAAATTTGTTAAAATTTTTAAGAAATTAAATAAAATTTACATTTTTTATTTATACGTCAGCATTATATAATAATTTGTATAATAACGATCACAAAAGAATAAAACTTACATTTGTTATTTGTAAGTGACATTACATAATAATTTGTATGATATGTTTTTTGAGTAAATTAATTAACAAATTAATAATTTAAATTAAATAACAAAATCCATATAATTGATGTTTATAAGCTTAATTCATTCTTTATTTGACCAAAGGAGATCTTTATATTATCTGGCCTTCTCTTTAAAGGCAAATTAAAAATTGGTACAAAGGTTCATCACATGCTTAAGAATTTAGAACTTGAAGCTGCCACGGAGGGCATGGGGTGTTCTTCTTATAAATAATGTAATAATCCAATCTATGTAAATAATGTAATAATTCAATTAATATTCTGGAAATAGACTAAGAAAAATCATAAATAGGACAAATTGGATTAGGACGAAACTGGACTTGATCATGAAACAAGATCAATCATATTGCATAACCTTAATTAAATGCCCTCTTCATATTATTTAATTTCTTTTTTTTAATCTGATATTAAGCTTTTGTGAACGGGATGATTTTGACCGGTCAAGTCTGCTAATATTGCAACTAAAAACAAAGATTCCATAATAATGAATTTATAATAGCGTGGACTATTAAATTCATTTTCTTTTCTACATTGTCTCCTATCGTACGGACATGCCTTGTGTTTATTGGCCTTGCTTCTCCATTAGAAACAGTATAGTTTCAGATATGTAAAACTAATGGCTGGACTGGTATTGTCAAGAGGGATGATAATGGGTTCAA
>JANSVA010000003.1:38109011-38140893 GCA_025504915.1 Erythroxylum reticulatum | reverse complement strand
ATCATTAAATATTTAATTGTCAATTAATTTCAGTTAACCCCTTATGAAACCTTAAAATATTACCCTATTTCTTCTTCCAGTAGCGCTTTTTTTATTGCTAAGTTTAATGATTATGAAGTAAACACTTGGATAATAATTCGGTTCAAATCCTCTGTTTTTATTTCCCAGTGATAATTTGTAACCTCTCCAGCACATTCATTCATTCACATTTAATGGATGAATGTAAGGATGACAATGGGTATGGTTCGGTTTGGTTCGGGTATTACTTTACCTATATTTATATCTATTTTTATGACTAAACCTACATATTCATCGATTTTTATGATTTATTACTCATATCCAAATTTATTGGATTGTTCGAATTTTTGAATATCTATCGAGTTGTATAGTAAAAAAAAAACAAAACTTCTAGATAGAAAATTTAAAGCCCAAATTTTTGCAAACTCTCTATATTAAAATTACTTTAATAATAATAAGTTAAAATTTTCATTTGTATGTTTTTTTAAAAACCATTAAATTAGAATAATAAAAATCATAATGTCTAATGCAAAGATAATATATATTTTTCATAATCAAGAACCGAAACAAAAACTGAAATATCCAAAGCTTTAAATTGTCTTTGCGTAAATTCAATAACATTCAAAACTCCATCTTCATATCATTTGCATTATTATCATCCTATAAGAAAATAAAATATGATAAAAAAGGTGATGATTGGGGAATGAAGTGAAGATTTTAAAGTTATTTCTTATTAAAAATATTATATTTTTATAATATTTAATCATAAATATTAAAAATAGAAAAAATAAAGTTAATAAAAACAAGTAAGATATGAGTATCTATCGAGTTCAGGTTATTACTAAACACATATCTAAATCTACATTTACATTCATTTTTTAGCATTTATTTTAAATTTATTTTAACCCTAAATTTATTTTTCGAATTAGGTAGTATAAATATTAATCGGTTAAAAATTTACCATCAATCATAAATGGATGGAACGAAGAAGGCGTAGAGTGGTGCTGGAAACGAGAACATCCAACCTCGTGCCATAATAATTATAGTCATTTCTAACCTTTTATAGGCTTCGGTAAAGTGAAAAAAATGAACTGTATTTTATCTATTTTTATTTTTTATGAATGATAATAATGAATTTTCATATAAAAAAACAAAATGAGAGAAAATAAAAATAGATTACGAGTGAATCCTGAATTGGTGTCCTTTCTATCATTGCTGTAGGCAAAACCTAATAATAATGAATAGAGAAAGAGGTCGAGTTTTTTAATGTCCAAGCTTAGAATTTTAAAAAAAAATTCATAGACTTGAATTTAAGTTAAATTGATTTATTTTTTATTTTTTGAATTACTTGTTGAATTAAACTTTGAACATGTTTTTAAATATATACACAAAAAATGTATTAAAATATTTTGTGTCAGTACCTTTATATCTAAAGCGTGACATGCTTTCAATTTCTTTTTAAATTTAACTTAAATCTAATCAAATCAAACAATTGAAGTCAAACGCCCTTCCCCGATCCTTTTGCGATATACGAGCAATCAAATCGCTAAATGTATGATGAAAAATTCAAATTGCTTGTCGCAGAGATTTTATTAATATAATTTTTTTATATTTTTTTAAGAAGAACTTTTTTAAGAAATTAGTTGACTACTTGTCTATTATTTAAAAAAGAATTTTTTAAAAAAACTTCATACAATAAACTGTTTTACAACATAAAAATAAAAAATATTTTTAATTTTAACTATATTTTATTTTGTAATAAAAATTATTTATGTATGTAAATATTATTAAAGTATATTAAATAATATACAAAGCACAATATATTAATTATTAAATAATTTTAAACTATAAGAAACATAAATAAATTTATATCTAACCAGATCTTTTATATAGATTATAACATAAGTAAAACTAATACAAAATAAATTCTAAAATATATAAAAAAGTCAAATAATATTATATAACTCCTAAAGTAAGTGTGAAGATAGATTTGTGAGTATTGTGAGAATTATTTGTAAAATATAAAGGCAAAAGAGACTAAAAATTAGGTTAATTAATTGATTTGAAAATTTTAGTTGAAAAAATACTATTTTGATAAGCTCCAAATTTGAATTTCTTCAAAAACTGTGCTTTAATTGCCAAAAAAGTCATATCTATTAAAGAAGTGTTTTTTAATTTTATAACTAAACACTTATTTTTTAAAAATAACTTTTGATAAAAAAAAGTACTTATTAATTCTAAAAAATCCATTCAAACAAACACTAAGAATCGTTTGATCTTTATAATTAGATTTTAAACCAAAATTTTAAAATTTGAATTAGATTCAAACTTTAACTAATTTAAATTTAATTTATCAATTTTAAGCCTCGAATTAAGTTACGAGTGATCTAAAGAGTGTGGGCATGTCGGGTGTCGGCTCCTTTCACATGATCATTTCGCCTGTCCTCAGCAAACAAAATCTGTGGCAGACATAAGTTAAGTAAATCCAACTTCAATTCAACTTAATTTCATGATCTAAGGATGACCCTTTTCTGAAACTTAATTGGATTTTTAAATCAATCGTGTGTAAAATCAAGAAAGTTTTAACTTTGACTTGTGGAGTCATCCGAATAAGGCATCTTTTGGAAAGCGAGACAGTACAATATTTAGTATATTTTGAACTGAAGCCAATAAAGGGTATCATAAAATCCATAAACTGCTCGAACTTACAGAACAAGCGAGCTTTCGGAGGCTTTTGTTATAACATTTTCATGCGTACTTGTAAGAAAAGGTGGTGTTGTCTTTGTTGTCAGGAAGCGGATGGATCGATAGTTTAGGGGGTGCGTGTGGTCGGTGATTTATTATTATTGTTCTAATCTCAAATACACACGATAATTTATAAAATAAGTATTGAAAATAATTATTTATACTCCATCAATTGCTACTTCTAAAATTTTAGATGAATTGAAAACCTTTCTATTAGATTCAAACTTGCAATTTTTAAAAGGGAGATCTCCCTTGGAAAGCTGCTTGTACCAGTTGAATGTGAAGGGGCGGTGAGTTAACTTTTACAGGGTGTAGAGATCAAAACGTTAGCTATACTCTGAAGGTGACATGTACTTGTTCTCTTTGAATGGTGATGATACTTAAGACACCAAATTAACCTCTTTTGATGAGGAGTTGACACCTGCTAAGTTCAATCAGATTTAATATAAAATTAATGAATTAAGATAAATGGATTTGATGAAATTGAGTTCGATTTCACTCAAACTCAAACTCCAACTTTAGAAGGTCCAAGTTGGCCCAATATTCAAGACAGATAGAAAATAAGTAACACAACCATAATTACTAGAACAAGTAAGCACTTAATTTACCAGTTTCTGCGATCTTTTTCCCGATCATCTCAAACTCTCCTTACCTAAGAATTCACAGTTACAGACCCTGACATCCATTCTCTGTCGCTCTTCCACAGCTCATGACGTGTGTATTGGGAACCCACATCTGTGTAACATTTAAATTACTTATATTAAACTGCTAGACTCAGCTAACCAGAATTCATATTATATGGTGCCTCTCTCGAGGCAAAGAAGGCCCAGATGCGTTTCTCTTCTTCGCACACATCGCCATGTTTGAAGCTCATTATAAATAGTGACTCTAACCCAGAAGGGTTCTTCCCTCAGTGACTCAAATTCTCGTTATCTCACATAAACTCAAATCTATAAGTCTTTTCTTGTTTTTGCTCTCTTTCTCTCTATAGCTGAAAATAGCCAAAAGAGGGAAAGAGATTGCCAACACCTTTTTTTTTTTTTCTTGTTTTCTGGAGTCATATGGCGACCACAGTTAGTCACAGTACAAGTGCACCACCTCGGTTCTACTTTGATGAGAAATGGAAGCTGTCAAAGAAAGAAGGCTCGTCAAGAAGTCAATCCTCTTCTTCTACTACTACTCTCATGAAGACTTCGTCCGAGAGGAGGTGTTCTTTCACAAGGAAGTGTGCGAGGTTGGTCAAAGAACAAAGAGCTCGGCTTTATATCATGAGGAGATGTGTTACTATGCTCATATGCTGGCGTGAGTACAGTGATTCTTGAAGCAGATGATAAGAATGAGGAGATACATATATGTACATAAAAGATTGTTTCTTTTCATCTACTTTTGGTTCTGGGGTTAGATTCTTTTTTGAGCTCTGAGTCTTCTTTAACGGAGGGACCAGTTCTTGCACTCAAAAGTGGAATCGCCCACCCTAGGCCCGACAAGGTTGTGAGGGGAGGGACGAGTTCTTAATGTTACTTTCAGTGCTTTAGAGGCATTAGTTGGGACACCAGAAAATGAAATGAGATAGTTTCTTCTATTTCACCGTTCTCTATGCTGTTCTTTGAAGTGATGCGTCTTCTCTTCTGATCTCTCTCTCTCTCTCTCTGGAATCGCCCACCTAGGCGCCCCACACCCTGGCCGACAAGGTTGTGAGGGGCTCTCTCTCTCGTTCTTTAACTCTTTGGACTCTGATGAGAGACGAGCAGAGAGATTCCTTCCACCATTGCAGTCAGCAGGTGGCTCTACGTGGATCTAATGTTCTTGATTTTACAACTCAATATTATTTTATCTATTTTTTAAAAAAAAATTAACTTGGAATCATGCACGTTAATCGTAGTCTCATCAGATGATGGATCAACGTGGGTAGGAGTATTTCGCCCTGTATTTTTAATTCTGTTATTAAAAAATTACTTCAACTTAATATCAACCTCAATAACAACTATATTTTCTCGTAATTATGTTTATGTTTCTCGTAATTACATCATAATTATGCTTACACTCGTAATCGTAATGTAATCCGCAATTACAATTTACATCTGTAGAATAATTCACAATCTATCATATCCTCCTGCAAAACTGAATCTTGGACCAGTTTGACCTCGTGTTATACCCAAAAATTGACTGCCATATTAGCACTTATGATCAAGTAAATTACTCGGTTCATGGGAATGGTGTGATTCACCTAGGCTATGAGGATATTCCCGTCCACGTGTGAACTTTTACACTTGGTTTCCTTCTGTTTTCCATACGGTAGTGGGGAATCAAGGTTCTGACCATTCATTAAAAAATGGAAACCCTTGGAAGCATAACGCCTAATAAAGTAAAAGACAGCTGAACTTTCAATCCTCTTCGGCCTTCAATGCACAGATCAGGGTAGATTTAGGTATTTCGTTTAGAAGAACGATTTTTTTGCAATAATCTCCAGACTAGTTCTTGGTTGATTTGAAATGGTAGGTTGGTCTCTATTTCTAATTTTGTTCTTATATAGAAGGAACTCACACTAATAAAGTTTTATAAAAATCATTCACCGATAACAGGTTTTGTGTAGGTTGCCAAATGAGCTGATTTCACCTTGAGTCTAATTTTTAAATTTGATCAAATTTACTTGATTTCGAGTCGAGTCAACTAATTCATTCTGGTTAATTGAACTAAAAAAGGTTGTCAATTTCAAATCCAAACTCTACCGAAACAAAACATGAATATTTGAGACTAAATCAAACTAAACTTAATTCATTCACTTTGAATGCCAACAAGTCCAACCCAATCGAATTTATCATCCACATTTTCAAGTAATCCTCTAGTCTAACACATGAATTTAAATTAAGTGATGAGTTCAACTCAAATCATCAATAATAAATATAAATTCTAACGTTCTACCGAAGTGACTCTACGCCTAAAATTACACAGCTAGAGCTTCATAGCAGCGCAGGAAGATTAGTATTTTGTAAATTCATAATGTCTTCGATCGGCTTGGTAACTAATGTAATGTACCTTTCAAAATTGATCAATTGAGCTCAAGCTCGGTTTGACCCTTTAAAAGTTTTTCACCTAAAGTTCAAACTCGATCTAACTTATTGCTATTCTTATCTATAATTGAATTAGCAAACCTTTTTTTCTTCATATCCTTTTGTGTTGTAAAATTACACATCATGGTGAATAAATTTCCACTTAATATACCATAACCTAACATATAGATTATTGGATCCTTAAAATACAGATTAAAACTAAACTTCACTGCCAAACTGAATGGGTTTACTTTTAATAAATCAGTTTGAATATGAGTTTTAGTGAAATAAACATTATTATCTATAGTATTGCTAAAAAAATAATTGTTGTAGCTAGATTTAACTCTATATAAGTATTCCAATCCACATAATATTTATAAGTATTAGAATTTTTAATATAAGTAGAATGTAAAGTCCACTAACAAGAATTGAGCTTGGGTTAACTATTATCAAAATTACTAGAACTAGTCATTTGGTTAGTTGACCTTTATCACTTATAAACTCTTTAACATTTTCATGTTTAATTAATATAGGATACTCTAATACTCCCCTCAAGGCAACCGAGACTGGACATCCAGTTATCATTTGAAATAAACGCAATGGTAACCAGACTAAGCCCCTGGAACTGAACATCCAAACGGACAATAGGAAAATTAAAAATCCGAACCAAACCTGCTCTGATACCGTATTAAAATTTTTAATATGGGTAAAGTGTAGAATCCACTAATAAGAATTGAGTTTTGAGTCAACCATTGTCAAAATGACTAGAACTAGTCATTTGGTTAGTTGACCCTTACCACTTATAAACTCTTTAACATTTTCATATTTAGTCAGTATGGAATACTTTAACAGTATGACTGACCCTTATGGTAACAGTAAGTCTCTTTTAAGATAATTCCTAAATTCTTATTCTTGAACTGCATAATAATTCACTATCCAGGCCATAACTCACTATCATTTTTAACCTTACCCCTTACTGGTATAACTGAAGAAGAAAAGGACTACATAGTGCACAACTATGGATGGCAAATTCGGCATGTCCAACCCGACCTGAGTCAACAAACCAGGTCTAAATTGACTAGACTTTAAACCAAGCTCAGGCTTGAGTGCTCAGCCCAGCCCAGCTTGAAGTCGCAAAACAGAGGAACTAAGTCGTAGCCCATTACCGTCCCTATGCGCAGCACTTACTATATGTTCCATTTTGGTCAAGAGTCATGTCAGGACTCAGGAATGCACAAGCATTAGTATGATCAAGCACCTAAACACAAATATGTAAAATGTGATTTCATATGCAATCAAAAGACAAATATAATTCCTTCTAGCCTTCTCTATTCTCCTTTTCGTCCAAAATTATCTCCTCCAAGTTATTAAACGATTTTACTAACCACCAAATCTATTTTCGTCAGGTACTACCTGCTTTTATAAACTTTGTTCCATTATCACAGACTGGATTCTCTCTTACAGTCTGCCCACAAACGGAAAACTACGGAAAATCTTGATTTATCAGATGAGACCTCATTAAACTAATCTCCACTGCAAACTTTAACAGTCTTACCAATTATGCACCAACCCCCCTTTCATTTCTTGAGTCAAAGGAATAACGTACCAAGAATGTAACTAGCAAAGCAAAATAGACTTTCCATACTTGATGCAAGGAGGTGTGCACCTTGAACTCGATGTCGTATAGGTCAGTGATTGAAGCTATACCATGTAAGAAGCATCCAGGCCAAACTGCCCATTTTCTTGCCACCCAGATGCTGCCTTGAATTTACAAACTGGACATGTACCTTGTTGCCGCAGCCAAGGGTAAATGCAATTTGCATGGAACTGTAAAACGAGATTACACAGCTAACATTAGGTTCAGTTTATTCTGCCAATAGATAATGCATAAAAGTTATAACCAAATCACCATATTGTATGGTATAGTGTAACTCTGTTGATTTGATCAACTACCATCAATGCTGGAAGTTCGTTAGACTTTCGATTAGAACTTGGAACAAAAATGTTTTGGTGTGCAGTAACTTGAAAAGCCATTGGGGATCAATAATAGAAATAAGCTGCTTCATGAAGTGGACAGGTAAATCTTCACCGCGTTATTAGTGAAAAATGCCAAAATGTAGTATCACATTTCTTTTCATTCATAAGCTTGCACCTAAACTTAGAGCCAACTTAATTCCCAACTTAAAATTTTGAAACCTTAAACCATTATAGCAACACTCTGCACTCATCCTTCGGGTAAAAGATCAAGGGCCTACAACTATCAAAGTATGATGGTGTATGGGCTATTTCAATCAATCACTAACCTTGGGGAGATAGCTCAAATATGCCAATAGCGAAACTTTCTACAACCGATTAGAAAGTTCTACAAAGTTGAAATTAATTTAAAGAAGAATATGAACCTGATGCAAGCAAGGCAAAGTACAAATAAGTTCTCCCACGTCAACTTCCTCCAAGCACACAGTGCAAGTAAGCTCATCTCCTGAAGCTTTCATGCTTCCAAGTGCATTGACAGTGTCTTGCTTCTTTTGCTGAAGAACAATTCAGTAAATCAAAAGCAAACATTAATTCTCCAATGAAGAGACAGTACAATTGAAAGTAACTGCTTGAAATGCAAATATTCATCACAATTCCATGAAACAAAAGGAAAAGTTTTATGCAACAAAAGGTGAAATCATATAGGTCACCTCCCCAAGGAGTGTCACTATATTATGGCCAAATGAAATAATTCAACCACTCACGTTATACTTAAATATCTATCGAATTTTCAGGCCATCTAACTCAAACATAATGAAGATGTAAATTCATATTACAACTTTTTCAGAACAAATTCTGGGAAGAGCTATAATGAATACAAGAAAATAGGAAATTTGTACCTCAGCTGATACAGAAGATGAGGCTTGTTGCATTGCAGAACCACTGTTTATTAAAAAAGAGGAGGTGATAAAAGGAGGCAATGTCACATCAATATTCAGAAATGACTGAAACAATGCAACATCCTAAAATATTTCTGACCAATAAAAGAAAAGACACAGATGAATTCAAGCAAGTTTGCGTTGAATAAATAGCATAAACTGACCTTTGAAGTGGAGAAACGTTGTGTTTATGTACTGGAAGTGCATTAATCTCTTCGTCAGTCATTGAAGCAGTGTTAGGAACATTATCAGCATCTAGTAATCTCAGAGTTTCGTAATCTACAAACAAGAAAATAATCTACATGAAGCAATCCATTTATGTAAAACAAAACCCAATGGCCAAAAATTTGAAAATAAGGCTTCGATTCACATTTGTGAACTGCATCAGATATTAGATATCAACCAAAAAAATTCGCAATATACCATTCTCTGAAAATTTTAGGTCAGCACTTAAGTACGGAATATAAACGCACATAACGCACCTAGGTCATCAAATTCCCGATCCAGAAGCGCAAGCTGGAGTCTGAGACTTTGTAAACGCCCTCTAGTTGCAAGTGCAATGGATGGCGGCATATGCAATCGCAGCTCTGTGTGACCAAGAAGGCCACTGGCCATTGCAACATGCGTCTGAGACTGAGCTTGAAGTTGTTGACAGGTTGCATACATCCTCAGCATCATTGCCATTAGGAAAACACCAAGCACAAGCCAAAGCTACATATATAGAAATACCCATTCTAAAACTCATGAACCCACCATACACCGCTCAAACACTAATACACCACTATCTACAATCTATGAGAGACGATACCAGAAAATTTGAGGGCATCTGTTGTGAGTTCAATATCATGAATAACAATAAAACTGCCACAGACATCAAAAGAGGCCGGATTACAAATTAGGAACCTATCAGCTACCAGAAAATAATAAATTAAGGCATAAAAATCAACCAGAAAGATTTTAAGTAGTACCTGTTACAATAAAAACGAGAGAATTGGAGTTAACAGGACGAGTGGCATGAACTCGCTGATATATACAGGAATTTTGATCGGCACAAAGAACAAAGCAGCATTAGACAAGATGTTATTAATGAAATTGTACGTATATTTACAATAAACTCAATTTCATCAGAATAAGAAAACTAAAAAATTTAAAAATTGAAATTACCATATTTCGCCTCTCGGGAACAAATCCTTGGAAACCATTTTCAGAATCGGTTCTACTTCCCCGAAATACAAAACTCATATTTATCCAAATTATGTGATTAACCAATTGCAGCTCCTCTGCACTTCAAATGAATTAAATCAAAATCAAGTTTTTAAAACTCGAGTTACTAGAAACAACGTATTTCGTGAGATTAAAACGAAAATCATAATAAAGAAATTAAAATTAACAAAAAAAAGAAAAAGAAGGATCATTTAATATGATTCCCAGCACTGATAGCGAGTCGTTGACAGTATCAGAACAATTCTGGAAAAGGAAAAACAGAGCAATGGCTTACCGATCGGGTTGGATATGATCCAAAATAAGATCAATTCATAGTAACTGAGTGAATAAAAAAACTGATTAAGAGACAAGTCGAAGTGGAGCGATTTGAGTCGGACGCGTTGGATTTGGCATTTTTCCTCTTCTTTCTGCCTAGAACCAACGCTTGCCCTCTTTAGCTTCGTGGGAATTGTGCATTAGCGCTATAAATCACTCACGGGAATGGACGAGACGGCGCCGTTTCCTCCTTGTTCTTTTACACTCTAGCATGTAGGGATAGTAATGGGCCGGCCTAGGCCCAGACTCACTCAGACTTGAACGACTCAGCTGACCACGAGCTCAACTTGGCCCTAACCGACCTATTTTAATAAAAAATGAATAAATGGTCATTTTTGTAATAATTGTCAGCCACAAATTTGATCTGTCCAACCTGACCGAGCTCTAACCCCGGCTATTGTTACAAAGGTCACCTTAGAGACTCAAACTTTCATCCGAAATTGCTCGCTCACACCCTTTGTACGGTAGTCTCACTTAGATCCGTTAAAACACGACTCAGCCTTTCCTCCACCCTCGAAGTGTTTACTTCGCACACACTCGAAGAAACAACGCGGAAGCAACAAAAAATATAAGCAACAAGAAAACACACAGAGATACGGCCAAAAGACCAACTTTATATTACTTTCCCTCAAAAGAATACAAAGAATACCCTCTCTGATTGAATGAGAATAGCAAACCTCGAATGAGTTATATATAGGCATCCTAGCTTGGAGTCACAAATTCCCACTAAACTTGTACTACCTAAGATCACGTCTATCTCTATCAGATAAGATTACATAAACCAATTGGATGACCCCCCATCCAAATAGGACTCTAACTGATAAGATATAATCTAACAAGATAACATAAGATATGGTTTACATTTATCTAGAACACTAACATCCTTATCAGCGAAGATCTCCACTATCTTCAAATGTTGAGTTTCACTGCAACTCTAACTCCCAGTCATCGCTAGATCATCCCAGATCTCCCCGCGATCTCTATCCGCTGATGATGCAATGTGATCTTGTCGAAGCCCACTAGCACACTGGCCTGATCCAATGCTTCCCACAACAAGTCCGCTAGTCGTGGTCCATCTATCCGAGCATAGCCAAGTCTTTAGCCTGGGTCGAGTCAAGCTCTACAAGGTCCGATGCTCTACCAAAATTCACACCAAGTCTGATCTCACTCGCCTATGTTTGTTTTAGTGAAAGTTATCCGCACATAAGTCCATCAATGCACGTCCATGGATAAGTTCATCTTCCATGATCAAGCTTCCTCATGGTGCAGTCTCGTCGCTCTATGACTAAGTCACAAGTCACAATCCGAGTTAGTATAAAAACCTCGCCCATTTATCTACCTTCGTCCTACCTCGTCGAAGTTAAGTGTTCGTGCGCTTCATCATGTTCGCATGCCTTCATGCATCCTCGCGAGTCTCATATACCTTTGCGTCTTCTCGCGCACTCTCAGGTCTCGCATGACTTAGTTTCCCAACTTCGCGTAGCCTCGCATCCGAATCTCCTATCTAGTCGAAGATTTCCGGCAATGCGCACCTATGCGTGCTTACGCGTATCGAATCTCACTTACTCTCGAGATCTTCGTCGATACTTTCCGCATCTCTTGCCTACTTCGCAAGTTCCTTGAGTTTTGCTCGCTAACTCGTAAGTCTTTGCCTTGTTCCTCGTTAACATGCCTTCCTCGTGCCAACTTACGTGCCAAACATTGGCCAAGGCTCGTCAACATTCGCACGATCTCGCAGACTGAACTTAGGGGTCTAACAGCTATATCGTTATCACTAATTTTCTACTAGTGAAATATATCATTATTTGAATATTTAATATTTTCTTCTTTCCCCAGTCAAAGTGGTTAAAAAAATAAAAGGTTAGAACTAGGGCTCGTGATAAATTGCAAATTAACGAAAGAGATGGTTACATACGTAAATAGGTCTGTTAAATTGGTAATTTCAAGACAGACAATTAATGGTTAGTAGGGTTTTAAAATTTTAATCAGATGATTCAGCACCATATGGATTAATCTCAATTCTACTGCATTTAAATCTTATTCAAATAGTTTTCGAATACCTTGATCTAATTCAAATTTGATTAATGTAATTCTAATTTAATTTATTTAACTCAATTGAATCAATTAAGTTCAAATAAGTTTATTAATCCTAACTTCAATAACATCAAGTTAAACTCAGTTAATAATATTAAGCTTAGATTAGGCTCAAACTTTCGAATGATAAAAAATCAAATTGAGCCTAACTTAAAAATTTCTATTCAAGCCCGAAACACATGATTTTACCTGAAGTATAAATTCGATTGTTTTATTAAAAATGACATTTTTTAAAATAATTTTCGATTGCCTAAGCTCAACTTAGTTCAAAGAACAAAATTTAAAAGAAAAAAAGCCCGAACTCAGGCTAAATTATCATTTCTAATCGAGCCCTAAAAATGTGACCTGAGTCTGAATCAATTGGACTTTAACAACTCGAAGCCCAATCAAACACATACCCATTCTAATTATTTTCTTTTTTTATTTAAAATTGAACCTAAATTGTATTGAACACTTCTTAAAAACTACCCCAAACCCGACTCAAAATCTAGTGAACTCAAGCAGAGTTCGTTGACTTTAGCCCAAACCAAACTTGGGTCACATCACTATAACTAATTTATCATCCTAATTTCTGTACTCATGCAGTCATGTTTTTAAGTGTTATTATCTAAACTTAAAAAGAAACATGCTTCTTATCGGAGAATATATCTGTCAATTCAAAGATAAAAACAACAGTTGCAATGAATTTCCCAAAGTTTTAAACGTGTAAAGACCACTTCAATTTCTACTAATCACCACTTCTTTCTCTCCCGTGAATTTCCAGTTTAAAATATTTTCTTCTCGAAGTACAAAAGTTCAAAGGCCAACTTCTCGTTGTTGATCTCAATTCAACACTCGAATTCCCACTTCCAATGCAAGAAAGTCAATGCCTTAAAACACGACCCAACTCGAAACCACCACATCTCCGATCACCAGTCTCTTTACCTCTCGGTCCTCAACTCACTCTTCTCGATAAACCACCGTTGTTAAACCTACCATCCATCTTTGTATAAGCAACAGACAATCCCTCTCTCTCACCTCTTCTCGCACCCATGAATTGAACCGCCACATGCTCACCTCCAGATAACCTCCAAATCGTCAACCCGATTGCTTCTTCCTCCCCCAAAACAAATTTGATATGACTGTTACCTGGCTCGTCACTAGCGGTCAATTCGTGCTGACAAACTGGACAAGAACTTCTCAACGCAAGCCATGGAAGTATGCAATCAAAATGGTAGATATGCTTATAGGCATTTCTCTTGCCTATGTTGATAATTCAAATGCCTTTTTACACACTACGCAATGAGATTCAATCCATGTGTATCGCTTGCTTATGAGAATCATTGGCATTGAATCTATAGTCGTCTTTGAAGCGGGCGCATGTTCGTAATGACCAAAACAGTTCATTTCGGCTTGTGACAATTAATCTAATAATAGTTCGAATTTGGATCCTGAGAAAAACTTCGACATGCTCAGTAACAACGGTCTCAACCCAAAGTCAGCGTCGTCTTCGTAGTACATCTTGAGTCCCCTTCCACAGTCGTTGTTCTCAATAATCGTCTGGCCTCTGCGGAGGACAATGACTGGATTTATTATGGATCGGTCTTCACGGTTCCAACAACTTCTACGCAAGAGAGGATAGTTTCAATCCGAATTTTGGCGGTTACCGTTTGTAAGCATCGTCAGTGTAAAGCCCATTCAGTAAATTAAAATAACCCTACAGCCCAGCCCAGCCCAACCTGACTCACAAATCATTAAACTTATATTAAAAAACATCTAAAATTAGAATTAAAACCAACAAAAGTCCCCATCTTCTTCACCTTTTCTCTTCATTTCCAGCTAAGGAGTGTGTCAAAATGCACCACTTTATTTTGCAAGTAACTCTTTCCTCATAAGTGTCTTCATTTTGTTTGTTTTACTGCAAATTTAAAGGAAGTTGTGGTTAACAATATCAAAAGTCCTCACATTTAGGTAAACTTTTAGCAACTATTTTATGTCTTTTTATGTGATTTTAATCATCCTACACTAGTTTGTAGTTACACTACATGTTGTAGTTGTTTGGGATATTTTTGGAAGTTACATGAAAGGAGAAAAGTGGAGAAAATGAGACTGAAAAATGATGAAAGAAGAAAAGAGAAAAGAAGGGGGAAGGGTGAAGGGGGAAGATGATGAAATTGGTTTGAAATTTTAAGTTACATGTAAGGGTAGAATGGGAAGTGCAGAAAGTTAAGAGTGAATATGAAATTTAAGTTACATGTAAGGGCAAAATGGGAAGTGCAGAAAGTTAAAGGTAAATTTGGCATTTTGTTGTAAGAAGGGCATTTTTGGTATTAATTGAAATGGAGGAGGGTAAAATGGACTTTTAATTAGGTAAGGATAGTTTAGTAATTATGGGGCTTAGGTTAATAAGGATATTATTTTTATAATTAAGAATAAATTAGAAGAGAAAATAATATTGGATTATTAGTGTAATTGGGTAAGAAATTCTCAGTAAATTCTAGGCCCGAAATTCCGATTAAGGAGAAATTGGGATTATCAATTAGTTGAGTCCGAAATTGAGATAAGGATAACTTTGAACTTTATTCTTAAAATTAAGTACCATTTGGTTATTAATAAATTATCTTTTGAATTGGGCATTAATTTAATTAATGATTAATAATTATCTACATGAATTATGTTTATTTTAATTCATTAATAAGTAATCAAAGTACAAGGTGTTTCGTAATTGTATTTTATTATGCATATTATGAGGTGTATTGCATGTTAACTCGGTGAAAATGTGTAAAATAAAGACTAGTTGGTAATATGTCAAGAATAATTGGTCAAAATTTAGAATCGGTGGCTTGCATAGGATATACTACATTTGATGGTCTTAGATAGATATGTTGAGTCAATATAAATGAGTGGTGCCTAGGTATCTATTTATGGAGTAGATACCGCGGCATCCTGAGTCCCAGGAATGTCCTGTGCCGATTACTAAGTACTAGAGTGGTACCGGAATATCTTATGTCAATGACTAGGTACTGGAGTAGTACCGCGACGAAGATTGAGAAATCGAGGTACCTTATGCCGATATTTATACATTAATTACGTTTCTACTGATGAGAGATTATGATGTGATAAGTCGACAGACCATTAGATGTATGCTTACTAGGTTAAGCTGGACTTAGGCAATTCGATTAATTATCAAATAAAGCGTAAATGACAGTTAAATTAATATTTGTGTCAATCATCATTTGGTGAAATTTTTTAGATGTATGTTAATTATTTGGATTAGACTGAGTGTTGTTGTGTATATATACGTATTATATGTATGATTTAATCAATTAACTAAGTTTTATAATTATTAATAGAGTTACTTGATTTTAAGGGTATAATCAGTTATTCTTACTGAGTAAGTAGCTCACTCCTTGCCATTTTGTTTTTTAGAAGATCAAGTGATTACTGATAATCTTAGATCACAAGACGGACTAAGTAGAGTTTAGGTTAAGTCAACAGATTACTTGTACAAAGCTTTTAGAATGTATATACTTTTGAATGTGACTATTCTAGTAGTTATGTTTTGTTATGGAAAATACTTTTTTATCTGACAAATAATCCTTTCTTTTAGAACTATAGAAGATTCTGATGATTAATATTGTTTGGGAACTATTTGATTAATAATATATATTTTAAGAATTTTAGGAGTGTCAAATTGTGCGGATGGAACCTGCAGAAGTTTCAAGTATCGACTTAGATCATCTGTGGCGAATTATCGAGCTCTTCTATGACTTACTTTCGTGATTCAGATGCAGAAGTAAGATTTGTCTTCTCTATTTACTTACTCTATAGTAAAATGTATTTTAAAATTTTAAATAATTTAAATTTAAATTAATTTGAGTTTAAATAATCAACAAATCAAATTTTAATTTAATTATAACTTTAATTATCATCTATATATATGATGTAGATATATATATATATATATATATACATACATATCTTTATGCAATTGATCACTAACTCCAATAGTTTACGAAAGCTTCTTTAGGATATTTTAAGAGCAACATGTGATTGATCTTATCTAGGAGAATTGGAAATGGAATTATATACTATTATGTAGCGTTTTATATAAAATAAAACTATTTCATTTTACATTTTCTCAACTCGTTGAATCAATTGTTCAAATTCCTAATCTCAGAGATAAGAAAATCATTCCATATCAATATTTTAAATTATTAATTACTAATTATCAGCGTTGGTAATGGGTAAGATCAAGTTTTTAAATTCAATTAAAATAAAATTTTCTCATTAATTTTAATTTATGTGCAACTAATTTATTTAAATTGATCTAAAAATTATTATTACCGTTTAAATATAAACTTAATTAAATTTAAATATTTTAAACTCAATTGAATCAAATTTGGTACATTAATAACGGATTATATGATGAGTATAATTCTAGGAAATACATATATCATGGTAGTAAATTGTACTAACATGACAAACTAATGAAAATATTATGAATGTAATATACAATTTAAAATCTTTATTTATATATTTAAAATTTATATGATTATGGGTTTTCTCCTTGTAGGTAAGGTTGGTGGGTAGAAGAATGGCTGCGCAAGAAAGAAGAAAGCATTCCTTGGAAACTATATACCCGCGAGAGAGTTGCTGAACAGTTGTACCGATTAAAATCAGGATAATGATAGAATACCCCACGATCGAGTAGAGTCAAAATTTTAAATTTTCCTTTTAAAAATTTTAAAAAGGAAAATTTAAGGTCAAGCCCGAATTTCAAGTGTAAGAACCCTTAGTTAAAGATAGTTAATCACACATGTAAGAATAGTAATAGATCGGACCTGAGGTAGCCCAACTAGAACCTGAGTCTGAGCTTGCTTAATATTTTTTAATTAAAAATATAAAACAATGTAGCTTTAAAGTTTTAGCTCAAGCCTAACTTAACCTGTTTTTCTCACAAAGTTTGAGTTTGAGGCCTAGGTCTTGTTTAACATTCAGCTGATTGTATTAACTGTTAATTGATAGTTGATTTGATCAACAGATTGCATTAGTTGTTTGTTAGAGATATTTAATAAAATTAGCTGTTTAGTATTAGTTATTTATATGTAAATGACTTAAAAAAATATAAGGATATGAATATTATATACTTAGCAATTTGTTGAATATTCTTATAAGAATTTAAATTTTAGAAAAGTCATGTTTATTTGTACTGTTTCATCATTTATAAAAAATTTATACAACTGATTCTATTTTCATTTTCATTTAAGTACAATATTTTTATTTATAACCTATAACAGCATAAAGGATAAAATTAACTTTTAATAATAAAAATTTTAGCTTTTTAATGAAAACGCTTCTATGTAGGAGCGTTTTCTATTTTAGCTATCTATGTACGAACAGTTATTGAAAAAGGTCTTCACCAAACTACTTTTATGATTGTTTGAAAAGTCAAACAGTCCAAGACAACGAATAAGCTAAAAAAATAATTGATTGGCTGTCTACCAAATGCAGCCCTAATCAACCTGAGCTTATTAAAAATATAAAACAATGCAATTTTGAAATTTGAGCTTAAGCCTAACTTACCTGATTCTCTCCCAAAGTTTGAATTTGAGGCCTGGTCAACCTGAGCTTGAACTGTTAAATTCAAGCATGGTCGAGACAAGTTAGGTTATTTACCATTCTTATTCCCACATATAATAATCAATAAAAATTATTTTGTTTATTTTTCTGGGTATAATTTAAAATTAAAATGTAAAGTATCTACTTTTTTCTCCCATATGTAATATTAAGTCCTAATAATTTATTTATTTTTTAAAATTTATGATTATGATCTAAAAGAAAAACATAAAAAGATTTACATTTTTAATATGTTAGATTTCAGTTGGAATTGGGCTGAGAAAATCTAAATCCGCCCAACAAATTGAATATAGTTTTATCTATTTAAGTTCAAATTCGTTTCTTTAGTTGCAAGATTGCCTAATATCCAAATTAGAGACCTACCTATTACCATTTTTAATTGGAAAGATAAAACATAATTACGAATAATTTAATAATAATTATGATACATCTATGACTAATTTTAGTGATTATCAGTAATTAAATTATTGTTCTAATTGCTATTATAGTATGATTTTCTTTGATATTCTCCACCTGAAAACAATTATGGGCACGTATGAGACTAGCTTAGGGATTAATTTAATATTCCAAATAAGTTAAAGTTAAAAGTCAACGGCAGAATTCCAAAATCTTGTAAACTAAATTATTCAATATATGGCGTTATTCAACTCTATTTCAAAAGAAAAGCTATTGGCTTATGTTGAATTATTTTTCTTGTAGTATAGACATAATTTCATATTCAGAGCATAGAATTGAAGACAAGACACCTTAATTAGGATCGGATGTGATTTAACTTATCTTTAAAAGTATTATTACTATTGTAAAATACTCTAAAAATATTTTACAATATTAAAAATATGGTTTTATTATAATAATTAGATGAAATTGAATAAAAAAGTCATTTTTAGTGTTTTAATTAATATTTAAAATTATTTTAAGTAATTTAAAATAATAAAAACATTTGTACACGGAGTGCAAACATAAGAGGAAGAGATTTGTCATTCTAAAACCAAAATAGGACAATTAGAATCAAACAAAAATAGCTGATTTAGATTCATCATCCTCTTACATTATTCAATAAATCCAGAAATAATGACCCATCAGAATTAAACAAAAAAAGAAAAAAAGAATACAGCCCATCCATTTACAAGAAAAAGAACAACCTCACAGAAATATATATATATATAACACATAACATGAAAAAGAGAAAAAAACCGAAATGGTCTTATTATGCCCATCATCATCTCCGCTCCTCTCAGTGAAAGAAGGGTTTGAAAGTGCTCACCACCATCTTAATCTGATCAACAAATGACGTGTTAGATACTGATCCATCGTTCCCTGCAAGCACTCTGTACTTGTCTTTCCTAGTAAAGTTCGTGCACTCGAATCCTAATGTAGCCGCCAAGATTCTCTGAACATAGTTCGCGACATCATGCGGACTTTTACCTGACGAACATGTCGCTTCCGCTGGTAACTGGTTCAAGAATGTCACCTCGTAAACTGGTCTAGGGTTCATGAAGAAGAAGATGGGGTCCAATGCTTTCCAACCTCTGGCGGTAGTTGCATGGAAGAATCCGACCCGATAGTTCATGGCTACTGGTACTATCCGGTCCGTCAATTCAGCGAACAGTGCACTAAATCTCAACAAAAATGGCTCTCTACAAGTTGTTCCCTCTGGACAGACTACCAAGTCACCTTTGGCCAGTTCTTGTTTAATCTTCTCTGCATCTACATGGCGGATTCTTGTTAATCGGACAGTTGGGATCGGAGATAAAATCTCTGACAATCGCGAGATGGAGTACGTGACTGCCGGGATTTTCCGTCGGAGCACGGTGGATAAGACTACTGGATCCATGAGGGTCCGATGGGTGCATACAAATAAAAAACCACTGTTCCCGCCGGTTACAGGCGGTGGTGGTTTACCTTTGACAATGACTTTGCCACCTAGGATCTTGGATAGGTGGGGTTTAGCCCACATAGGTAACATCAATCCCACCACAATACGGAGTGTTGCTAATATGATGCCAAGTGGCATCCAAAGGATGATCAACAGAGCCGTACACGGTGTCGGGCGCATCACTAGTCGGCCGTCGTGAAAAATCACCGGAAGTGGGCGGACAAGCTGGTGGTCATGATGCTTCTCACTGGTGATGAACGGTGGGTTCATTTGTTCCTGTTAAGTGATGGTTAGACCATTACTTGCCAAATATAATACATGATGAGTTAATAGGGCTTGCATACCCTAAACCTGATTCCGAATTCCAATTAAAACTCGACCGAATTTTATTAATCGAACAATAAGTATGTACAATTTGAGTAACTTCAAAATTAAGGTAATGTTAAAGGCTGTACATTTTGAGTAACTTCAAAATTAAGGTAAAGTTAAAGGTGGTGAGTAATTCCAAAAGTAATTACTGGGTTAGCAATAGGTGAGATGGGGATAGGGCACCTAAGAATCAAAACTTCAAAATTAAGGTAATGTTAAAGGTGGTCCAGCATAAATAATTAAACAATATGAGTAACTTGAAAGTTAAAATTAAATGAGTAATTCCAAAAGTAATTACTGGGTTAGTAATAGGTGAGATGGGGATAGGGCAACTAAGAATCGAATCTGAATTCGAAAATATTTTGATAATTTTGAATCCAACGTACTTTTTTTCTTGCCATGTTTAGTCATGCATGAAAGGAAACTTTGGTCTAGAGTTTCTCACCTTACATAGAGATAAGAATGAAGAGCTTGTTGCAGACCTTCCTAGACCTAAACTAGGTTTTTGATCCATGAACATTTTCGCAACTCGATTTGTGATAAATGAATCAATACTATCGCATTCGCTTCTGAGAAACCCAGTGGCTAATCCAAACCGGTTCACTTCAAGTTCACTTCCAACAACTTCATCAGCTCGCAGATGTTCCTTCACGAACCTATCCACCATAATCCTTGGTGTTTTAGTCACAACAATTCTCTTATCATACGAGTTAAACACTTTCCAAGCCTCCATGCGAAGCTCATCCATGTAAAACTTAGGCAACACAGCTCGAGCCACTGACTCGATCTCAGCTGCTCGAACACCAGCGGTCGAAACAAACACCATCAGTTTTAGCCCAAACTCTCCCATCCCAAACACATCTAGTAAACGAATCACAGGCCATAAGATCAACAACAAGGCAAAACGTAGCAAGCCCGAAGCCTCAAATGCTACTAACATGAAGTATGAGAAAGGGTCAGGGTCTCTGATAAGAGTCCCTTCAAGCTCTGAAACAACCGAGTCCATGACAGGTTTTTGTACAATCTCTCAAAATGGGGTTCTAGTGTTGAGTTATTGCTCGAAGGAGATAATGGTTTTATTGGGAAAAAGGTTACGAGGCAAGAGTTTGGATTGACTGGTCTCTAATGGTGGAATTAGGCAGCTTATCCATTTACAACTACCTTGCTTTTATACTTTAAAGCCACCTACGTTGCAGGTTGATATATCTGCAAAGAACAAAGCACCGTACGCCACGTTAAATGTACAAATATTGATAACTTAACCCCAACAACCTATTCTAACTATTTTTCTCAACTTGCACAACTACGTATCGTTTCGGTTTGTACATCTATTAAACATGTGTCTACCGTCACCTTAATTAGGCCACTAACCTAAGATAATGTACGTAAGCTCTATGCTTGTGTTCCATAGTAATTTACTAATTTTGTATAATTTCCGCTGCTTTTATATACAAATTTACGATATTTAGAAACAGTGAACAATTAAGTGAAAATAAAAAGTAGAACGTTCTTTTTGGTTTGAGTAACGTAACCTACATCTGCAAATGGTCGAGTTGGCAGTAGACAGGGCAGGAGATAGAATCTTCTGTCCAATATTATAGTATCTTATTTTGTCCCATAAATCTTAGCCATTTATTTATACGGGATTCATATATATAAATGACTGAAATTTATAGAACAGAATAGGACACCATAAAATTGGACAAAGAATCTGGACTTACAGCATAGAACATTGAGACCTGATTTGAATTGGAAAAAGAAAAAATTTGTGAAAACTCCAGATTAAGTTTAAATTTAGTTAAATATATTTTGACATATTAATTTTAAGTAATCCAATTCGACTTTTTATAATTAACAAAATTTTAAAAATTTTGTCAAATCTAAAATTAAATTTACGAACAGTCAATGAAAAATTTTTAGAAAGAGTTCGAATTTAAGAAAAAGATTTATATTATAATTCAAACATAAACTTAAATTTGATTAAATATATTTTTATGTGTTAATTTCAGAAGAATTAACTCAAATTTTATAATTAATTAGATATAAAAATTTAAATTTAAATTAATTAATTTAAATATTTAAGATTGAGTTTCAATTACATCAAAATTTTAATACTTATTCCAATTAAATTAAACATTCGCAAATTACAAATATTATAGAACTCTTCCTAGCACGACTATAGATCCATATTACAGCAAAAGAAATTGAAAACATCCTTTTCCAACATACGATTTCCAGTATTCAATACATCAAATTGTCTCTGCTAGCTTCCTCTGGAACTCTCTACACTTCAATGCTACGTGTCATTCTGTAGGATATACAGATTAACTATAATACTCAAATGAATAGCAATTAGGATATAAATATGCTAAAACATTTGTTCTTAGAAACGTAAGTTGACTGTAATTGAGTTCAGCTAAGTGGCGTTAGGGATTGATCAGAAATTAATAACAGTGTTAGAAGTAAGAGACAAAGGCAGAGAACTGCTCATAATTCCTAAGAGCTTAAAATGTTTCTCACAAGTTTCTTGTGTGTGCATGTAGAACTGTTCAAAATTCGTCGCTTGTTCCAATTCCACATAGCTTACAAATCACTGATAAAGCAAACAAAATCGCTCTCATTACCTAAAGGAGTGATCTAAAGCAAGTGGTGTAGCAAGCTTGTCATCAAGTCATTAGCCATTAATAAAAACATGCTAAAGTTGGTCAAACGTCATTAAAATTGAACTTATTACTTAATTTTAAGGTATTAACTAATCAAATAATTTAATTAAATACTTAATTTATATCTTATCATATATATCTGATAGAGTATGTATCCGATAATGTACGCTGTACTCAAAGAATAATGCTTATGGGTATCTACCAATATAAAATACTTTTTGCTCCAATGGGATCTACCAAGTTAAGATTCATTTTGGAACAAACTAAAAGCAAATAACAACAAAGACTTGGAACTTTGGTGCAAGGAAATGCTTGCAAGAAGGATTAAAGCAGGTTGGAAACTTTTTTATTTGGCTTCTATGGTTGCTCAACTTCTTTCTCCAGGACTCCTGATTAAAGGGAAAAAAAAAAGTGAAAGGATAGTGGAAATGTTGGCTTTCGTATGGTACTGTTATGGAAATGTTCAGCTCTTTAACGAGTTTGGTGAAAGTTGGTTAGAAAACGAGAACTTTGGTAGGAAATATAGCGGTTTTGTGTGACCAAATGGGTTTAGAGGGGAATGAAGACCAAACGTGTGTGATTTGGGTAGTTAACAGTTTCGTGATCTTCCCATGGCACGAGGGTTCAATATTCGGAGAAACCGGTAACCGTTATCTTTTGAATATATTGTGGATAAATTCTTTATTGCAACTTGCAAGTAACAACTTGTAAGTTACGTACTCTGTGGAAGTTTATTAGCAAATTATGTGGTAGATTTAAGTGACTTGATTTAAATGACCGATTATGGATTTGAACTCTTAAATTTCATCTATTAGTGAAAATAGCAGATATAATTAAAATGGAATAGCTTATCTAAAAACGCAAGTCGTCGTAAAAAATAAATATCTTAAGTCGAAAATTTCTCCTCTATTATGCAACAGGACAACGAGATCTGACTTTAAAGTTAATACTTAATCCACCAGCTTGGGGGCACTCTGAAGAGTAGAGTAAGGACTGTCTCCGTGAATGAAAAGAAAAACATATACATGTAGAACATACCAGATATATGTGTGATAAAAACGAAGAAAGCATACAAATGTCGCTCTTATATGATATGTGAGACGTATGGATTAAAAGAAAACACAGTTGTAGGGGTAATAAAAAAAAGAGTAGACAAGTGTGTGGGTATATATATAAAGAGTGTTGCGTATGTTGTCACTGAAATAAAGAGGTATTTAGGTGCAGTAACGTTATAAAATTTATTACCCATAAAGAGATGAACGTTGAATAATAATGATGTTGATAACGTTTTTTGATATAATGAGGTTAATAACGTTGAGAAATCGTAGGGAACACGTATTGGACCAATAACACCAACAATCCCTCACTTGGACCAAAATTTGAGAAACAAATTATAACAGTTTAGGAAAGACATAGACGAACAACCAGGGAACTAAGTCTTGAACTTATTGTTTAAGAAAACTAGAGACAGAACCTACTAGAGCAATAAATAGCCTCAAAATGTCCTGATCTCATGATGGCTCTAAAGAGATAGCCCAAATGCTCTCATAAGAGGGTGGCTAAACCCCCACAATCACGTAGGTAAGTCCATCAAGTGTGTACTGCTCATATCACCCAAACTTGGGCTATGGAACTTATTAAAGATTAAACAATCCAACCTCATCAAATGTAGTAAAGTCATGTTAGAGACGCTATTCAACAACTGAATATATCTTAGTATTATTTCACAAACAATGTACAAGAAAGTAGTCACCACATAACTTCGTTTGACCCATTGAACTTGATTTTCCAAAGACGGGTGTCCATTATGAGGCTACTACAAAATTGGACTTAACTCCATCCCTTTCGCATGGTCTGAAACTAGTTTTGTACTCAAAGCTTTTGTAAACGGATCTCCTAAGTTTCTCTCTAGCTTGACATAGTTCAAAAAGATTACACCATGTATAATTAAACTATAGAAAATTTTATGTCTCAATCTGATATGTCTACTTTTGTTATTATATGTCTTATTCTTGGCAATATAAATGGCAGCCTGCGAATCATAATAAAGGAACATAGAAGGAATTAATTTTTCCCAAAGCAGGATATCTGCTAAGAGATTCCTTAACACTCAGCTTCCCCTCCTATCTAAAGCCATAAACTTAGCCTCCATTGTTAATCTCTCAATACATGTTCACTTGGATGATTTTTAGGACACTGCATCTCCTGCCAAGGTAAAAACATAACCACTAGTATAGTGTATATTATCACTCTCTATAACCCAATTAGCATCAGAATACTCCTTTACTATAGGGTAATGACTACCAAAAGATAATTCATAATGCATAATACCTTTCAAATATCTTAACAAACAAATCAATACATTCAAATGCTCTTGACTAGGATTATTAGTATACCTACTAAGTTTACTCACACAGTATGCAATATCAGGATGAGAATAGCTTATTAAGAATATCACACTACCAAGAATTTTAACATACTCAATTTGATTTACACTATCACTAAGATTTTTCTTTAGATCAACACTAGCATCATAAGGAGTCTTGACTTGATCAGCATCATAATAATCAAATTTCTTCAAAATTTTGTTGACATTATGAGTTTGATTCAACCTAAAACCAGAGTCAGTTCTATCAACTTTTACTCCCAAAATAAAGTCCACAGGTTTAAGATCTTTCATATCAAAGGAAGATTTTAGCAAACTCTTAGTAGTATCAATGACAGATAAAAAATAAACATATCATCCACATAAAGAGTTATGATCACATAACCATTTATGTCAGATTTTACATAAATGTAAGAATTATAATAATAAGAGGTGAAACCATATTTGTAAATCTCACTTTCAAATTTCTCATACCACTGTTTGGGAGCTTGTTTAAGTCCATACAAAGACTTAATTAACTTACACACCTTTTGTTCTTGACCAAGCACTTTAAGCCCCTCGGACTAGACCATATAAAATTTCTCATCTAGATCACCATTCAAGAAAGTTTCCTTAACATCCATTTGGTGCACATGAAGCTTAAATATCGAGACATTAGTAAACAACATCCTTATAGGTGCAATTTTAGTAAAAGGAGAGTAAGTATCAAAAATGTCTAATCCTTCATTTTGTTTAAAGCCTTTAATCACAAGCCTTGCCTTGAACCTCTCAATGGTTCCTTCAGGTTTTAATTTCTTTTTGAAAATCCGTTTACATTCAAAAGGCTTATACCCTCGAGGTAGATAAACTAAAACCCAAGTTTTATTAGTCATTATTGACTTTAACTCAATATCTATAGCTTCCTTCCAAAAGGTAGCATCTATAGATCTCATTGCTTCCTCGTAAGTTTTGGGATCTTCCTCAATAATATAAACCACCACAAAATCGTCATCTATCTTCTCAATTTTTTTACCACAAAGAAAGTAATAAAGTCATAATCAAAACTGGTGGATATTTTAGCTCTTTTGCTTCTCCTTAGTTCAATATATTTTCCTCTTCCTTTATGTCATCATTAGCAGAAGAACTAGGGACAGACTCTCTAAGAACTTGCACACTCACCTCCATTGGAAATATATCCTCAAAGAACACTGCATCTTTCGACTTCATAATTGGTCCATAAGTATTAGATTCCTCTTCCTTAACCATAAATCTATAGGCAACACTATTAGATGCATATCTCACAAAAATTTAATCAATGGTCTTAGGCCCAAATTTCCTCCTCTTATGTTCAGGTAGAGCAACCTTAGCAAGACACCCCACACTTTCAAAAAATGCAAGTTAGGTAGATAGCCTTTTCAAATTTTATAAGGGGTTTGATCTAGTTTCTTATGAGGGACTCTATTTAGAACATAATAAGCTAAAAGAATAGTTTTCTCCCATATAAAATCTAGTAATCTTGAGGAAATCAACATTGCATTCATCATATCCTTGAGTGTTTGATTTTTTCGATGGGATATTCATTTTTTTAGGTGTATAAGGAGTTAAAAGCAATTGAATAATCCCAACCTTTCCACAATAATCAGCAAGGAAATTAGTACTATACTCACCACCTCGATCAGGCCTTAATCTCTTAATTTTTCTTCCCAATTGGTTCTCAACCTCATCTTTGTACTTCATAAACACTTCCTCTACGTCACTTTTATTTTTTAATAAGTAAACCTTAGTAAATCGAGAACAATCATCCACAAAAGTAATATAATATCTTATGCCTGCTTTACTTACATCATTTTTAAAATCACCCAAATCTGTGTGCATCAAATCCAATAATTGTGACTTTCTCAGTCATTAACTTAAAAGGTTTTTTATAGTGTTTAGCCTCAACATAAATTTGACATTTTTCTATTTCATTAGTGATCTAGTTAGGCAATATGTTTAAGCTTTGGATCCTCTTAATTGACCTCACATTCACATGCCTAAGTCTAGAGTGTTATAGGTCTAGAGATTTAACAATATAAGCAAAAGAAGTAGACGCATTCATTTCAACGTCAGGTACAAATAAACCCCATTACAAAATCTTTTACCAACAAAGTTTCCATTCTTAGTAAGAATTAGCTTATCATAGTCAAAAGTAAGTTTGACACCAACTTTGTTAAGGAATGCTCCAGAAATCAAGTTTCTACGAACATCAAGAACAAATAAAATATCTTCTAATGCCAACACTTTTCCACAACTGAGTTTGAGAGTGAACTTCCCAACTTTTTTTTGGACAGGAACTCTACTAGAGTTGCCCATGTATACGAATTCACCATCAGTAACATCATTCAACTCTTTAAACAGGTCCTTGTTGGTGCAGATGTGGCGTGTAGCTCATGTGTCAACAATCCACTCGACCAAATTTCCAATAAGGTTGATTTTGGACACCACAACAGTAATGATCTCCTTGTCATCAAAAGCTTCGACCTTATTAGCTTAAGACTTACCAAAGCTCTTCTCATTGCCCCGTTGGTACCCCTTTATTTTCCTTCTTGAACTATTGTGGTTTCTATCATTGATGTTGCTTCTCATGGTTGATTCTACCTTGACAAAAAGCAGCAGGATGACCTGACTTGTGGCACCACCAACAGTCACCATCAATCCTTTGAACTTAAACTGATCATGCTTGTTGTTATTGAAAGACTTGTTTTGTCCACCATTCTTTTTGAATTTATTTACATTTCTATGTTATATCACATTAGCCTTAACAGTAGGGATGAAGGTGAGTGATTTGGTCTTATCTTGTGTACGATTAAAATCCTCAATCTTTATATGCCCTATCAACTCTTGAAGTTTCACGTCTTTCTTCTTATGCCTCAACTGTTTTTATACCCATTCCATGAGACAAGCAGTTGACATTAGCTTAAAACAACTCACATATGTTTATACCCTTGGAAAGGATTTTAGCAACTAGGTTTTTATACTCAAGTAATTGGTTTATAATGGGTCTATCATCAATAACAGTAAATTTTAACCACCTAGCAACTGCATATTTCTTAGTACCGCCATCATCCATCCCATATTTCACTTCTAAAGCATCCCAAATTTTCTTAGCAATTTTTTACTTACACTAGGTATCAAATAACGAGTTTATCATATGGTTGAGTAACACCTCCTAATGGTACAGTTATCCTTAGTTGTCTTATGATTGATATTGTCACTAGGAATTTCTTAAAACAATTCATAATCAATTTCATAGTGTTGAAAGTAAAACAGATTTTTTCTTATAACGTTGTTTAAAATTTCTCTCATCTAGAGGCTCTAATCTAGTTAGGTCAGGTATAATCCTTTGGGCTATAGTGATAGGGGCATAACCTATGTGGGGGACAGTAAGTGCAGAACATACGTTAGTCTCATCTGTACACGATATATTGAATCTGGTAATAGACATATCTTACACAAAACACTCAAGCAGCAGTAAGAACAGAGCAATATTCCAAAATAAACACACAACAACACAACCGAAAGAATTGCCGACAAACAGTATAAAAAATGCAATACTTTCCAACAATCAACAGTAGTTCTGACAAACAGTAGGCATAACACAATAAATAGCTGATAAAGAGCAAGCAGAACAACACAATTTTCCTACTTAGATTGTTAGCGAAAATAGTAAATATATTGTAATTAAATAGGAAAATTTTATCTGAAAATGCAAGGTGTCATGAAAAATCACTACTTTAAGTCAAAAATTTGCCCTCTATGGTACAACAGGACCATGAGATCCGACCTCAGGATTAACACTTTCTCCACTAACTTCGGTACACTCCAAAGGGTAGAGTAGGAACGGTCTTCGTGAATGAAAAGAAAAACAGATAGATGCAGAACAAATTGGATATGTGTGTGGCAAAAAATGAATAAAGCATAAAGGTGTCTACCTTATATGATATGTGAGACGTATGGAGCGAAATTAAAAGAAAACACAACTGTAGGGTAATCAAAAGAGAGCATATGTGTGGGTATATATAGAAAGAGTGTTGAGTACATTGTCACTTAAATAAAGAGGCATTTAGGTGCATTAGTGTTATAAAGTTATTACCCATAAAAAGATGAACGTTGAATAATAATGATGCTAATAACGTTTTTTGATATAAAGAGGACAATAACGTTGAGAAACTATAGGGAACAAGTATTGGACAAATAGAACTAACATCATCTAAGTGGTGTTTGTAGGTATCTAACATATTTCTATTCTAATCGATTGTCCTATTTAAACTTAAAGTTAATAATGACAATAAATCTAAGTTGGAATTAAAATTAACATTGGTTGAATTAAACTCAACTTTCTTTAACTTGAATATGATCGAAACTAAAAATAACTATCAAGATTTGAGCCTAAGTGGGTTAAGCTCAAAAACTATAAATTTTTTAAAATTTTAGCTTTCAATAACAAAACGATATTGGTTCAATACAAAAAGTAAGTGAACCAGTAACCTCAAGCTTGATTTCGAGTTCAACTAAAATTTTGGTCAAACTTTGGCTGAAGTAGACTTTAACTAAATTGATGACACTATTTACACAATAATCATAAGTAAAGATGACAAGAAGTTGAGCCTACTATCGATTTGACCCAACATTCACTGCACATGACCCAAAACACAACTAGGCTCATTATGTTGTTCATATTCACTTCTATTGCAATAAAAGCTATGCTTTTTAACTTTAGATCAATCTTAAGTCCTGCTTAAAATCTAACTAACCCAAATTTAATTTGTTATCTTCAAGCTGACTTAAATTAATATTGTCATTCTTAATCATAAAGGACTCAAGTTTAATTCATTTTTTCTAGTTTAGTGCCCGACTCACGGATCTGGGCTATTCCTAGCCTAGCCCGGCCTAACTCGGGGCCACCGTGACCAAGCCTGTAGCCTAACAAGTTACGGGTAGGCCAAATCAACCCAATCTATCATATATTTTTTTATAATCGGTTAAAAATAACATCATTTTTGCTAAAACAGTTGGGCCACGAGCCGACCTTGGCTCGCCCGTGACCCAACCTGGTCTTTTTGCCATCCCTAAACTCAAAGGCCTTGAGAAAATGTTATATAAAGATTTAATTAACAAGAAAGATTCCTAGGAATCAAACTAATAACTAGAAAACCAGCAGAAAGAGTAAATCAACTACTAGAAAACTTATACTGTTTTCTTAGCAGACAATCCATAGATGAAAACTAAGATAAGAAAACATAAACCCATTACAAGGCTGACACTGGCCAACTTCAAAACATTTTAGGCCGATTGGACTTGGTTTTTCCAACAATAACAACCTAAATAGCCGCATGAAGTTATGACACAGCCCAAGATTCAGACAAATGACCAGCAAACCATTGACATGTTTAGGATGTTAGAAATCTGACAGGTTTGGTCTGGTCTACCATAAGGAGCTGACATCGAAGGCCCAAGAAAAAGAATAACCTTCTAAATCAAAAGCAGAAAGACCAATCATCAAATCTGAATCATAGCCACAGATTGGCTCCTTAAAGTAGGGGAGACAAGCGTGCTAAGTTTCGATCATATATTTTTACTCGTTTTTTAATTTGATTATATTATCTTAAATCGTGTAAAAATACATTTTTATGATATTAAAATTATCAGAATTATATCAATTGGATTATATGCATAATAATAAATTATTTGATAATTTATATTAAAATAATTTAACAAATAATTAAAATTATATGATAACTTCCCGATATTATAAAAGATGTGATAATCTCAATTTTAAGAATGATATTTCAATTCAAATTTTACTCAATTTAACTTTTTCTTATTCATAATTAATGAACAAAATCTTATTTAACTAAATTTTAAATTAGACTTGAATTCAAATTTAAATGATAATTATTAATTCAGAATAAATCTAGACATTATTTTATTCAATGAATGAATAATTTTATAATTAAAATAATATTATTTTAATATAAAATTTAACTAAGTTTCGAAGCTTAAATTTAATAACAGTGAACTTTGAGCCTAAACTAGTAATTACATTTTGTTGTAATTTAATTTAACTTCAAAACAATAATTAAATCTGAATTTATGAAATTTTAAACTAAAGTCTAGAAGTTAAAATTCAATTTAGGCTTCGTTTGATAAGCTACCAATCAGCTGAAAAAACAGCTATAAAAGCTGTTTAAAGAGCAACTGAACTACCGACTGTTTGTCTTCAAACAGTCAAAAATGAAAACGCTATGAGCGTCTTCATCAAACATCCAATTATTTAACCATTAAAAGTTAATTATACCCTTTCCTATGTTATAAAAGAGCTAGTTATAGGTAAAGAAAAAAAAAACTTTTTTATAATTTTTTCTGCTGATGATATACATTAATTAATATACTTAAAAATACATTTACATCTAAGTATGATAAATTATAGAAATATAAATTGTATTTAATAATAAAATTAATTAACAATTATTTATAAAAATCTATTATAAATAAAATATGAGTAATTTGTCATCTTATTATGTAATAATTAAAAATTGAATAAAAATTTATTTTATTATCATATTGATTATTAATTATTAATAAAATTTTAA
>JANSVA010000003.1:38051571-38061845 GCA_025504915.1 Erythroxylum reticulatum | reverse complement strand
GTTATTTCAATGTACTTCATCTTGAGGAGGGGGTGTTGGTTCCATGCATACGCATGCAAGGGAAAATGGACGACGTCGAACTACAGTAGTGTTATAGTTTGTTACTGGGGTGTTGGTTCCATGCATACGCATGCAAGGGAAAATGGACGACGTCGAACTACAGTAGTGTTATAGTTTGTTACTGGGGTGTTGGTTCCATGCATACGCATGGACGACGTCGATACTACAGTTGTGTTGTAGGTTGTTATACTTGATGTAACAAACTAAGTTTTTTTGTTTTTCAAGTTTTCAAAATATTTTTTCTTTCCCGCTTTTCCCGCTCAGTGTAAGTTTTCGACGGCTATATGTACACACCCTCTGTTTTTGTACTGTTTAAGCTGAAATGAATAAAGTTACACTTTTGATATTTTGCCTTCCCCTTTTCTTCAACATTTAATAATATGGAAGAATCATTACCTGGGTTTGGAGGGGAAGGGAAGAAGGTGGCAAAGTGTTAGTATTCAGGATATAAGAGAACTGATTCATAAGGCTTCACAAGTCTAGTGTACCGTGGATCGTCCCTACTATTATGGTCGAAGCCAATGCAAAACTACAGTAAATGAACGTATTAACACTTATTTCGGATAAATTACATGGATAAGTTACTTGTTCAGCTAAAGATTCAAAATCAAGAAATAGCTATATTTATTCATACACGAAATCAAAGTAAGCTCATGATCTTATAACTATATTTATTCATGCACAAAACCAAAGTAAGCTTATGATCTTAGTACAGTAAGTCGAACTTATTTCCTCATAGATATACATGTCTAATTGGGCAAGATGAACTCTGTAATACAATCTAAGAGAGAATTTTAGCATAGAAAGGCCACTAGATATGGATAGTACCAAATGTTCAGGCACCTTTCTTCAATTCAGCTGACTTAACAATGTCAATGAACTCAGGCTGATGAACCAAAATAAGGAAAAAGTTAGTCAAGATGAACCAGTGTGACAGTGGAGAAGAAAATGGGAGCAATCAATAAGCAACTCAGTGTTTACTTTTAGAGAAGCTCCACCGACTAAAAAGCCATCAACATCCGGCTGCGCGGCCAATTCCTTACAATTTGCACCATTTACTGACCCTGAAACAAATTCGTGTTTAAGAATCAAATAGCAACATTCGATTTTTGGACATGTAAGGCATCAAAGGGGTTATCTGCAATGTTCTTTTCTAATCATTGGCTAAGATTGATCTATAACTTCAAGCTATGGCATTTCAGCTGAACTGTAAGCTATCATAGGAGGAGCATCTTTTTATGGAAAGTTCATCATTTTAACAGTTCATTCCCCATACTGATATTAGGAGAAAAACAGAAGATGCTTCTTTTGCTTAGTCCATTCCTCAATTTTCTTTTGAATATAAGCAGCTTAGAAGAACAAGGATTTTGCAGGATTGAGCCGATATGATAGGTTATGGAGTCGTTGTTGGTAGGTGCATTGTACTCAAATACAATCAGTGAGATAAAGAAAAAATTGAAAGAATATATAAAGCTACTACCTCCATAAATAATTCTTGTTGTTGCAGCAACCTCGGGGCTGGTGTTTGCATGAAGCCATTCCCTCAGCTCAAAATGTACCTATTTTAATGATGATTTGATAGACCTACTTCAAATGAAAATTGAGAAAATTCTGTGCAGTACCATGCACTTCCAAAGGTTAAGTATCCCAATTCATATATCATCTACAAAATTACCCCATGAAAATGGAAAGCAAGCAAACAAATATATGGATCTTTCAACATTTATCAACCATAATTTGATACAATTCCACAACAGCCCTTAAGAGTGTATGCACGAAGACATCGTAAAACACGTGACATTCAGGAAAATCTAGTATTGGATCAGTTTACAAACTTGTTTGTTATGACCGACTTTGTTGATGAGTTTGTTAACTGAAAAATAGGTCCAAGATTACATCTAGTTGGTTAGCATAATATCAGGAGCACAATCTCTATCTTTTTAGCATATTTATCCTTTTAGCATATTTTAATTAAGTAAATAATACCTGGAACTTTTATTATAAATAATCCAGGGTAGTCTGGTTTGAAAGAATTTGAGAATTTATTTTACGTTTATTTTGTTCTGGAGAGTTGTCCTTCTCAAAGTGGGCATTTTTCAATAATAAATGGGGAACAAGAAGATGTCGCTTACACAAGACACAAAATCAAACAATGAACCAGAACTGGACTTACTTTCTGTGCCTGAGCAGGAGTTGCAACCTTCCCTGTTCCAATAGCCCACACTGGCTCATAGGCCAAAACAACATCCGCCCAATTTGAAATTCTTTCTGCCAAGAAAGTATTTTCAAGTGAACCATAAAAGCATTCAATCATGGGAAATACTAAAGCAACATGCTACTAAATATTGCTTTTTTACATTAAAAGTGAAGAAATTTTCATAAACGGGGAAATTCTAGCAAAACACCGCAAATTCCGTCAAAACATAGGAAAAGTTTTTGCAATTAGTAGGACAGCTAAAGATAGTCATCCCTCTATCACAAATGACATGGACCAAACAAAAAAAGGGATGAAAATAAAAGATGACATTATCAACAGGTCCACTCATAGATCAGGAGAGAATGCTGTTACGCTATGGAGCAACTTTCAACTGCTCAGAAGTTGTTAGCCAGCAGTTTTGTAGGATTGTATATAGTGTTGCCTGGCCCCCTAGGGGTTGCGGCCTGAGCCCAGTCCACGCCCAAGCGCAACTGGATATACATACCTGCAATTGCTTTCGTTTGTGCAGCAACCAGATCCATGGTGGAACCTGCTTCTCTCTGCTCAAGAGTCTCCCCAACACAAGCAATGACCTTCAAACCTTGAGCAAGTGCATATGCAACCTTATCTCCAACAAACTAAATTGAAATGCCCCAAGATAGAATAGTCAAGTATAAGCATAGTGTCAGAATTGGCAGTTAAAAGTATCAACTGGCATCACCATGAACAAACGGTTGCCATACGTGTTCATAGCTTCTTACCTCATTTGTTTCTTTTAAGAGGAGTCTTCTTTCAGAATGACCAAGAATAACCCACGGAATATCCAAATTCACCAGCATCTCTGCACTGTAAATTACTGAAACGTAAGCTCAAACATTTAATGCCTTGTTTATGTGGACTTAAACATCGAACTTGTGGAAAAAAAATCACTAGAATGAGTTTCTAGTGGTTATATCAGTAACCTCATTTTTGTTCTATAGAATTAGCAACTAGGTTCTCCTTAAAGTAGGGATAAAGGTCTTTAAACTAAGCATTATGTCTGCAATTTGTGACTTGTAACGAACCGAAACCCTCTTTGGTTATTGACATGAAAACTCTTAACTTGTAAGGAAACAAAAAGTATAAGCATTACACTACAAATGGAAATAAGAAACTAGTTAGGCCCATCCGCATTAAGATGTAAGCTATTACAAGCAAATTTGGGCATACCTAACCTCCCCAGTGAAGGCCCCTCCTTTCTTGACCCAGCAATTTTGTGCAGCAACATGAAAATCAGGCCTCAACAAGCTCTTCACCAGTGGAAGGAACACAAATGGAGGACTTATCACGACATCTGAAAGAAAAAAAGAAAAAAAAATCACCAGGATATAAAATTGTGTCTGCGATCCTCAAATCGCTTGGCTAATCGTAAAATTGGATGACTGATTAGCATTTCACTTACCAACAACATCTGGAGGTGGCACCTGAGCCTCATTGAGAGTGGACACTATCTTCTTCACTTCTTCAGTAGTTCCATTCTGCACACATTCAGTTCACTTCAACACCTTAAATTAAGAACTTTGTTGGAAATTCACAAGTAGAGTTATCCCACATCAAAAAGAAAAATAAGGAAGCTCAAGACCTATTTCCTTTGGGTTGAGATATGATTTCTCTGCTTATATATAAACTCACTTGAAACTGGTCCAATGTTTTCCTAAGACCCCTTAGTTCATCAGAGGGACTTAGTTCCACATAAATGGATTCAATCGTAAGGTAGAGAAACAAGTACAAAAATAGGACTTATAACTCATTGATCCCAACTCTCCTTAGAACTCATCAATCTCCGTAGAACCTGAACCAATTTAGCAGCTACCCAGTAAAGTTATACATATCCAAATCCAACATCTGATGTCCTCGGGTACTACATATTCATTATACATACACCCTTTTACTTAGTATGTCCAAAACAGACAGAATTTGAATACATTAAAAGAAACATAAAACGTTGTAAACAGAACTAAGGAATTGAAAGCTCACGCATTTCCAGTTGCCCCCGACGAAAAACTTCCTGGCCATGGCTCTGACTTCAATTGTTTTCCTCGCTATCCCAAATATGGATCAGTTTCGAACTTCGCTTTGGCTTTATAGTTGATATCTATTATGCTCGATCATTTCGCGGTTATGGATCATACGATACGAGGCACTTGATGACCAAAGAATTCTATCAAATGACCGTTGTATCCCCTATCCCCCGAAGCATCGAGCGTCAATTTTAGATTTTCAAGAACCAAACCGATGGGTAGTTGCGTAAATTGGTGCGAGGTTGTCGCGTGGTGTCTTTTTGCTTTATGAATTAGTGCGCGTGGGCCGTTGCGTCATATAGAAGAATGAGTGGTGCTGAGTAGATAGGGCATGATTGATGAGTCATTGATCATGGATTTCGTTATTATTATTTTTGTAGCATTAGGATAATAATGGATCGAATTAAGTTACATTAGATCGGAGTAATCTCTTAAAAAGTTTGTGCGATTCAAGTTTATTTTAAATAACATTATTTGAATTAAAATTTAAAAAACTCAAATTAAGTATAAATTTAATACAAAATTCAATCGACTTAAACTAATTAAATAATTTTAAACTTAATTTAGTTGAATTAGATCATATCGAATTGGAATTAATCGAAATAGTATATTATGGTTTTTAATTTTTTAAACATATAGACCTAGACAATAGTAATTTGATAAAAGCTAGTTACATTTTTCAAGCTTTTGAATTAATTTTAAGTCAATCTCCGATTTAAATTTCTATTAATAACTTTACGTAAATCCTGCGTTTCATATTGAAGTGAGATATTAAAAATATCCCAAATCTTAATATAATGTATGTGTATGTTTTAATTGTTTAATGACCTCGAACTATCATTTAAAGTTTTACTTTGGGTTAAAGACATAACTTTGTTAAATGGGTATACATATTTTCTATTAACTTTTTTGTCTAATTTTTTCTTTGACTTAACTAATAAAAAGTATATTTCCACTTAATAAAATACGATATTTTTAAATATTAATTTATAAAGATGTATTCAAAATGAGTCCAACTAATTTTCTTAAAATGTAATATATTATTATCTAACTTGGTGAAAAAAAACTGAAATTTTAACTAAATTATATATATATATATAGTAATACGCGGAAAAATATAAATAAATATAGATATGGTACATAAAATCTTATTCAATAAAACAATAAGTGGAGGAAGTTAAATTATTTTTAGAGATGTTAAATAATTTCACCATCTCTTAAAAAGATTATCATTTTCCGTATAAAAACAATATTCTAATTTATTCTTTCAAGTATTAATTTATTATGTAATGTGAAGAGAAATTAATTATAAACTACTAATTTTTGAATGCATTTTAAAATACTTAACGATTTATAAAATATTGGATAATTTATTTACGAATTGAATAATAGAATTTTAGTTTTGAGATTTGACGATGAATGGTAGTTGAGTTCAGGATAAACTCAACTCATTTCGAAATCAACAGATCATAGGATTTCAAATCGACTTTGAGTTTGAGGTTTGAGCCTCGACAATAATTTGATTGATGAATATAGATAAATTAAATAAGTGTCATCTGCATTACTAAGTGATACTTACCTTCTGGTTAATTTAGCTTACTTAATTTCTAGCTTAGTGTAAGTAATATATTGACAAATTTGGTCGAAGTTACTCCAATTTAGGTCTTTTTTAGTTTGTATATTTACTTTATCTTTTGGCTTGGTTAGAGTTACTCTTGTATGAGTCATTTTTGGTATGTATTTTATCTTCACATTTACTTTTAATCTTTGACATGTTATGTGCTTACGTTATTTTGTATTGTCTTACCTTTTTATTATTTATTTTTATTTTTGTATTTAGTTATTTTTATTACCTTTGTTCTTTGTATGTATAGGCACGTCTATTTATACTTTTTTAGTATCTTGATGCATTGCATGTGAATTTATTAAAAATGGTATTTCTACTAAATAAGGTAGTATTGCGTACTATCAAACCTTTTCAAACCCTGCGCCTTAATGAAATTTCAACTAAGTATTGATGATGATGATGATGATGACGATGATAAGTAAACTGAACAATTGGATGATAGTTTTGAGATTTGAGCTTGAATAGTAGCTAGGCTATGGGCTTAACAAGTTTTGAAGTTAATGGATCAGAATTGATTTGATCGAATTTTAGATCAAATTGAGCCTGAAGATTGACTAAATGATTAGTCTAATTAATTCATCCCACCTAAAATAATTCAAAACCGAGCAAAACAATGTTATCTTAGGAAGTTTTCTCAAAACGGTATCTTTTTAGCCAATTTGCTTACGTACAAGTTGTGTAATGCAAAGTTAACGTTTGGGATAGACTCCAATCACGAGTTAGAGGTTCGAACCGACAACAGGCTCAACCAATTGCCAACGTGCAAAATGAGAATGAATAACTGGGCTTGGCTTGCCCGATCCCTACTCATTGCCACCTTTGGATTTGAGAATGAAAAACTTTCGGCGTGTCGTTTGGGGTAGTTTGGCACATTATTTTTTCCAACTAATTTTAACAACAAAAATAGAAATCTCCAAATTTGGCCCGAAATGATTCAAAGTTGGTTACACTGCCTATCTTTCTCATCATTTAAGCTTCAGAAACCTTGTCAATTTGTATTTATAGAAATGGTGGGCCATTTTGATTCTCAACTCTCTCTCTCTCTCTCTATATATATATATATATATATCTTTCTATCTCTACATCTCACATTTTGCATTTGAAATGTATCTACTTTTGTATATGATTTCTAAAAACATTGAATCTTTCATTTGATAGATTGAGTTCATTGTCGAAGATGAACTGGTGTGAGATTTTTCCAAATCTCAAGATGGATTCCTCAAATTTCTCTGTTTATTTCTCCGCCCATCGCTCTCTATACCTTCATCATCATCATCATAATCACACCCAGTTCGAAGTCTCGCAGTGAAGCGAGATTTGAGGATACCTGATAGTACGCAGCCTTACCCCTACATAGTAAAGAAGTTATTTTTGATAAACCCACATGTAGATGTGACAGAAAAATAGTGATGCAGGTTAATAAAAGAAATAAGTAAAAACTGGCACGCATAATATTTAAGTAAATAGAATTACAATATAAGACAAATAAGGACATACCTAATGGTTGACCCGATCCGCTAGTACCTTACACCTTGTAAAAATTGACTCTTTTTGTCGCTAGTCACACTAGGAGTTTTCACTAAGCCACCCTGAGGAAACGACAATCCTACAGTTTTAGGCATCCATTACGGGAATCTTTCCCTAACTACACCTGACCTGAAGCCTTGACCAAAGACTTACCACTTGTAAAGGTATAAAAGACATTTGGTTGTACTTCCTATGCGATAAGTATAAGGTGTGAGGACTCTAAAGGGTATCGTTTACCCTTATCCTATCACATCAGACTTTCTTAATTTTAGTAACTACTTCAGTGAGGGTTAACTCTGACATATCTTTCTTGACCACTTCCCTCTAGGTATTGTAAGGCCTTCCTTTCCTCCTCTTGTATCAACTAAGGTTTATTAAAGGCCTTCCTTTCCTCCTATTGTATCCACTAAGGTTTATTAACTCATAGCGTCGTACTGGACCATTAGAAGACATCCTGTGCGTATGCCCAAATGACCTAAGCCTTTTCTTTCTCAACTTGTTGACAATACTAGTCACTTATAGTCTGTCTCTCATGACCTGATTCCGTATCCTATCTCTTATGGTAATGCCACATATCTACCTTAGTATACGCATTTATGCTACTAATAACTGTCACATATGTCAACGTTTAGTAGGTCAACACTCTGCCTCATATAACATGGTTAGCCGAATCACCGTTCTAAAGAACTTCCCTTTGAGTTTTACAAGAATCTTTTTTATCACGTAAACACCTGATGCATTCCGCCATTTGGGCCACCCAGATTTAATACGATGTAATATATTGTCATAGATATTACCATCTCTCTGAATGATGGATCCGGCTTATTTAAAACTCGATTTCTATGGTATGATGCCAGTGCCAATCGCTACTGCCGCCTTTTGTACTATTTGGCTACCCGAAAAATTGTATTCTAAATACACCGTGTTGGACTTGCTCATTCTAAAACCTTTCGATTCTAATGTTCCTCTCTAACGTTCTAACTTAGCATTGACCCCCTTTTTGGTCTCATTTACTAGAACAATATCATCAGCAAATAACATACAGTAAGGTACTCTTTTTGAATATGTTTGATAATTTCATTTAACACTAATGTGAATAAAAAAGGACTTAAAGCCAAGCCTTGGTGTAGTCCAACACCAATCGAGAACACTTCCGTGTTGACTCCTATCGTCTTTACGCTAGTTAATGCTCCGTCGTACATATCCCTAATCACTCTTATATATGTCTTAGGAGTGCCTTTTGTCTTTAAACACCACCATATGAGTTCTCTAAGAACCCTGTCATACGCCTTCTCCAAGTCTACAAAAACGATATGCAAATCTCGTTTTTGTTCCCTGTAGCGTTTCATTAGTCTTAGAAGTAGATGTATTGCTTCTGTCGTAGACATACTAGGCATAAATCCAAATTAGTTGGCTGATATAGAGGCAACTCTCCAGATTCTCTTTTCGATTACCTTCTCCCACAGCTTCATGGTATGACTTAGTAATTTGATGCTTTGATAGTTTTGACATTGTTAAATGTCTCCTTTGGCCTTGTATAAGGGGATTACCTTGCTCAATCTTCATTCATCCAGCATCTTGGTTGATAACAACTCATCCTCCTAATTTTTCGGTTGTAATATCATCATAGTCTAAATAAGCATTACATGTATCTCATCTTCTTAGATCAAATTAAATTATGCATTATTTGATAATGTAATTTAGATTTTATCATATGCAAATAGACTTAACTTATCTCCAATCACGTATTAGTACATCAGTGAACATACAAAAAATCAATACACTATTATATATTTTAAAGTTCACAACTTCATTTTCTTTCATGGTATCAGAACCTACATGAGTTAAGTCTTACTTTTTTGTCCCTCTGCAACATCTTCTATCCATACACACAGCCTATTACACTGCTCTCATGTCCCGGAAAAGCAAAAAATCTTCTCCGACAACTGTTCACCCCAGGCAACCACTATTCATGGCCAAACTGCCCCACGCGCCGCCACTGCCACCACCGACGATGTCAACACTGATCAAACCACAACACAACATACATCAATGGATTCGTCTATTCCTGATTTACAAAACCCTACAATTGGTTTTGTCATCTGATCAAACAATAACACATAAAAGAGGACTAAAATTCACGTCGTCGGTGCATCTCCTCTACCAGCCGCCAGTAACCTTCCTTCACCGATGAGTGCACAGAGCATACCAAAAGCTTCGGATTTTTCCAATCTACACAACCCCATCACGGGTTTTGTCAAAAACTCAACAAAGAAAGCAAAATTAGTGGTCAAAGTTACCACCACTGTGGAATAAGCTCCAACCGACACCACAGCTCCCAACCACTCATATACCTGTCGCCTCCAGCCGACACCAACACAGGCAACATCAAATGTTGTCGGTGCTGGATCGATTGAAGCAGGTGTGGGAGATGCCGCCCTTGGGCTTCCTCCATCGCCACCACCGATTGAGCTTCAGTTGGGAGGAGCGACGATACGGTCTCCTCTGCCACTGACGGAGATGACTCACCTCCCATCATCGTTGAAGGGCCCCTTGCTGACTACTCAACCACTGCGAGGAGTGCCTACGTCACTGCCTGCTCCACAGCTATCACTGAACATCAACAATGGGCAACACACATCTTCACATGACGGAGAAGGTAATTCCAAAACTGCCCCTCTTGTTAATTCATTAATTTCTGTTGTGCATTTAAATTAGGAATTAGTTAAAACTCGGCAGAAAAAATCAACCAAAAAGCCTTCGGATTTCTCATGGGCAGAGAAAGTCCGAATTACCAATTTTA
>JANSVA010000003.1:38033371-38051471 GCA_025504915.1 Erythroxylum reticulatum | reverse complement strand
AAATATAGTTAAAATTAAAAGTGTCTTTTATTTTTATGTTGTCAAACAGTTTATTGTATAAAGCTTTTCCAAAGAATCTCTTTTTTAAACGATAATCAAACAGTCAACTAGCTTCTTAAAAAGGTTCTTATTAGAAAAGATTTACAAAAAAAAGCTCTACTAATATAAGTCTAACCAAATATAGGCTTAAACTTATTTGAGGTTAAATTTAATTAAGTTTAAATTAAATATTTTTAAATTTGAAAATTTTAAAAATAATATCATTCTTAATAAAACAATGACATTTTATTTAAAATTTTAAAATTTTGACAATTTGAGTTTGAATTTAACCTTAAGATTAAAAAATAAAAAAATTGACTTATATCTAAAATTTGATGAGCATAGGTCGGTCGGTAGATTTTGCCAACCTTAAGATCCGCGTTTGTAAAGTATCATAACCGCGTAAAGCGAACGAGCCTTCAAAGTCGAAGATGTCCGCCGAAGGACAAAGTTGAAATAGGGACACCGAATATGAGGTGGTCCGTGGTCGTGTTCACACATCAGTAATAAGTCTAGAAGAACAGTATCACCGCCAACCAGACAAAGTGGTAATAATTTCCCCAACAGTGGCCTTTTAAAAGTTGGTAAAAACTGGAACCCGGTTTTTGACTGGCAAAGCCAAACGTTGTCTAACCGCCGCTTTACAACCGGAACAAATCCAATCACTCGCTCACGACCACGTTGTAACGTTTACGTGTGGATCTAAAACACACGTTTTGTCCCTAACAAGAAACACACGCCTTGTCTTGACCAATCAATCTTAACGGACCAGACCCATATTTGCAATTTCTATTTTTTTCCTGGTGTAGATTAGTATTTAGTACTGTTATTTCTGTTTTTTATTGTAATTTTTGTAATTCTAGTTTTCTATTGTTAGCTCTTAATATACTTGTGGTTATTAATATTAACATATTAGGCATTTATTACTAAAGATAATAAAATAGTAAACAAACGGAAGATATAAAATAATTAGATAAATTAATAAATAACAATTTTAAATTTTATTATTATATATAATATTTTTATGAATAGATATCATTGATAAATTTATTATGTTTATTAAATTAATTAATTACCTATAAAAGCTTTTCATATTTTCTTATTAGTAGTTATACATTATTTATTTAGTTAATAATACGAAATAAAATTTGAAAATGAAAATAAGTAATTAAAACTTGTTTAAGTTTTCATAAAATAAATAGTTAAATAAAAGAAAAACCAAAAAATGGAGGGATAAAAATTGAATATAAAGCTCCTGTCTGTTTCTTCTTGTCTATGTTTGACACGGAAATACAAGGCATCTGTCAAATAGGCTATATCTGGCTTAAAGTAGCTTCAATCTTACCTTAGCTGTTTCTATCACCACATCGGTTCTTTTATTTATACACACGGTTTGCTCGCTGTCTCTATCTCTTGTTTCCAAGTTCTCCCAGGAACTGTGAACAATGAAAGCCCCCACCGCCGTGCTCTTCCTTGTAGCCACCTTCCTCCACCTCTCAAACTCCGTCTTGGGGATAGGTGTCAACTATGGTACCTTAGCCAACAACCTTCCACCACCAGCCCAGGTGGCAAACTTCCTCAAAACCCAAACAATCATCAACAGCATCAAGATCTTCGACACTAACCCTGACATTCTTCGAGCTTTTGCCAACACCAACATTACCGTGACGGTCACCGTCGGTAATGGAGATATTCCTGCTCTTTCTAATCCCAGGAATGCTCGTCGATGGGTTGCAAATAACATCCAACCCTTTTACCCCCAGACACGGATTAATCGGATCGCTGTTGGTAATGAAATCTTGTTGTCCGGTAATAAGGAATGGATTGCCAATCTTGTCCCTTGCATGAAGTCACTCCATCATGCCCTTGTTCTTGCCGGAATCAATAATGTTCAGGTACGTGAAATGCTTCTCTTATATAAGACGTGGCATCAAATCTTTGTTTTGGAGGCTTGCAAAATGTTTACAAACAATCCAAGGTGATCGTGATAGAATATTTTCCTTTTCTGTTTCTGGTCATGACATATTCTGTTTTTGTTTGGCACAATGGCAAAAGGTAGGTTTGGAATGATCCAAGCACTGAAATTTTTAGAATTTGAGCAAGTTTAATCAAATAATTTTCATTTATTAAACAAAACAATGTTACTTTAGTAACCCCAAATTCGTTTAAATTAAGTGTAAAACGTTAATTTTAGATTAAAATGCAATTTGTTTTTATTAAATTCAACCATAAATAGAAAAAGAATTGGGTTTGAATTCTGCACCGGACCTAGTCGAATTTGAACTTGACATTTTGGCCATTGCCAACGCAATCTGTCTTGAATGTTTAAGACACAGAATCAATAAGCACGTCAACATTAATCAAAAACATCCTGAAACTTAACTAGCGCATACGTGTATTATTGTCAGGTTTCAACGCCACAGGCTCTTTCATTCCTTTACAATTCTGTGCCGCCAAGCAATGCCCGGATCAGAGTTGGCTACCAGAAGACCATCTTCGCACCAATGCTCCAATTTTTACGTGAGACCAAATCACCTCTCATGGTTAATCCCTATCCTTACTTCAGCTACGCTCCGAAAGTGGCCAACTACATACTTTTCCGCCCAAACCGTGGCCTCCGTGACAGATTCACCGGCATAACCTACAGTAACATGTTCGACGCAAGTATGGACGCTGTATTCTCGGCGATTAAAGCTATGGGGTACGGTGATGTGGACATCGTAGTGGCTGAGACAGGTTGGCCGTCACTCGGCGATCCTGACCAGCCTCAGTGTACCGTGGCAAACGCAGTTTCATATAATGGGAATCTGATCAGGCGTGCCATTTCAGGAGAGGGTACTCCACTTATGCCCAAGAGGCGGTTTGAGACTTACATCTTTGCCTTGTTCAATGAGAATCTGAAACCTGGAAGTACCGCCGAGAGGAATTGGGGCTTGTTCAGACCAGATCTTACCCCAGTTTACGATGTTGGAATCATGCGAAACGGACAGGTATGGTTGTGTTCCTCTTTCTTATCTGCTTCAATCGTGATTGTGATCATCGTAATCACCCATAATCCGTAATTTAAAATCTCGGAATAAGTCCCAACATATGACTAGTCATGTGCTATTAATGTGCTTCGTCCTGAAAGGGTATCAAGAAAATGATTGAAATAACACCTAATTATATTGACACAAACCCCTAAAGAGGCTGGAGATCACCTGTACCATATTGTGTGGCTGGTAATGGATGTCACAGGATAGGCATTGAGCTGTCCCCCCCAAAAGAACGTGATCATATTCCCATATTATTCAAGTATTCTAAATCTGCAGGCTGCTTTGACTTTTCTGTTTAGACTTTCACATCCTTTTTCTGATTTTGCATCTTACGTGGCAATGACAACATATTGGATCGAGATGGACTAAGGTCTCATAAGGTTTGAGTCCGAATAAGCTCAATCCGATTGAATCTGAAAAGGATGGTTCAAATTGAGCTCTAGATCAACTCAAAAACAAGTTTTAAAATTTTTTGGGAGTTTTCATTTTTCTTAATATTAAAGAAGAGGGTTAGAATTTTGAACTTAGGTCAGGTTTTGATTTTGATTGCCGATTGGAGATTGGAGATTGGAGATTTTTGGAAACTTGAGTCTGGATCTAAACCCAGTCAAATTATCTTTATTCATTAATTATAATCATCCTAGACTTTTTACTGATTAAATTTGAAGTATATTATTGAAAAATTATTACACATACTTTGAAATTTTGTCTAATGCGTACTCCAAAAAGTCGTGACTGGAGACTTATTCGTTTATTGCTACTTCGAGCTCTACACAGGGTGGTCCTGGAGGTCAAGGAAACCCAACACCAGTTCCAGTAGCAGGCAAGAAATGGTGTGTGGCAAAAGCAGAAGCAAGTGAACAAGCTTTGCAATCTAACATAAACTATGGGTGCAGCCAAGGTGTGGATTGTAAACCGATTCAAGCTGGTGGTGTTTGCTTCGATCCTAACAATGTCAGGTCCCATGCATCTTTCGTCATGAACTCTTACTACCAGACTCATGGTCGGAACGACTTCAACTGTGATTTCAGTAACACTGGCGTCGTCACCACCTTAGACCCAAGTAAGTTTTCTTTCGTAATAAATTTATAAGATTTAAGTACTTTTAAATTTTTTATTTAAGTGTTTTAATTTTCAAAAATCTCAGAAAATTCAGTTTAATTAGTGTTTTTCCTTATAAAATGCATGTCTAAAATTAGGATAGAATATTGAAATCTATTTAAGCCCAAATTGAACAAATTTCCAGTTACTAAAATAACTTGAATTTTGATAATTTAAATCAATATTATTTTAATTTATACATTTATAATTAAGATTAAAATAAAATTATTTTAATTACTTATAGTAAAATAACATGATTTTATGGTGAATTAAACGTAAATGGATCGAGCTCAAGCAATGACTTGGCATCCCCACTTGGAAGGATTATGTGAAAATAAATAGCTGTATAATATATTAATTTTATGTACTATTTAGTAACACTTAATTAAAATTTTAAAAAATTTTAATTAAAAATTAAAAAATAACACTTTTTAATCCACCATCCAGTAATTTCCTGTGCTCCTGTCCTGACCTTACAATACTTATCGTTATCCCTTTTCTTTTGGTTTCTTTGTCGCAGGTCATGGTTCGTGCAAGTTCCTTTAAGACAAATTTCGAACACTAGCTAGGCATACACGGTTTCCTGGGATGTGTCTTTTATATTTCATTCAAATATGAAATATCCCCTTATACGATGATTCTTTGTAGCAAAAATAATTGAAAATCACATTGTAACAGAGCAATTTGCTTGGGAATGTAATCTCCAAGGCGAATTTGATATCAACAAGTTCTATATAGTTGGGCTCATCTGTTATTGGGTTGAAATCTGATTAGAAGAAACGTTTTTGGGTTTGACCATAACCAATAAACAAAAAGACCAAAAAAAATTGAATATGAATAAGAATTATTATCTTCATTATTATCAAATAACACAAATTAAATAAAAGGCTAAACTTATTGAGACCCCGTTTAGTTTGTTTTTTAATTTTTATTTTTATTTTTTAAAAATCATCACTTATTTTGTATACTATTGTTTAATTGTCATTAAAATCCTTCTTAACACAGTATTAAAATCCTTCTTAACACAGTTAGAAAATTGAAATACGAAAAGTGAAAATCAATATCGTCATAACGTGTTGAGAGTTATTTATACAGCATGTTTTGAACTAACTAACTTAACTATAAAATATAACTCTTAACACCCCCTCAAACTGGTGAGTATACATTATGTACTCCCAGTTTGTGAAAAGAATCTCGAAAAAGAGTCGATGAAAGTCTTTTAGTGAAACAATAGGCTAACTTGTCTGTGGAAGAAACAGGAAGCAACATAATAACACTACGCTACAACTTTTCACGAATCACATGACAATCAATTTAAATCCCTTAACACCTGGAGAGAAACCAAAGAAAGTAACTTTGATGCTTTTGGAATCAAATTTGTTGTGAATATTAGAATTGTTCGAAGCAAAAGCAAGACAACCAAAAACTTTTAAATTGTCGAAATTTGGTGGTTTAGAATGTAATGCTTCAAAGGGTGAAATATTATAAAGAGCAGAAGTAGGGATTCGGTTGATTAAATAAACACCATGCAGCACACACTCACCCCAGAAATGTATAGGTAAGTTTGCCTGAAATCTTAGTGCTCTTGCCACAGTCAAGATGTGTTGATGTTTTCTCTCAGACAATACTGTTTTGTTGAGGAGTTTTAATACAAGAGGTTTGATGAATTATGCTATGTGATTCATAGAAAACTGGAATATTAAACTCTTGTCCATTATCAGATCTAATACACTTGATTGTACTACTAAACTGTGTAGGTACATAAGAAATAAAATTCTGCATAAGTTTTCTGGCTTCGGATTTGGTTTCCATGAGAAAACTCTAAGTAAATCTACTAAAGTCATCTACAATAGTGAGAAAATAGTTATGCCCTCTAAAGGTAAGAGCGTAATTATCTCCCAAAATGTTAATATGAATGATATCAAAAGGAGTATAACTAATAGAAGTGCTGATAGGAAAAGGAACTCATTTCTGTTTAGACGTATGAAAAATTTCATAAGGTTTAATATCAGACATAGAAGGAACTATCAGTTTTAAATGAGGAAAAGAAAGGTGGCCTAGCCTATTATGCCATAGCAATGAAGTATCGCTATTACATGTAACAGAATTAGCAAAAAATCAATTGAAGCAGGTAAAATAGCATTGGAAGTGAGCTTGTATAATCTGTTGGAATGTTCAGCAACACCAATCATCTTCCATGGCTGAATGCTCTGGATGATACAATGAGAAGAGGAGACAAGGATACAGCAAGAAAGATTATAAACCAATTTACTGATAGATAAAAGATTAAAAGTAAATTCAGGCACACATAAAACATTAAGGAATTTCAAAAAATTATTGACATAAACAGTGCCAATATGTATAACCCGAACTATACATTTGTTAGGAAGATGGACATAAACATTATTAACCAATTTATAGGAATCGAAAAATGCTAAAGAACAGGCTATGTGATCCTTAGCACCAGTATCAATAATCCATTCATTGGAATAAGAATGATTTATAGTAGTAATATTTAAAGAAATGTGTGGAGTTAACTCACGATTTAAAGAAATCAAACCTGCAGGGGGTAACTTTGGTGAAATATGATTGGACAAAGTTACTGCATTAACATGATGAGAAATAGATGGAAGCCCTTATAGTAGCTGTAATAATTGATCATATTGATCTTTAGTAAATTGAAAATGAGGGACCCGTTCCTCTGTAATTTCAGGAGTATGATAATCAACAGAGTTGGTATTAGCATCTTCAGTATCCACCGCATTGACATACACCCGAGTTGAAGACTTCTTGGAATTCTTTATATTGATAGGATACCTATGCTTCTTATAGCATCTGACAATGGTATGACCCTCCTTTCCACAATGGATACAAATCAGTGGTGTTGAATTGGTAAAGAACTTTCATTGTGTAGAAGCAGTAGAGTCTTTCACTACTAAAGCACTAATGTCTGAAATCACCAAAGGCCTTTCTTGTTGAATAACCAAAGAAAACACCTTATTTAAGGAAGGTAAAGGATCCATCAACAGAAGTTGTGATTTGATAATGGAATAGTTTTCATTCAATCCCTTAATGTAAACCATGACCTGATCATTTTCATGGAACCCCTGTATGTTCTTGGATGAACCATAAGAACAGTGAGGATTGCACGAACAAGAAGGGAGAGGATGCAATATTTGCAACTCATCCCACAAGATTTTGAGCTTAGTGAAGTACTCATGAACAAATAAATCACCCTGTTGACAAGTATAAATTTCAAGTTGAAGATCGCATATACGAAAATAATTGCTTTGAGCAAATCTTGCTTTGAGATCATTCCAAATCTCATATGCAGAATCCAACCAGATAATGGACTGCGCAATAAAAAAGGAGATGGAATGGAATCCAAGAAAGTACTAAATTGTTGCATCGTTCTTATGGAACAAATAGAGGATCTGTGCGAGATGGTTGTGTGATCGATCCATCAACAAAGCTAAGCTTATTCTTAGTTAGAAGCGACATTTTTATGACTCTCTGCCATTGATGATAGTTCGGACCCATTAGAATCGAAGAGATAAGAACCAATGTCGGATTCTCGTTTACAGGAAGATAATAGGGACTAGACGGATTATCTTTTGGTTTTGACGCCGAACCAGAAGTATTATTAGCATTCTAGGTGTTGAAACTTGCCATATTAATAAGTTTCACGTAAAGAAAAAAGAATGAAAGAATAAAGATAAAGAAACGATAACATTTTTGTGCGTGTATAAAGAAAATGCAAGAAAGATTGGATTTCGTATAAAGAATCCAGGAAAACTCAGAGAAGCAGAAACATTAGCTTTGATACCATGTTAGAAAATTGAAATACGAAACTTGAAAATCTATATCGTCATAACATGTTGAGAGTTATTTATACGGCATGTTTCGAACTAATTAACTGTCAAATATAACTCTAACATGTAATATTATTTTATAATTATTAGTATAAACATAATATAATGAAAAGAATTACGTTGTAGCTAAATTATATTATACATAAGTAAACTATAATTTAAAAATACAATGCAACTAAGCAATATTTCAACTAATTGTTGATGATGATGAATAATTAAAACCAAATATTAAACTTTAAGTCAAAATATAATTTAATTAACCTTTAATAAACGTTTAATTACATACAATAATTTATAAATTATACACAAAACTTTTACAAGTCTACAGCGTCTTAAAACTTATAAAAATTATAATTTAAATTATTAGTTTATTATTATAATACAATACATTTGTCTTTTGTAATTTCTCAACCTTTTCTTTTTTTAAGGCTACAAATTATGTATTTTTAAAATTATTACGAATTATTATATTCACCCGATAATTTATTTAATATGTACTCCAATGATATAGTTATAGATTTTACCGTTATTAAAAAAATATAAGAGTTTAGAGATTAGTGGTTTGGTTGGTCTACTCATCATTAAACTTAATAGCTTGCTGTTTATGTTACTCGTTAAAAGTTAACTTAGAAACGTAAGATAAGACTGAGAATCTAAGGTGAGTTGAGGGTGAATTTGTTTCGAAATCATGCAAACCTAACGTGTGAGAGAGAGCTACGGCCAACCTGTCTTCCTCCTGCTGCAATGATTGGGGACATGAAGGTCCTTTAGGCTTGGCGACGGCTCTCGTCCAGTTAGATCGGAATCCTTAAATTACAGTTCAATTTTAGTTTATAATTCGTTTGAAAATATTATTTAAATTTTATTTATCAAAATAATATTAGAGAATTTCTTAAATTTATATTTTCACACTCCTTCCTTTTTAGTATTATGAAAATTCGTTTATAAATTTAAAAATAGATGTTAATATTAATAATTAGTTTACAAATTTTTCATAAAATAGTTTTCGTTTAAAATTTATTAACAAATACGAATTTATTTATTCTAAGTAAATAAATTTAAAATTCATTACAAAGTTTTAATATATTAATAATTAAAATTTGAGTTTTTTTTAACATTTGAGTATTTTAATAACAATAATAATGCATAACGGCCTAATATTAAGACTAAATTGAGCTTTTAGGGCTTTAACATCAAGTTAAATCACTTGGTCAATTAAATACATTCTAAGATCTATACCTTGTCGTACTTTTGATATTGACTACCCACTCAAATTCTGAAACGCTCGCTTGCCTCCTCCCTGTTTATGAGTATGCTTGCAACGTTATCTTAGATACTTTAATCTATATAAATATGTAGGTAAGGTTTAATAAAATAAGGTAAAAATTAACATATCAGCTTGATCAGCTTGATCCCTTAACAATAGGCGATTCGGGTTAGTCTTGAAGATTGGTTAGGGCTTGATTTTTTTTTCAGGTTTTAATTTTTTTCTTGTTTATAAATTATAAAAATTGTTTTTTATTTTATTTATAATTACTGTTAACTAATATTAATATTGTCATTCAAACATAATTTTACTTTTATTTAAAATCAAAAACTAAAAACATGAAACAAAAATTACAAATCACATTCAAAAAACAAAAAAAACTAAACAACTCCTTAAATTATGCTTATTCTTAAGATGGTTAAAATTTTATGTGATTAAATTTTTAAATCCTAATTAATTGATATTTAAATATAAATAAAATATTTCTATAATAAGTTTAGGATAAGTATGCCCAACAAAAGATGTTACCCATGAAAGATTACTTTAATTACTGTTTCATCAAATAGCTAAACCCTCTTTTTTCTCTATTCCTATATTTCCCTCCAAGTTTTCGGATTTTGATTATGAATTTAATCAATTTATGCTATTGTTCGTTTCCCAATGGTAAAACAAAACTAGCTGCACTATAACAGTAAAACAGTAAATTATAGTGCAAATTGATATCGTAAGTGAACAAAATGAGCAAGTTGGTTGAGATTTAATTTCTTCTTATTATTATTAAGTTAGGATATTTTAATGTAATTAATTATTACATACACTTTCAAGAGTTGGCTTCAATGGTAAAAAAATGTATCCTTATTCCATTGAGTGGTAAATACTGGGTTGCCTTGAGTGTAAATATCGTATTCTCTCACAGTCTAACCTTAAGCGTCGCACAAAAAAGCATCAAGGTCATTTTGAGATTTTTAATTCAAAAGATGATATTTTTAAAAAGTAATTTAATTTGAAATTTGATTAACTTAAACCTTATTTATTAATTTCAGGATAAGAAATTCCTGAACATATCCTTGCCACCAAATTTTCATACACGTAGCCCCCATTACATAAGGGCAAGGTCACCACAAAGTTTTAATTAGTATAAGACCCTCACTGTCTATGGGAACTTATCTCTTAAAATTTTTAAACATTAAAGGCTTAGCCTATGTTTTAACAAAATCAAAGTAATTATTGGAAATATAATCACATTTCGGGACTTTTTCTCAATTTTCTAACTAACCAATTTGATTCAGAATTGGGATGCTTGTACTTGTGTATTGTTAAATTTGTAATGAGCCTGTAGACCCATACGAAGAGGAAAATTTGATCATATACAAGTTTAAATAAGGTTTTATCCTAAAATTAATTGACAATAGGTGGAATATTTCATTAGATTTATATGTTAGTATTCTTTTTCTTCTTTCTTCGATGTGACACTCACATCTAAGTATTCTTAACACTACCCTTCACATGTGAGTCTCTTTTATTACTTGGGCAATCCGAAGAGGTACATAAACAATGCTCATCAAGGCTAAATTTTTTATTGAAGTCAAATAAGCCTCCTCCTAAAGCGAACAATACTATTGGGCCCTTATATTTCATATAGATTTTAAATTCTTTTTTAGGAGCTTAAGTGATGCGCCCTTTTATAGGATAAACAATAAGTCAAGATCTTCCTTAATTATAATAAGGTGTTAAATTAAATCTACATTAGGCTTATTGACTTATACGAGGAAAAAAGTTAGATCACATATAATTTCAAAATGAGATTCTATCAAAAAATCAATTAGTACTATATACACTTATATGTTAACCTTTTTTTTTTTTTTATACGGAATACTCAGGTGAGTACCTTGACCATCATTTATCTCCTATTTACTCTAACGTGAAAAAGAAAAGTTATTACTTATTACAGCTATACAAGGTTGATGGTCTGGTAAGAGAATGATGGTGATTTCTGTTAAGGAAACTAGCTCTTTCTGTGTTCTTGTAATCGACAGTAATTGAACATCTAACTGAAAATTGTTCTTTGCCTAACAATCATGGTTTTGTTTGTTTCACTGGTGTGGTTGCTTGCTCGAAGTTGAAAGACAGACACCATCTAACTGTATCTAACTTGGGACTAATTATGTAGCATGATTGATGACTGCGATTATTATTAGGTTTCATGTCAATTAAGAGTATCTAAATTATATTAACATTTTGCTTATTGATTAGCCTCCGGTAATTTAAGCCACTTCCTTTGGACTGTATACTATACTCCTGATTCAACTTTAGGGACGGTAGAAATATTTGACTAAGAACTGATCTAATCCAATTTAATTGAAAGTTAATTAGTGATTGTAAGACGCTCGAAGTTCGGTCTAGTCATCTTGATCAAGTTGCTGTTAATTGGTAAGGTTTGAGGAGGTACCTGAGTCTTTTGCTACCAAACAATATCAATTTCTTCTTAAGTTTAAGAAATGAATCGGTAATTTTAGATGACATAAAGTTGACCAAACATTGAGTTGGGTTGAATTGATGACGATCGTAACTGGATTGTCATTTTTTTTGAAACGGAGAAATCCGTAATTGCTATTATTTAGCTACGTACTGAGTAAATCTTCAGATTAACGCAATAATTTGCAAATCACATCAATTAGGTACTCTGCACTAAATGAGGCCTGTACAACAGGCTCGATCAAGAAAACGTATATAGGAGGAATCGAATATAAGACCTTTTAACCTCATACTCCTTCACTCTACCAACTCGATCACCCCTTAAAAGGCAACCAAATTATCATAGCTAAAGTTAACTAATCAAGTTAAAAGAATACTTGAATATAAAAAGTATTTAGTTTGAACACACACACACATATATATATATACAGTTAATCCTTAAATTTGGGCTCCTCTTTTATGATTTTAATTTAAAGTAAAAAATTAGTAAGTATTTTACAATTTTAACGACTTAATTTAGACAAGTTCAAATAGGGTTCAAACTAATTAGTTCAATACACATTTGTTAAGTATGTTCGAAATTTAAACACACTTAGGTTAGAATCTTCAAAATTTTTTGAGGCTCAGGTTTAGACTTTAAGGAATTTGAGTTGACCCAATTTATTAACATTCTTACGAATAATATCATTTTACCTGAATTGATTCGTTTAACTACAACTCGACCGATCAATTCAGATTTATCCCATTCACTTCAGACCCTAATTGTCAAATCGTTTTTGACTACTTAACTCATACATTGTTTCTTCATTGATGAGTGCGACCAATATGATGACTAAGGACATGAAACCTGGCAAACACTTTTGGTTCGATCCAAGTGGACCCTCTCGCTATAGGAATCTAAGTTCTAAATTGCTCCTCTTTTAACATATCTGGAATTTCTTTGGCATGAAATGATTAAGCCCAATGGTGCCTTTAGAAGGAAACAACTTTAATCAGAAGACTTATGAGCAGTCAAGATGAGGTGAGCCAACCTTGTCTCCCTCCCTCTTCTCTCACACAACACACAAATAATAAAGAACAAAACGTAACCACTTCTTTTTTCTATTATTCATATTTTATGCGTATAATTTAAAAAGCTCTTCTGAACAACTTCCACCAAACTTCTGTTAATGGGGTCTGGTACCATTTGCCATTTTCACGATTTGTTATAGTCCTGTACTTTTTAGTTGTGTTAAATAAAATTTTAGATGATGTGTCTTGAATAAACTATTTAGTGAATTAACTTAAAATCAATGATTAATTATATTTAAATCTGAAATTTTATTTTATATATTAATTAAAATTACAAAAAATTTAATTAAATGTTTAAATTTTAAATTATTGTAAACATAAGTCATGCATTTACTCTATCAACAAGGAGTGTTACATAAATAATTCCATTAACACTAAGTAATATGTAGAACTTTAATAAGAAAATTTTATTAAATTAAAATTTTAAATTTTCATAATTTTATGATATTTTCATATGAATCATTCGGGAATAATATCTTTACTAATTATGGACAAGACTACGTATTACTGAATCTCTACGTATCACATATTTTAATGACTGAATGTTGTTATTGTTATATAAGTTTATGATAATAATAAATCAGTGCTAAACTAATTATTTTTAATTATAAATATAACTATTTATTTGATTAAAAATTTCTCATATATAGGGACATATAGTAACATAAATGGTTCATTTTATATGTTACTCTAAATAACATAATTACTATTAAAACTTGTTTTATTAAATTATAATGAATTAAAATCTTTATATTTTTAATTAGTATAATAAAATTAAATATAATTTAAATTTTGAAATATAATTTACTTTAAAATCAACTGAACAATTTTGAATTACAACGTAGTAGCCAGTATAGGCCTTGTATCGTTGAAACATAATAATTTCAATAAACTCCTCGTTAGGAGCACTTGAAAGTTCTATAAATTACTTGGGTCATGTATGGACAAATTGTTTGATAAGTAAATCATTTAGAACTAAATAATGTTTTATTTAATTAATATTTATGAGTTTAGGTATCTCTACTTTCAATTCATCATCTTCTAAGTCATTAAAATGGTAAACAACTTCATGATTGTGACTTAAACCCGAGACTTTTAGATTAATAAGCACCCAAAACCCCTTGGAAGCACCAGATTTCTATTCTTGATCCAAGTTATTTCCAACGAAGGGTTGGACAATGTGGTCCCAAATCCTCTGTTACTGAGCATACATACCAAAACAGGGAACATTTATCATTTGTAATCCTTAAATCTATACATATTGCACATGTTATGCTTTGGAAACCTGTAAAACCATAGGCAAACGTTACTGGAATGCAATAACTATACACAAGGCTTCCATTTTCACTCCTTGAGAGATTTCAGATTTTGGGTAGAAAACTACAAGTTCTTGTTATTAACTTCAGGATGATGCAATGCAACAACTAACAATCAATTGTTTTTAGCAAGAAAAGTCCCACCTCTATGATGTCACCAAATATTGAACGTTATTTTTGTAAAGGTACAGATACATGAAAAAGATGCAGAAAAAGATACGGAGACATCGTTTGATGTGTCATTAAAGTGTAAGCGTATTCGATAATCCTTATTGGTCACTTTCAAATCTGTAAATACATTTTTCACTTAAGTTTATTAAATTAGTAATTAGTTTACCTAAAATACGTAATTTATTTATAGTTTATGCGGAGTACAACTAATATATTAAAGTAAAGCACTTATGGTAATGCCATTTTGAGAATGATAATATAAATAAAGGTGATAAGAATAGTGTTAAAGTAGTTGCCTTCCTTTTTGACTGTAATATCTGAAAGAGAAGAAAAAACCTGATAAGGGAAAATTAGAGAAAAGGAACTATGAATGGATTTGCACATATACATATATAATAAGTCTATCTTATGTCTTAGATTGGTTGGCTATCACACACAACCAAATCTCCACCAGCAAACCATGGAAGAAAAGGAAAAAGAGAAGAAGAAGCAGAAGCAGAACAAGAAGCAGAAGCACCAACACCCCAACGACCAAACTTCTAAACCAACTTCAGATGTTACCTTCAAGCCTAGCTCAGAAGTGAAGGGTCTTCGTTTTGGAGGCCAATTCTTAGTAAAATCCTTCACTATCCGACGCGCAAGACCTCTGGAGCTTCTTAAAGTTCTGTCCTATCCACCCACAAACAGATGCAGCAACAACAGCAAAGTCCCATTCCCTTCAACCACAGCTTTCTTGCCTACAAACTTCACCATCTTGGCTCACCATGCTTTGCACACTCTGACACTTGGTCTTGGAACCAAGAAATCCAAAGTGATAGTCTTTGTTTTTGAATCGGAGTCCATGAAGTTGTCGGTTGACAGGCTATGGCCTGCAGAGATACCCCTTGGAGATGTCAACAAGAAGCTTATCAGAGGCTTGAATGGGTGCGAAATGGCCAGGTTCAAGTTCAGAAAAGGGTGCATCACCTTCTATGTTTATGCAGTAAGACGTGTAGGGAACTTGGGATTCACTTCTGCAGATGATTTGAGGATGATATTGCAGTCTGTAGTTTCACTCAACGATTTCTTGGACCACACTGCTATGCTTGCCACTCCTAACCAGAGAAGCATCAATTATGCACCTCCAATGGCCATGGCTCACTAATTTGACCTTTTATTTTCTTGTTAAATATTCCTTCTTTTTTGTTGTTTCTTTTTTCTCTTCCTCTAAATGAATGGTTGGGGGGTTATTGGTTTATTTGTTGGAAAAAACTTGTGTTGGGTCTTTTTTCTCTTGTAGTTAATCTTCAAAATATGTGTATTTCGGTGGGAATAAACTAAACCTTGTTCCATTTACAATTCAATTGTCTCTCTGCTTTTTGATCCTCGCAGGCACAATTGCAAATAACGTACCCGAACTCGCACCGGTAATTTTTCAGCATTTCGGCCTCTATCCGATAGGCCGGTACACTAATCCGGTATGATACAATGCTTCTTACCTTTATCTATGATTCTATTGTAGAATTTGTCCGGAAACAGAAATTTCTCATTTCCTAGTAGCTTACCTTTAACGAGAACAAGAGTGTAATGGAACCAGACTTGAAGATTCTGGTTCTTTAATGGGCACAGGATACATGTTCAGAACAACGAACTTGTCCTGCTAATTTCAATTTTTGAAGAAGCATTCCAAACTTTCTTTCTCCAACACTACTGTTTTCTTGTAAATTGTGTTAAGATCTCGTCCGTGAACCCAAATGTTGAACTACACCTGCACATCTTCAACTGGTTTTTGGAAATTCCAGAGCACGCTGATTGCCAATAAAATATAAGAAATTTAAACATAAACATGAATGACTCGTTTATTAAATTTATTCAAAACAGATGATTTACGTGTTAATGTTCTCTTCTCATCATATGCTGCCAAAATTTCTCGAAAGCTTAAAGAGTTTCTTCTCTGAGTTTCATTAAAAGGTCAAACCAAAGGCTAATGCATGTGATGATTCATTGAAGAATGTACATATGATGGCTGTTGTTGCATATCATCATATGCATATATACCTCTCCAATATTTTAAGATTAAAAAAATTAATAAATAAAAATTAACTAATTTATTTTAATTTATAAAAATTAGTCTACTAATTAATAAATTAACTAATTTTTAGTAATAAAATCTATTAAGAAAAATTGAACTGAAAAAATTGAAATTAAATAAAAAAGCTACACGATTTAAAGTTTTTATAATTAAATTCAGTAGAATAATTTAATTTGTTAATAATTACATCTATCTTGATAAATATAGATTAGGGTTGTAATACTGTATATATAACTCATTTTATCATATTTATCAAAATTTTGTTAACTAATAACTCTAAAATAAATAAAATAAAAATTCTTAAATTTCAATATAATATTATTTTAATAAGAAAATAAATGAAAAATTTTAAAAATATGACAATTAAATGATAAATAAATAATATCTTAGAAGGATTAATAATAATTTCTAAAATAAAAAATTAGATCATAAAAATTTTCAATATATAACTCTGCAATAAGTAAAAAACAAGAAGAAGGAAGATTTAGAAAAATGATTGAGATAGTTCCACTTTCCACCTCTACCGTAGCTTTATGGTCTGCAAAAGTTGGAGAAAGGAATTTCCTTTTCTTTCTTCGCATTCCTTCTGGTGCCTTTAATCATGCCTAAGAAGGTCCCATCTCCAGCGACTTTTATTCACACGGTAACCTCTTTTCTTCTGCTATTTCTTCAATAAATACGCATTCGCAAATATATTTGTCGGTTAAATTTGCTTTTTTTATAAATTTATTATTTATCTTATATAACATTATTTAATTATTATGTTTTATCATATTTCATTATTTTTTATTTTAACTTAAAATGATATCATACTATAATTTTTAAATTACAATAAGATATCATTTTATTGCTATAAATAGATAAAGAGTTAATAGAATAAAATAAAATATTGTTTAATATTTAAAATATATTAATTTACCCTGGAATTGCACAACTTGTAAGTGACCGCGTGAGGTAATAAAAGCTGAACTGTACATCTGTTGGGGCTCATGAGTACATTAACTTGTGCTTTTTTGTTATTAAAGTGACCATAAATGAATCTTGTGAGGCAGAGCACTTTAAGGTCAGAGACAATAGAGTATGGTTGCAAGCGTCAGAGTTATTAAAATACAAGATAAATGGGCATTAAATGAAGCCGAGCTGAACGTGAAATTAGAAGCCTTACTTCTCACTGTCAAGTTCCAATTGCGCCATTTAGTCTGTTTCAAGCCTGTGCTATTTCTATTTACACATTTGTGCAAGTTTTATGTATTTACAGGAATAAAAAGTTAAGAAAAAATTGAAACAAGTTCATATAAACAAAAGATCTGTCTCAAATTCTGGCATTTATTATTAACTACATTATAGTGGACCAAATCGTTTGTGCCTTTTATCCCATGTCAACCTTGTGTCCCAAGTAAAAGGGGCAGAAAATCTTTGGTTGTTAAGATGGTGTTTGTTTTCATTTTCATTTTTATTTTCATTTTTTATTTTTCATTTTTATTTTTAAATTAAGTAAAAAATTCTTGTTTGTTTAAGTTTTTATTTTTTATTTTTAGTTTTGATTTTTTCTTATGAAAATCATAAAAAGTAGATTTTGTTTCTTGTTTTTGTTTTTTATCATAAGATTTACTATCATTTAAATATATATTATTTAATTATTTAATTTTCAATAAAATTATGAATAATTTAATTCAACATTA
>JANSVA010000003.1:37974713-38008752 GCA_025504915.1 Erythroxylum reticulatum | reverse complement strand
ACGAAAAAGAAAAAAGAACTGAGAATTAAACGGCGAATTCAAATTTGCCGGCTTCGGATCTGTTGTACTCTTAGCTTTTGGTCTTAACCAAGTCTCCCACCACAAGTCAATTAAGGATGAGTTGTCGAAACTATTTAGGAAACATCCTAAGCAGATCCTTTAATTACGGTCTTAACCAGGAGATGTAAGATTTTCGGTCAAACCTTACTTACTTATACCTACCTATATAGGTATGGTCCATTTAATCATGACCTGTCACTCTTGCATATGTTTTATCGCTCACTTCTTTAACCTTTCACCTGTGTGATATACAGTAGGATATGAAAGTGTTAATTTAAAAATAACCTTGATTTTGGTTTGAGTCCTATTCTCGCCAAGCATCTATTTACATCATCAATTGTACCGAGGAAGAGGATAGAAGCTCAAACTTCCCAGAGACATCCAAATCTAAAGGCAATGATTGGAGGTATTTTTCTTAATCTTCCATTACTGTACATATATACATGCTTTCATATGCATGTAACTTTAGGTTCAGTTGTTGTATACGATTGCATTCATGCTGTGGTTTATATTCCATTAACCAAGTCTCCCACGACAAGTCAATTAAGGATGAGTTTATTTAGGAAACATCCTAAACAGATACTTTAATTACTGTCTTAACCAAGAGACTCTGTCAACAAAGTATAATCTCGAATTTTTCTTCTGACTTGAAAAGGCAGAAAGAGTTTCCTGGTAATGACACAAGCCTTGCACGAACACCGGTGCAAATCGTTTCTTTCCCATGTCTTCCCACGTTTCCAATTAGTAGGTGACATGTGTAGAGCTTACGTAACGTTTAAAAGATTTCCAGGAAGTTTCTATTTAAGTTAAAAGAAAAAGCAACTGAAACTGAAACCCTGGAAGATGCAAACTTAAACCCTAGAAGTGGAACTAACCTGTAGAAAGAATAACAGGACCAGGCGTTTAGTTGAGATGGAGCAATTTCTGATAACTTACAATCAGCTCCGATCTTAGCTTTAGGTTTTCACTTGCTGCAGAAAACAGCTACGGGAGCCTGATGGCGAGGGGAATACCAATTACGGACATGCAGAGACAGAAGTTCCTAGCAAGAACTCGGTGGACTGGACCATTACTGGGTTATAGTGTTGGGACTGATTTACTAGGAAGTAAAGGTCTGATAACACTATTGTGGGCCTTGGGATTTCCAAGATGGGTCTTGAATAGGTGTGGAATCTTTGATAGAGGTGAGTACAAACTAAAAGCTTGTTTAGCCGAAGTACATTTTATAATTTTTATTATTAATGTCTCTGAGATTTTGTATTTTAAGCAATTTATTTATTATCAATTAATCCAGGTTTATAGATTAGTTTTTAATATAAATTATACTAAATATTAACATTTTTAAATTAATTATATTTTGAACACTTATATGATATTTTATATTTAACTTCTCTTACATACATTCATTATTAGTCAAAGGTTTGAATCGCATCTTAATATTTTTTTAAAAAGATTAAGTAAATTTATATCATTATTTATGATATTATATTAAATTGAATCTTAATATTTTCATAATGATAATAATAGAACCTATATTGAAACAAAATTAGATTTTTTTTTACTTTTTCTAGTAAATAGACCATCAACTTATTATCTGTCACATTATAATTAGGCAAATTAGACACGTCAAAAATTAATATAATTTTAAAAATAATTATTTAAACATTAACAAAATGTAGAATTTGTATTTCAATGTTATATAGTTTTCTAACTAAGTCCTTGATTTTATTTCCAATTTTACACCTTATGCAAGCTACAATAAATATATTTTAGTAATGTTAGGGTCAAGCGGAATTGGACATAACATTACAGATTTGGACTTTTTTTTGTAAAATATTAAGTTGCAGTCAAACATTGAACCTTCCTTATATCATTGGTGTTAAACGAAGTCTTAATTCGTAATCATAATAATATCACGCACATAAGAACTAAATTAACATATTTAAAATAGGATGATTTAAGAATGACTTTTATTAGAATCGGATAGCAAATGAGAATCCAAGTATGACAAACAACACACTATCATCATGGTTTTAAATTGTGCTTTGGTAGGCCGATCAAATGCTTTTCTTCTATGTATGGAGGCTCTTCATAGCACGGTACGTACATATGTATAAATTACATTGTTACAGGATTTGTGTCCAAGAATATCAAATCAGAACCAACCTCGAGAGCCCTATCAGTGTAATGGGTGCAAGGAGCTGGGGTTTGGCCCCTGCTACGAGTGCGAGCACAAAAGCTGCGACTACCATCTTCACGACGAATGTGCAAATCCTGATCAAACCATTAGACACCCGTTCGTGAAAGGATGTACCTTCAAGTTCCACGAGAAAGCTCCGCAGATGGGTGAAAGAATCTGTAACGCTTGTGTAAGAGACGTTCTAGGGTTTGTGTACCAGTGTATAGACAAGGATGTACAAGACCTGCACCTATGTTGTGCAAAGCTCCAACTCACCTTAAAGTGTGAAGAAGAAACATTAGATCTTAGGAAAAAGTTGCCAAGCTAATGCTCAAACTGTGGAAGGCAAAAAACTGCAGATGGATTCATTTAGGAATTAATTTTAGAATTTAATTCAATATTAAATTATTGAATTAATTTTAGAAGATTTGAATTCTTAGACTAAAATTGGAATGTTCGAATTTAGTTGAACTTATTTAAATTGTTCAATTTAAATTTTAGTCAAAAACAAGTTTTCGAGTTAAATTAAACCTATACTCATCAACAGTTGTAATGTTACGATTGTCATTACAATCACGGCCCACAAGTTAAAACCCAGTCCCAACACTAATTCAATATGATAATATCATTATGATTGTCCTGAAACATAAACACGTGACCACTTCCAGTGGTCCTATTAAGTGAGTCAAAAGACGGTAATGGAGCTGACAGTGAAAAAAATGAACTATCAGTTTCACCGAGCTAACTTGAGTACTCCTGCCATTTTCACCTTTTATCTTAATGCCAGGCTTCCCAATCCTGAAGCTTCAATCAAGCAAACAGAAACCTTTCTCTTTAACATGGAATCAGTGCTTTTTGCCTGGCAAAGTTGTGGTTGGTTTGGACCACCACTTGCAATTTGCCCACTTGCTTCAGTTTGGCTACGTCATTTGCTTGTTAACACTTGAATATCTCGAAGAGTTCAAGAAATCCGAACTCATAATCTCTTTGAGGTACAGTGAGATATTGACAATAAACAATCATGAACTCAAATAAGATCAAATTTATTGGCTTTGAGTTGGTTTAATCCAATTTTATATAATTGCACATATTTAAAAATTTTAAGCTCAAACTCAAATTTAGTTAAATAAACTCAAATTTGAATATAAATTAAATTTGATCTATTAACTTTGAACCAGATTTAAAGATAGTAACAAACTAAGCTTCGAATCTCCAAGTCTCAACTTAAGCTTAATATGAAGTTTGGTTAAACTAGAGTCCCAAAGTCCAATCAACAAGACTTGATTCATTAATTTCGAATTGTATCGTACCGAATTAGGTTGCAAACAAGACTTATTCATTTCAAGTTGTATCATACCGAATTAGGTTGCGATCTTTTTAACATATTTAACTAGGTCTGAACATTTTTGTCATGTCTACGGTGTGCTAATCTGCTTTAAGACCAAAAGGCGACATGAAACAATTGCTTTAAGAAAGTTGCATCCACACAGCAAATAATTAGAATTGCTAGAAAATGATTGTAAGTATCCTGAATCCTAAAACAGGCCTTTGATATAATTAGAACACATTACAGGTGATGTTTCCAATCAGTGCTTTTTAGGGACAAAGATATAGATATGATCCACAACGTTTTTCTTAGTTAAATTAATCAGACATGATAAGAAAACTTTTCCCTGCTTTATGAAAGAGATTCATGACAAGAACTCAAAACCATATAATTGATGTTCTATTGGTTTAAATCTGGGTCACAGCTTGTGGACCAATTGTATGACTTATAAAGACCAATAATTACAGTCTAAGGATGATGTTTTACTTAACTAGTAGCATCATCATTTGATTACGTAACCAACTCATAATATATACATCCCATCCAAACAAAAACAGAGCCTTTTATAAAGGCAACATTTAATATTTAAGAATTTAAGATGTAAATTTATAATTAATTATCACAAATGGTGACATTACTTTTTTTTAATGAAATGAACCCTTGATTTCGCAAGTATGTATTTTTTAAAATAATTATTAAATAATACACTTTAGAAAGATAGTCCGAAAAATTAATTAATTTAAAGTAAAATTTTTTGAAACAAAATATACTTATTTGCTTATTAGAAGTTCAAGAAATTCAATTTTGAAAATTCAAATATAAGAGACTTTCCGAAATTTTCTAATCACTTAAATCTTATCATCGTTCATAAAATCTTAGAAAATTTAAGAAACTCAAACTTAATAAATCGAATGTAAGAGATTATCAAGACTTCCCTTATCACTTAATTTAGTCATCCTCAAGAGGTTAGTTGGACGTTGTTAGAACTTCAAGGTCTAGCTAATGAATTGAACTATTGATAATTATTCAAAATAGAAGAAGAAAAGAAGGGTGCGTTTTGAGAGAATGGTCAAAGTGAGTTTCCATCGATCTGTATCTCTCTACTTTGGCAAATTTGAGTGCTTATTTACGTAACATTCCATTACTTTGTTTATGGAGTACAATGCAAATAAATTAGGTTCATAAATCTAATAATCAATCTTGTCGTGTCACAAAAATTATAATCACTCATAAATTTCCCATTTGATTGAAATTAAAAATAATTATTAGCTTAGTAATAATGCAATATTTTATAATTAAAGGGGAATCTCACTTTTTAATCTTTTAATTTTAAAATAAAGTTGAGGCTATACTAATTCCAAACTTAAATAAAGCACGTAGGTGTGAATTGTCAAGTCATAATGGACCATAAGATCGTATAATAAGTACCAAACTTTATGCACGTTTATTATCAAATAAAGGCAAAAATAAAGAATACGTAAATTATATAATGGATATTCTTATAATTTATGGAGATAAATAAACTATATGGTGTGATCAAATTCCCATTCTATTATCCTAATCAAATCCATAAATTCCAATTGTTTCTACTTTTTAACTTATTTTCAATTGTAAATTTATTAAATATTAAAATAAAATTATGCAAAATTTTCACCAACTACAACTTTAGGAACTAAATCTTTTAAAACCCTAGATTGAATTCTAAAATTTTTATGCTTAAACAAAATTAAATATATTTCAATATGTTAATTTTGATTTTATTTAATATAATTTTCTATAATTTATTAGATTTTAAAAGTCTATGTTAAAATTAAATTTGTATAAATTGAATCAAATTATTAATTTCAGATACGAATTATTCCAAACTTTTTTTGTTGGGAATAATAATATCCCAAACATGAATGCATGTCGAAGTGACCTGAGAGTCTTACCTCAATACTTGATTGATAACGAGTGGAAGAACGTGAGACTTAAGGAATCAAATTCCACAAACTAGAATCTCAAACATACACACACATCTAGAAAGAGTGTGGCATAGAGAAATAAGAACAGCGACCTCTCAAAAGCCAAAGCTGCCACGACAACAAAAAGAGAACGTACGCAAGCCTAAACTATTACATCTTACGTGTGGGCATCCAAAAGAGACACACCCAATACTTAGATTCAGATTGGCAAAAGTTCAAGATGAGTTCGGACATTTCAAATTAATCCCAAATCAAATAACTCAAATTTGAATAAAAATAATATTATTTTGAGATTTTATTTGAATCGATACTAATTAATTTGAATAGTCTGAATTGAGTAAATTCGTTTGCCATATTTACTTGGACTTCCGAGCTGTCCTCTTCATCTATTGTCTTCTTTTTGAATGTTGTTTGGGATCACTATCTAATCAGTATGTTACAGCCAAACCGACCAAAAATTACCATATACATTTCCAGCTCAGTCACAAAAGAAGAGATAAGAGTGAGATAGATGCTTTTTTGACAGTCCAGGGATAGCTTTATTCCTTGTTGGTGAGAGTGTCCTGGTTATTGTAAAAGCAGATCCAAAACCCAGATTCCATTCTAGTAAAAATATTCGAAACCGTCAAGAATGTCTTGAGTGACGACATCATAAATCTCACACAAATCACAAATGGGTTATTTTCTTCTTCTTTTTTTTTCCGTTATAAATTTTATTTTAATTTTAAAATAAACTCAATTGTTAGTATTAACGTAATAAAGGTTTAATTATTATTAATGAAATAATAAACATAATTTGAAGATAAATTGATTTTATAAATTTGTTTGTTAATTTATTTTAATAAATATTTATAAAATGGATAATATTAATTATATTTTATTAAAATGGATAATAAAATAAGTAAGGAACTTATAAAGTTCTATTTATTAAATCTTTCGAAAGAAGTTCTATTTATTAAGTAATTTTTATCTATCAAGTATCGAGATATATTTTAATTTTTAACTCACTGATATTGTCTATAATTAAATAATTAGTTTTAAAAATTATCATATATATATATGTAAACTTGAAAGTTATGTATTTTAAAGATATTTTATAGTTTTTATGATTGAAACTCAACTAACATATTTTTATTGAATTTTAAAGTAAAAATAAAAGTTGTTAATAAACTGAACCTTAATTAATTTAAAGTGTAGACACACATTACGTGAAGGTCTATCGAAAACAACCTCATTATTCGATAGAAGTAATAGTATTAAAATTAATAATTAATGACAATAATAAAGAATTATTTATATTTAACTTTAGTTAGTGTATTACTTATTTCAATGAATCAAAAGATGAATTATGATAAAATTAAATATATTAATATAAAAATACTAGAAGCTTAAGAAAAGTAAAGGACGAAAATCAATGAACTTTTGACTATGAGCGGAGCTCGAGTAAGCCTTGTCTTACGTTGTTTGTTTGTTTGTTTTTCCTTTCTTTTTTGATAACAAATCAATTCGAGTGATTTAAGGATGTCTTTGCATGAATTTGAGTGCAACTTTGGCGCTTCCTTATCTTCTTAGAATTGTCGATTCAACTTGCACATAGAACAGACCAAGTACTTGTCCCTTGGTCTAGCATTCTGGACCGTAATTGTATAGTCAATCGTTTCTTTTTATCTTTCAGACCGCATCAAACAAATACGTATGTCCAATCTGATAATTCCAAAAACCTGTTTTGGTGTCCCTACTCCAATTCTTATTACAAACTTACATCTATTCAACGGTTTTTCTTCTGAAAAATAACTAACTTTAAGTTATATTTCCTGCGAGATACACGACCAGGTTCAATATGAGATACTCTAATAGAGATATGACGCGACAATTCGAAATTGCTCAAATGGGTTATTACAGGAACTGAAGGTTGCAACAATGGATTGTCTCGCTTCAAGTGCTAGCTAAGAGATTCATCGATTGAACTCAGTTTCTTCACACAGTCTTACTGCTTGTGCGGGTAATCATAATGAGCAAAAGTCAGAGTCCTTTGTTCTTGGAATTTGCCAATGCAAGGGATTTTAACTTTGTCCTAATCTAACCAGTAAAATAATCGCAAGTCTTTTAATTCAAGAGGTTGAAGGTTCGGAATGGAGGGCTCCGGCTCTCCAAAGAAGAGATATAATAATAGTATACTTAGATCAAATTTATTATTTAATTTTAAATTATTAACTCATTAAATAGTTTATTTTAATCATACAATTTATAGAATATTTCATACATCTGATTATTTATCCAACACACACAAAAAAATAGTGATTATAGAATTCAACGATTTAGAAAAACAAACAATACATGATCAAATATATATTACTTTAGTTCTTCGTTTTAGATATTCAATCTATTTTTATAAATTACATGCACGTAAAATAAAAAATAAAAAAAGCAACAATCCAATAAGGAGACTAGAAGCCTCCTTTTTTTCTGACTGCTTCTAATAATGCAAGTCCTTTGATCGATAACTCCTAATGACAACCTTCTCCCGCTAATGGCTACAGCATCTGGTTCAACTTCAAGCTTACTAATTTGAAACTCTTTTACTCTTACCTTTTGGTTTGATATGTCTTGAAGGGAACAACAGGATAGATCAAGGTTTTAAATTGCAGATTGCCGATTGCCGACTATATTGCAATTATGGAAAAACAAAGCTAATTCTGGGACTAACTTGGAGGCATTATCGTCATAGTAGATGACTAAGGGAAGAGGAAGTGAACCCTGGAAGATCGGTCCATGCATTGCCACTCCAATCTTGATCACTCCTCGAAATAACCATAAAATTCCTTGACAAGTTCAGACCGTCATTTTCTTCCATTTTGAGAGATGATGGCACTGAAACAAGAGTCTCCAATGGCTTAGACCTAAACTGATCAATGAAATTTCGAGCTTCAATCTCTTCACTGGGAAATGGATATAACCCAGATGGCTGTTCCAAGAAAGGAAATTGATCTACTTCTTGTAATCTCCACCGATCAACAAGTCCAACACCACCACTTGAACTAGTACTACCAATAGGAAATCCACACGTCGTTGCTGCCACCGGAGGGTGAATTCCGGCAAAACTTAACCCTATTCCTTCGGAATTGTACTCTCCAAGATGATGCAAAGGTGGCAAGAATGGCAGATGTGGTGGAGGAGGTGGTAGGTGCCCTATGACATCAGTGGAACAGTCATCAGAAGGAACTCCACAGCTTGAGCTAGATCCATTTTTAACCGGAGATTTCGATCTACCACCACGACTTCTTTTGCTTCTTTTGTTCCTCCGGCAACCTCCACCAACCGGTACGTTTCTCAATGCACCTCCCCTAGTCCAGTACCGTCTACAGGTCTTGCAAAAGTGACGAGGTTGTGTAAGGCTATAGTTGTTGAAGTAACAAAACTTGGTGTTTGGTGATTCACATCTTGGACACTTTAGGGCTGCCTCAGGTTGCGGAATCTTGGCTAGTCTGGCTTTTTCGGACATCGAACCGGACCGGACAGATCCTGTGCTCCCACTGGAACTTCCGTGAGGCGGCTGAGTTTGAAGTTGATGGCTTTTTTCAGCCCCAACATGATTGAAATCCTGCAAATTTCAAAAGTGAAGAAAGCAAAATTGAACTCTAAAGCAAGTAGCTAGTTGCCATATTCAGGATTAAACATATAGTTAAACTAAAAGAAAAAGAGACAAGACTATCAATGAGTTTTTGATCACTTGGCATTTTCTGTTTGTCTTGAGAGAAATTGGGGAAAGAAAGAATTTACCTGTTGCCAATTTGGGTAGACTGGAGTGGATGTGAAGACCATAGTGTTCTTGAGCTTTAATCCTTCTTTTGTAAAGGTTGATGATGGGTTAACGTTCCTTTCTTTCTTTCTTTTTTTGGAGAATTGTATGGTGGAGAATCACATCAATGAATTAGAGAGAGTTGCAGAGAAAAAGAAGATGAGAGTTGGAAAGATAATACAGGGAAGGTGGTGTGGTCTTTGGATGTACTTCATTTTATTTTGGTCCTTAATTTCTTTTTATATATAAACATATCCTCCACTAATCACCTTCATTCATTAGGTGAATTGTGTTTCTTAACTCGTAAGCTTCTAATTTTTATTTTTATTTTTCCGATAGACAATAGATTGATAAGTCTTTTAATTTAAAAAGATGTTGAAGATTCGAGGTTCGATAAACCATAATACTTACTTCCGCTTTAAAGAAAATAATTAATTAAAAATGATGACATATTAAAATTTTCAAAATTTAACTAATCATTAATTCATTAAATAATTATAAAAAATATGTAATTTACAAGTTATTTGTTAGTTAATATATAAAATTAATTAAGTTTTGCATAGGATCACAAAATAGAGTGAGCCTATGTAAATTTTTAAGTCCAAAATGTTTTCATTTAAAAGGGTATGTTATTGAATATATAAAACTATCTAAGCTGATAATATCAATTTTACATAATATAAAAATTTAAAAATAAACTAAAACTGAAAATTTACATTATTATAAACATTTTTTAATTTAATAATTTGTGTAATAAATAAAAATTTAAAAATTAACAATGATCCATAAATAGTATTAAGATTTTCAATTGAAATAACTCAAATCACATTACTTAACAACTAAAAATTATAAGAAGGTTGAAAAAAATTTATAACTGTTTCACGCCCAAAAGAGGAAGGAGAGGCGTGGTGGTGATCAAGCCGCCGGCCGCGGAGAGGAAATAGTCGTCAACAACGGAAAGATGGTATCTTTTCCCACGTGCCATGTCAGATATCAATGGGTCCCACCACGCTTTTCTTGTCTAAATAACCTTTAAAATCATGTATCTGTCTCCGTCTGGGTCGGTGAAAAAAGTTGCTCTGACGGCCCCAATCTCGACAGGTCCCCTACATAAGAACTCGAGGGCTAGATTAGTGGATGTGGAGTGTGAACTATGCTAACGGGTGGGATCGATCCAATTCAAATTTGATTTAAAGTCCGATCCAAGTTAAATTTGAAATTAATTAAAACTTATTTTAGGAGTCTTTGTTTTACTTATATTTTTTAGTTGTGATTTTAATTTTAATTTTTTGTTTTTAGTTTATATTTTCTTTCAAATAAAAACAAAAAATATTTAGTTATTAATATTAATACAGTTATATTTTTATTATCGATGATAATTACGTATTAGATAATACTTAAAGATAAATTATTTTTAATTAATTAAATTTATTTAATTTCTTATATACTATTTATTAATAAAAATATTTTATTATATTAAAATAAATAACTTTTAAAACTAAACTTTGTTTATAATTTGATGTTTATTTTAAATATATTTTATTTATTAAATTAACTTTTATTTGACATTTATTTATTTAAAATAATTTCAATTTAATTATATTCATTAATAATTATTAAATTTATTTATTTAATTCAATCACAAAATTAAATTAAACTATTCATAAATTTTATTAACAACTAATTTTAATTGACTAAAATTTTAATATGAAAATAAATTATTTATAATTTTTATTAATAATTAATATATTAAATAATTAAATAATATATTTTTAGTTGGTAATAAATTAGATTATAAAAAAAGAAACAGAAAACTATTTAAAAACTGAAAAAATCATAACAAAAAACAGAAAAAAAATCAAACAAACAAAATTTTTACTAAATTTAAAAATAAAAATAAAAATTTAAAACATAAATAGATAGAAACAGTTTGTACTCGTATGATAGTTAAGGTCAACTTCAGGACAGGAGAGCCATTTGAGATTTGATTCTGAAGCATACTATAGTGAAAAATATCATAATATCAAAGAGTGCCATATCACTGACAGGTTATGGAGTGGCAAAAGTTGTGGCTTCTGGTCGCAGAGATTGCCATATCTTTCGCTTTCTTTTCTGTATGGTTCCATGAGTTCGTTCTTAATTAGGTGATTCAACACTTTATAGTTGACAAAATCTAGCAACTATCCAACAATTTCAACTCTTACTCACCTCTCAAGTTCCAAGTTTTCCTCAGTTGATGCCTCCCAAGTCCAAATACAATGCAACAGATAAGAGATTCCATGCATAGTACAGAGCTTTTCAATGATCTCTTCAAACTCACAACTTGATATTAAACATGCAAGACGGAGAAGAAGAAGATGATGATACAGTGAAGAGGATTAGGAAAGTTCGGCAGCAAGAATAAGTTTCATTTCCTTTGTATTGCAGTTTATTGCTGGTTTTCAGCGGTACTGCACTTCATTGTTGGTGGAGGAAATTTGCATTTCCTTTCAGACTGGACCCAATAGAGAAGAAGTTAGCTTAGAACAAGATGTATATAAGCTCGTAATCGCCAACTGGACATTCTTCGCTTGTGAGTTCTCTTCATTTCCTTAATTGGGTCAATTCAAATTTACTTGTCATCCTTCTGCTAGATTGGCTGAAAGACGTGGCTGAAAGAGGTATCTGCTTGGTTAAGGGTATCATAATAAACCAATGGTAAAGAAATGAAAGGCAATGATTAGTTATTTAATATAATTGATCGAATAGTTTTTTCATAATTAAGTTTTAGGTAATAGTTCATGCCTCCATGTATGGGAGGAATAATTTTGATTCCTACCAATACTAATATTTTTTAAATTTTAATTAAATATAATTCAAATAAAATATAATTAATTAACATATATAATTAATTAAACTAATTAAGATAAAATCTAATTAATTAATTAAAATATAATTAAGATATAATTAATTAAAATTTAATTAATTAGATAATTATATTGTAATTAATTAAAATATTATTCATTAATTATTTAAAATATAACATCATTTGTATTATCAGAAAAATATAAATTGTATTAAACTATGTTACTTAATTTTACTATAGCAATAGAATGGTAGATACTATAACTGTGTCAATGAATTGCTAAATATTTTGGATGATTAAACTATATTTTGAGGATATTATGTAATTAATGATAAAAAAATACTAGAATATTTTAGTATTTTTTTTCTTCAAGAGTTATTAGAAAGGAAAAACCACAATATACTTTATTCTAAACATTCTGTCATTATAAATAGGGTGCATAAATTAAAAATAATCAATTAAAATATATTTAAATTTTGATATAAAACAAAAATTTAACAAATTTTTATGTTTAGATATTTTTAACAAATCAACCACCATCAATAGTAATAGTAATCATTCTTTTATCTTAATCAACCATCATAATTATAATGACTATATCTATTCTCATTCCTCACTATATTCATTTCCATTTTCATTCTCATGTTCATTACCTTCTATGAACCAAGCGTCCCCTCAATCTTATCAAAACCTATAAGAATTGATGAAGCCTTGTCTTTAGCAACCTTTGCCTGTAAAAAAAATGAAGAGATTAAGAAACACCTTTCTGTGATCTGGATGCATTACGACCCAACAAAGATCATGCAAAACAAAGTTAAAGCTCTAAATTGCATGAGCTTACTGAAATGACTTGTGTTGAAGCAGATATTCGAGCAAGAACTAGCAGAAGGAGACACCCAACTTCTCCATCTTCATAACTCATCATCCATCCATTTCAACTGATAAGAAACTAAAATAGGATTCACAACTCAACAAGAAACAACTTACCCTTATGTGTAAATGGACCCATCAATCGAAATTCTCTTTGTTTTCCTCATCTCCTTGAACAATACGCTAACCAAAGTCGTATACACTATTAGCCTACCATCTCTTTCTAAACCCAATCTAGGTACCAATCTCAGGTTAACTTCTGAAAAGTAGCTCTGTATGCAAATACACACCAGGTTAACACAAATTGGTTAGCATCCTCTAGAAAACCTCCATCATCTTTCATCAATCCCATAAGCTTTACAAGCATACCCACTGAGAAGTTCAGGTTGACCTAACCCGAATACTACCTGACTTAACCTGACTCAATCTAGCCCAATTACTCAACCAGATAAATATTTGACCGGGCTCAACTTAAGAAAGGCCAATTCCAATTTATTCGTGCCTTCCTCGTCCTTCCAACAAATAGGCCCGAACAAACTCAAAATAACAAAACTGACTTCATTATGGACCAACAAACACAAGCTTAACTCATGAAACATAAACAATATAACTTAACCCGAACCAGTCAACTTGAATCGATCCAAATTGACTTGATCGGAATCAGAATATTCGACCTGGCATGTCTACTAAAACCACCATGAAACTACGTAGAAATCGCAAAAAAGTAGAAGAAAATTGGACACTTTTAACAGTTAATCCCTCAGAGAACATCAATATCATAACCTTAGTTGCAAACCTAAGCTACCACCAACCGAAAACACGCTGAGAAATTTTGTTTTAGACTTGCAACTATCGAACATGAATCTGAATCTGGTAAAACCTGTGTTTGACATGTTAGAAATAAAGACTCGTTCAAACTTCTAATCTTTTACTTTAACATTCAGTTAAAGTAAAATAAGCTAATAGATTTTCTACTCGTAAGTCTTCCCACTTTCTAGCCAAATTAGTTTTGTTTGTTAAGAGTTTGTAGTTTAGTTGGTTTCTTCCATGATGCATGTACTACCTGTTTAAGTGGTAGAGTTATCTTCATTAATAAGATACTGGATTGATCAGCATAATCATTCTTTATATATCAGCAAAGTGTTCAAGTTTTTTATTTTCTCTTACAAATGGGGTATCAAAGTCAGGTTCCTTAAAGAATTGAACACCTTTTTATAGTTCTCCATGCAAAGCAATGGCGTTAAATGCCAGTTCAGTCAATGTGTCTCAACCACAGATACTTATCTTCAAGAGAGACTCATATGATTTTTGGAGCATCAAAATGAAGACGTTGTTTAAGTCTCAAGATTTGTGGTACTACGTGGAGATTGGTGTTGTAGAATTCAGTAATAGCAACGATTGCCCTAAAGAAAATCAAAAATACGATGCAAAGGCTCTTTTTTTCATTCAACAGGCCGTGTATGAATCGATTTTCTCCAGGATAGCGGCATCCTCAACTACAAAACAAGCATGGCCGATCCTAAAGAGTGAGTACCAAGGATCTACAAAGGTAATCACTACCAAACTATATTCTCTTCATAGGGATTTTGAAACCTCAAGTATGAAAAGGAATGAATCGGTGCAAGAATATTTGGCAAAAGTTTCCTTTATTGTGAACCAAATGAGATCGTATTGGAAGAAGATTAATGATGAAACTATTATAGCTAATGTGCTTAGAAGCCTAACACCAAAATTTGATCATGTTGAAGTTGCGATTGAAGAGTCAAAGGACTTGTCAACGTTTTCCTTTAATGAACTAACGGGTTCCTTACAAGCTCCTTAAGCAAGGATAAATCTAAGTATTGATAAAGAAGAAGAGAAATAGTTCTCTAAACTCCTCTACACTACACGTGCTGCAACAAGAATGGGCATACCGAGAAATTTTGATGGTCCAAACCTGAAGAAGCCAACTATGATGAGGAGGACGAAGAACAAGAAGATTATTTATTCATGGCAGAGACAAAGGCAAATAAGATTGTAACTAATATAAGGTACATAGACAACGGATGTTCTCACCATATCATTGGGGACAAGCCAAAATTTAAAGATCTGAATGAAATAGTCAAGTCATATGTCAGATTTGGGGATGACAAACAGTTGCAGATCAAAGGAACAGGAACAACCGCAATTTATGTAGGTAACATAAAGAGGTACATAAAAGATGTTCATTATGCTCCATGCTTGGCTCATAATTTGTTAAGTGTTGGATAGCTAATAGAATCTAGTTATTTGGTTGAGTTTAATGACGCACAATGTGTGATAAAAAATAAGATTATAAATGAGATCCTTGTAAGTGCTTGAATGTCGTCAAATAGAATGCTCCCTCTAGATTTCTCTACATAAGCAGTCATGATGAGCAAGGCATTGGAAGAGAGTGAATTATGGCATTTGAGATATGGGCATCTAAACATTAAAAGCTTGCAGTTGCTGAAAGCAAAAGAGATGGTCAGCAATTTACTATCTATTGTACCCTTGAAGCAAGTTTATGAGGGGTGCATGCTCAACAAGCAAGCCAAGAAGGCCTTCCTGTTAGTAAAATCAAGGCGTGCTACCGATGTACTGGAGCTAGTACATGCTAATCATTGTAGTTTAATGAGAGCTGAATTTCTAGCTGGGAGCAGGTATTTCCTTTTATTCATTAATGATTATATTAGAATGAGTTGGGTTTATAATTTTCAGGTCAAGTCTGAAACTTTTGAGTGTTTCAAGGAATTTAAGGCTATGGTTTAGAAGCAAAGAAGGAAATATCTAAAAGTCATTAAAATTGTTCGTGGAGGTGAATTCACTTTTAAGGAGTTTGTAGCTATTTTTGACAAGTAAGGCATCAAGAGGGAGTTGATAACTCCTTACACTCCAGAGCAAGATAAAGTGGCAAAACGAAATAATCGAACCATAGTTGAGATGACCCATTCAATGCTCAAGTCTAAGGATTACCAAACAATTTATAGGCAGAAGGAGTAGTTTCAATTGTGTATCTTCTCAACCTGTCACCGACTAAAGCAGTGTGGAATCAGATTACATATAAAGCTTGGTTTGGGAATAAACCTTTAGTAAGCCATCTTCAAGTTTTCGGTTGTATTTGTTATGCCTTACATACAACAGAAAAACATAAGTTGGTAGATAAATTAAAAAAGTTAATCTTTATTGGATATTGCACAAAATCAAAAGCATGTAGGCTTTATTATCCTATAAGTGAGACTATTGCTATGAGTAGGAATGTAGTTTTTGATGAAGTGGCAAAATAGGTGTAAGAGAAAAAAGACAAGGAGCAAAATGCATATTTTGAAGAAGATGGAGGTGAGAACACCGAAGAAGTAAAGATTGATACGACCAGTAACTCTCAGAATTTAACTCCAGAAAAAACAAGGTCAGCTCCTATGTCCGAAGAGTCTTCTCGTAGTGCAACAGCTCCAATACTTTGAGCTCAATTATGGAGAAGTGAGTGTGGGAGAATTTCTCGACGATGATTTGAAATTAAAGGAGAGGTTGCGTTATTGTTGGTCCTCTTCGCTGGTGATGCTATTTTGATTGAGGAAGCTTTGCAACATCAGGAATGGAGGAGTATGATGGAAGATGAATTGCAGTCCATTCAAAGGAATCAAACTTCAAAGCCATCTGATCTTCGTGAAGGTAAAGCTCTTATTGGTTTGAAGTGGATATTCAAAACAAATTTTTTGGCATATGGCAATATTCAGAAGCATAAGGCAAGAATCGTGATAATAGGCTTTACGTAACAACCAAGAATATATAAGGAAAAGTTTTCACCGGTTGCTCGATTTGAAACGGTGAGGATCATTTTAGCATTGGTAGCACAAAAAGATTGGAAAGTTTTTCAATTTGATGTCAAATCGGCTTTCCTCAATGGTGATTTACAAGAAATAGTGTACGTCTGTCAGTCCTCGTATTTTTTAGGATTCAAGGAATCGTACTTAGTGTTCAGGTTAAGAAAAGCACTTTATAGATTGAAACAAGCTTCACAAACTTGATACAAAAAAATTGATGATTTCTTTCACAAGCAAGGATTTGAAAGAAGCAAGCATAAACATACGTTGTATGTGAAGAAACAAGGTACTGTTGATCTCATGATGGTAAGCTTGTATGTTGACGATATAATCTATATTCGTCCATCTTTGCATCTTATATCTGAGTTTAAGAAGTCAATGATGATCATGTTTTATATAATGAATTTGGGAGAGTTGAGTTACTTCCTGGGATTAGAGATTGTGTAAACAAATGATGGTATTTTTATGTCTCGAAAAAAAAAGGAAGATACCATAAAGAAGTTTAATACAACCAGGTGTAAGATTGTCAAAACACCAATGAATATAAATGAAAAGATTCAATCAGAAGATGACACAAGTTCTGCATATGGATGCTTATTTAGGATTTAAATTGAACGATTAATTTATCTGATACATTCTTGTCCAAATATAAGTTTTTCTGTTGATGTTCTTTTACGGTTTATGCACAAACTGACTACACATTAATTTGGTGCCGCCAAGAGGGTTCTTTGATACTTAGCTAGAATAAAGGATTTTGGCATATGGTTTGGAAAATCTAACATTTTTAGTCTTAGAGGATTCAGGAATAGTGACTGGGCTGGTCCTATAGAAGACAAGAGGAGCATTTCGAGAAGTTGTTTCATCCTTGGAAATGTTGTTGTTTCATAGAGCTCAAAAAACAAGCTACTGTGGCTTTATCTTCTATCGAGGCTAAATACGTAACAGCTAAAGTAGTGGCATGTCAAGCAGTATGGCTAAGAAAAATATTGGGTGACTTGGGACAAGAACAATTCGAACCAACATATATCTTTTGAGACAATAAGTCTGTTGTGATGTTTGTAAAGAACCTAATATTTCACAACCGAACCAAGCATATTGAAATTAAACACCATTTCATATAAAAGCTGCTAAAAAAAAGGAGAAGTGAGGTTGAAAAATTATAAAAACAAAAGAACAAGTTGTAGACTTAATGACGAAAAGCTTGGGGCAAAATAAACATGAAGATTTTTGTGTTCAATTGGGAGTCTCCAAGTTTGAATGAAGGGAGAGTGTTAGAAGTAAAGACTCATTCAAACTTCTGATCCTTTACTTTGATATTTGGTTAACATAAAATAAGTTAGTAAATTTTCTAGTCGTAAGTCTTCACACTTTCTAGATAGTTATGTTTGTTAAGAGTTTGTAGTTTAGTCGGTTTCTTCCTTGATGCGTGTACTGCCTTAAGTGACATAGTTGTCTTCATTAATAAGATAGTTGATTGATCAACATAATCATTCTTTATATATCAGCAAAGTGTTCACGTTCTTTATTTTCTCCTACATGACAAGTATAAGTTTCAACAGTTAGTTTTTGCAATGTCTTGGCATAATCCAAGTTCTTAAGTTAACCCAAAAGAAGTATGACATATCGTCTCAGGCCCTTGCCTGAGTAGTCAGTAATCATGAAAATTCCAAGGTCTGAACAATTGGGGTTTCGACCAACTTCTTTTCATATACATGGAACAGTCACTCACTCCCAGTCGTTGGTTCCGAAAGACGAGGTGAAAACTATTGTTGTTCCTTGTGAAGATGATTATCTTTTCTTGGAAAAAATGTGAAGATGATTACTTGCTACAATTTAATTAGTTTAGGTTTTGGCTAACTAATTTAATTTGAAGTTAATAAATCAAATTCAATTAAATTATTTGTTATAACATAATATTAACAATAATCATCTTATGTTTTGATAATGAGACTTTCTTAAAAGCATTTAAATATTTAAGTATTAAGTTCAAAATTTTATAAATTCTTTTAAATACTAAATAATTACTTGGATAAATTTTTATAAAATTCAAAATACAAAGTTTATGAATTATGTGTACAATAACAAAATCTAGTAAAAATTTCGGTGAGGCACAAGGTCTAAGAAGATTTAATAGTATGCTAATGTATCTCTTACTAGTAAAGAGGTTATTTTCAATTGTGAATTATTTGTCTTTTCTAAAATTATATTTATCTTTTAAAAATAATTCTCTTATTAAATAGTTAGCAAGAAAAAACAATTATTTAACTTAGACTTTGTGGTTAAATGATTATGATATTCACGTGACAATAATATGCATTTTCGTCCAAAGTGGGTGTTGTCACAAATGCTACTATGCCAGTCATGTGCATATCATGAATTTAGTATTCGCAACGTGTTAGACTGAATTTAGTATCAACATTTTTAAAATAAGTATGATTATAGTTTAAAAATCTGAGTTTAATTTGATTTTGCTTTTTAATTTTAAATCAAGTTCGAATAAAGTCTCTTGAATTTAAAATTTAAATTAATTTAATTTAATTTCAGTTTAAATTTTAATAAAAATTTATTCATTGATTTTAAATTGAATTAAACTCAATCAAATTAAAATTAAGAATAAAAGAGAACTTATACATTAATTAATTTTAATAATCAAATGTTTGAAAGACTTGGAATTGGTTAAATATATAATCACTTAAATATAAATAATAATAATATGTTTATTTATTAAAAATACTTGATGTACAAACACAAAATTTACTGAGTGCACCCTCCAAATATAATATATATGAATTGGGTTATTTTATTATTAACTATTGCCTTTTAACTTCTTCTGGATGAATGGATAACGCGTGGCGTATTATCTCGTGAAAACAAGAAAAAAACACATTTGGCGCCAACATAACTGGATCGGTCGGTCTAAGCGGATGCTTGTCGACTTGGTCAAGGATTCCAATCCTCCGGCGACAAAGTAGCAGCGTAAGGCGTCGGCGATCCAGAATCTTCGACACTTCAATGGAACATTCTAGAACTGACCTTCACACACACCCCAAAATCTATATATGTTCTCTCAAATCCTCGTAGTACCTTATCCCAAAATTAAACGAAACCGAAACCTTAACAATACCGTCTTGCATTCCACAGTTGTTGGAGAATGGCCGGAAAAGTCGAAGGACCCGCGATCGGTATCGATCTAGGGACAACGTACTCTTGCGTAGGTGTCTGGCAACACGACAGAGTCGAGATTATCGCTAACGATCAAGGTAATAGGACGACACCGTCTTATGTTGGATTCACCGACTCCGAACGTCTGATCGGCGACGCTGCCAAGAACCAGGTCGCCATGAACCCCATCAACACTGTCTTCGGTTAGTACCACTCTCTCATTCTTATCAAGGACTTAAAGATTACGAATTGCGGGCAATTACAATAACTGTGGACGATGCGAGACAATTACGAGAAATATGATCGTAATTGTGGCATATGTAACAGTTCATACCGCAATCGTAATATTGTAGCCGCAATTGGGATTGTGTTATAATAGTACGTGGAAGTTATTTGTAATGATTGTGTTGGTGGGTTTTGACAGATGCAAAGCGATTGATTGGGAGGAGATTCAGTGATACTTCTGTGCAGAATGATATAAAGCTCTGGCCCTTCAAGGTGATTACAGGTCCTGGTGATAAGCCTATGATTGTGGTGTCTTACAAAGGAGAGGACAAACAGTTTGCTGCTGAAGAGATCTCTTCGATGGTGCTTACGAAGATGCGTGAGATTGCGGAGGCATTTCTGGGAACGACAGTGAAGAATGCAGTTGTTACTGTCCCTGCTTACTTCAATGACTCGCAGCGTCAGGCTACTAAGGATGCTGGAACCATAGCTGGGCTCAACGTTATGCGCATCATCAACGAGCCAACAGCTGCGGCTATTGCTTATGGGCTTGACAAGAAGGCGACGAGTGTTGGTGAGAAGAATGTGTTGATTTTTGATCTTGGTGGTGGGACCTTTGATGTGTCGTTACTTACCATTGAAGAGGGTATCTTTGAGGTGAAGGCGACTGCCGGAGACACTCATCTTGGTGGCGAGGACTTTGATAATAGAATGGTGAACCATTTTGTTCAAGAGTTCAAGCGGAAGAATAAGAAAGACATCACCGGCAATCCCAGAGCTCTTAGGAGGTTGAGGACATCTTGTGAGAGAGCTAAGAGAACCCTTTCATCAACTGCTCAGACCACCATTGAGATCGATTCTCTGTTCGAGGGAATTGACTATTATTCGACAATTACTCGTGCTAGATTTGAGGAGCTCAACATGGATCTTTTCAGGAAGTGTATGGAGCCTGTGGAGAAGTGTCTGAGAGATGCTAAGATGGACAAGAGCTCAGTTCATGATGTTGTTCTTGTTGGTGGTTCCACTAGAATCCCCAAAGTACAGCAACTTCTTCAAGACTTCTTCAATGGGAAGGAGCTCTGCAAGAGCATTAACCCAGATGAGGCTGTTGCCTATGGTGCCGCTGTTCAAGCTGCAATCTTGAGTGGCGAAGGTAATGAGAAAGTTCAGGATTTGTTGCTTTTGGATGTTACTCCACTGTCACTTGGATTAGAAACTGCCGGTGGTGTCATGACCGTTTTGATCCCGAGGAACACAACCATTCCTACCAAGAAGGAGCAAGTTTTCTCCACCTACTCAGACAATCAACCTGGTGTTTTGATACAGGTTTATGAGGGTGAGAGAACAAGAACAAGGGACAATAATTTACTTGGAAAATTTGAACTCTCTGGTATTCCTCCAGCACCTAGGGGTGTGCCTCAGATCACCGTGTGCTTTGATATCGATGCAAATGGCATCTTGAATGTGTCAGCTGAGGACAAGACGACCGGTCAGAAAAGCAAGATCACAATCACCAATGATAAAGGTAGGCTGTCCAAAGAAGAGATTGAGAAGATGGTGCAGGAGGCGGAGAAGTACAAGTCTGAAGATGAAGAGCACAAGAAGAAGGTGGAGGCAAAGAATGCTTTAGAGAACTATGCCTACAACATGAGAAACACAATCAAAGATGAGAAGATTGGTTCAAAACTTCCTGCGGCTGACAAGAAAACGATTGAAGACGCAATCGATCAAGCCATTCAGTGGCTGGACAGCAATCAGCTTGCAGAAGTAGACGAATTCGAGGATAAAATGAAGGAACTGGAGGGCATATGCAACCCCATTATTGCCAAGATGTATCAAGGTGGGGGTGCTGAGGCTGGCAGTGGCGGCCCTGACGGTGCTCCTCCAGCTGGTGGCAGTGCCTCAGGTCCTAAAATCGAGGAAGTTGATTAAAAGCCAAGGCGGTCTCTTGTGTGAAAGAAACTTAAACCTGGTTGCGGCATGATCCGGTGAAAATTTTGTAGTTAAATTAGCTATTTTCGACTTTATGATAAATGTTTCACTTTCCTCTGGTTAGCCTCTAGTCACGGACAACATTTGCCATGGAAAGGCTGAAAATTTTTGCCCAAATGTTCTTCACGATCCAATTTCATCCTTACGTCTCATTTATGTTTTATTCCCATTGCCTGTTGCCATATTTTATGGCTCAGTTCATATAACCTGACAAATGTGTCATGAACTTGTGTTTCTGTCAGCTTTTCTTCTTAAATGAAGAGAAACAGTAAGCATGCACCAACACAAATAGAATACCAAATACCATTTCAGGCATTTACAGAAAACTTTTAGCCCAGTTTGGCAAAAACTTTACATTGGTGATGTTTGGCTAATTCTGATATTCTAGAGCAGGTCGATCAAACGTATTGCTCAAATCAAACCACTAGAACTTGAAACTTTGGTAACAACCTCTTCTTCCATCTCCATGAGACGACCGCAGAATGTTTCGACATTTTGTGCTTCCTCCTTGAAAGCAAACCTGTACTCTTTCCACTGGAATTCACCAACCCCATCCTTCACTGTTTGTCTTGGAACCTTTCCAAGCACATCGAATCCCTTACGGTCCACAGCTAGCAAGTATGCATCCTGCAGGACATTGCACAACAAAGAAAAGTTTTGAGATATCACAAAAGTAGTAGCAGATGTTTTCAGATGCGTACTTAGCATTTAAGATTTTTTGGACTCTAAGAAGCAGCGAAATATCTGGGATTAAAACTAAACCCTGCTATGAATTTTGACCCCGTCAGTCCAATGAGAGCATGGTGATAATATCCTCGAGTTTGATGAGCTCAAGAAGAAAGTTTATCTCATGTAATTAAAACCAACAGGACATACATAACTACATCCAGGAGAAACACTGATCTATGTGACATAAAAGTTAAAAGCATAATTTAGTCTCTTAATGGCATGCAATACAAAAGCTGATAATGCTCATCCATTGAAATGTATATGACAGAAAATCTTACCCTTGCATTCACATTCAAATACACCAAACAAAACAGCGTGAGGGCTCGGCGCCTTGCTTCACTTCGATTGATGCCATCAATTAGCTTGGCAGAAAATGAAGCTGCACCCAACAAGAAGCTAAAGATCTTGTTTAATCATTACATACATGTCGATTTACTTAAGTAACAGATTCTATCTTGTCACAAGTGACGGAAACAGAGGTCTCACCCAATGGGTCTGCTTTTGACGTTTCAAAATCTTCCATATCCACTTCATGAGTATCTCCATGACCATCAATAAGCATGCATGAACTGTACAATAAATTGGAATCGTCAGCCTGTTGGCTTGGTTTTCCATTCAATATTGTCCTTTTTTTCATACATAAGCACAGGACATTGATCAAAGTTGAATTAGTTATGCAATGATTGATGACAAGTGGAGGGAGCATCCTGGTCTCAATTCCAGTCTCAGATATCACACAAAACTTTACCAGTTGCATTAGCAGCAACATATTAAATTACGCAAGCTTCTTGCTACATTAAGGAAATAGTAAAGCAACAGAGAGATCTACCTTGGGGTAAGCCTATAAATATTGAATCTTTGACCCCCATCAAGTAGTTGTTTAAGGTTTGCACTTCGTGATGTTGCAAGAACAGATGAAGATAAGACTGCAGAAACTGTGTAAGAGGATTCATTAATCATTCTTTCTTCAGAGAGGATAATCTCTTTGACATTATTTGCAATCAGCTGAGCCTATAAGAGAACAACAAATAATGTGAACTGTTTTTCTAGATTCTTTTTTGCAAGACACAAGAATTATAATCCAGGAAGCTAGAGTAGCTGGTTGTAATTAAATCGTGGTGTGTAATCGGCTAAATCATGATAAGAGTTGATAAATAAGAGTTGTAAAATGAAGATTCACTATTATATTACAGTTCCATGGTTAGGTCTATGTAAAGCAGTCTGCAGCCAACAAGTCAGGCTAAAAGTACACTATGAAAATTATTGACCAATTAAAGTATCAAAGCATACAGTGGAAACTCCTAGCCTAACACAAAACTTTATGATAATGGTTAGATGGCCAAACCTTATCATCTTTAAGAGGCACAACATCTCCCATTAGAGCAATCCTAGCTGGTAACTGCAGTGTAACAATAGCCATATCAGATCTTTAAGTTGTATATCCAATACTCCCACAAAACCATTACTTCCTAAATCATACCTAGTAATATGAAACAATCTTAAGGTTATACAAGCAAGCACTTTCAGGATACATTGTGGAAGGCAGAAGAGCAAAGAAATGGTAGGTAACCAGAGGAGTGCTGTTCAAATGCAACCGAACCTTTTTTGTTGATTTCAGTAATTCTGCCAGAGGTCCCGGGAAAGGAGTGGCAACAGCAAAAGAACCACGTTCATCAATTATCATGTTCTACAAGAAATAGGAAAAATACAGAAAAGGTTTAGGCATCATCATCAGATTATTCCACACCAATTGTTCTCAAGCCAGTCTTCAATGTTGAGACACCAACAAGGCGATTGACATCTAATACATATTACATTGACAGGAACTGACATGCATAAACACAAGGTAGAAGTTAATAATTCAATAAAGTATCCAGTAACTGTACCATATTATGCTTGTCATTTTCAGGCACCCAGATATAGGGTCTTCCCTTCTTGAGCATGTACATAACTTTTGAAGTGTATATCTCCTCCTTGCTAAGAAAAACAAACAACAAAAACTCAGAATGCAGCTTAACCAGTAAGCAGAAATGCGTATTCAGAGAGTGGAAAAAAAGAACCATTTCAACGTATAATAAACTCTAAACTTATAAACACCCACCATGAAATAATCTGCAGATAATCATGTGAAGCTTTGAGCTTTATGATTACTGAACAGACAAACCAAAAAAAAAAAAAAACATACCTTCCCTTGGCATCAGCTTTAATGGTATTAAGTTGAGCTTGCCAATTTGAGGCCAGTATATTCTACAATAAGAAGCTAATGTTAAGCAGATAAAAGTCGACAATGACTATGGTAATCAGAAACAGAAGACAAAGACCTTGCACTTCTCAGCAAGTGTCAAGATTGTGGCTTTTTTCCCTTTCATGACTTTGGAAGTCCTGCGACTATTGCAAGCCAACTGTTCGATGAAATTACTCTTTCAAAATCAGGTGCTTGTTTCGCGCTGAAAAAGGATTGTCAACGGAGGGTTTTCGCAGAACATGCGAGTTCACGAGTGTTCCGTTTAGGCCTTAAAACCCAGCGTCAGATGGGCTTACGAGAAAACCCAATAGTTTCGTTTAGGGGACCAAGATTAGTACAAAGCCATGTCTGCACCTAGACAAAAACTATTTGTCGGATGGGTCTGGACTTGCATCTTCTATGACAAGACATGGATGTCGTCAAATGTTGTTAAGCCCACCAGTCCTGCTGTTTGTGTACTGCCCAATCTTTAATCAACTTAAAGACTGGGACAGTTCATGTGATGGTTCGCTATCACTTTACAAAAGCGGATGGGAAGGTTAAGAGGTGCAAAGAGGCTTTGAAGGTTTGTGGGGCATAACCGCATAAGCCTTTCTTTTCGGTGGACATGATAAACAAATTAGATTAATTCTAATCTTAATTTGTTGCCAAATGTAATAAGAAAATTAGATGTTTCTTCTCATATCCGTAAATATATAAATCTTGTCCTCTCTCTCTCATCACCCCTCAATTCTTCAACCTCTTGACATGAATAGTCCTGACCCCGACGGTCTCCCTTTCTTAAGGCCCTCGAACGACTTTCCAAAGCGCATACGAAAGCCGGACTCGGTTGATCTTCTTCCACCTTCTCCTTTCAAGTATAGTTCTGTTCTTTCTCAATAACTCATTCCAGCCATTTTAAAACTGAACATTCTCCGTGCCTTAACTTTTTGAAGTCTAGCTACCTATCTGTCTCCACCTGGAACTGGGGAAAGTATTGCATCCAATTAGTTATATGACAATATTGATTTGGTTAGTGGATTATTATTTACTTATTTTGAGATTGAATTTTTTAAATTATTATCGTTAACACCTAATTGAATTCTCGCTGAAACACATAATTTGAGAAAAAATGAACTTACGCAATGCACCAAATTCCCTGCTTTCTGAAAGCCTAGAAAGAATTATAATATACTCAACTTATCTTTTATACTTTACAAAAGAGTTATTTCCGAATATATAACCTTTTGTATAGAAGCAGTTTTAACAATTACTCAAATAACTAAGATCATTATTACATGAGCTAACAGATCTTTTAATGCAAATATTCCAGTACTACAAATTAAAAATTTGGATTCATCTGCTTTTGCTCATACAACTTAAACTCAGATTAAAGTTTTCAGATCATATCTACTCATGCATTAAATACTTAAAAAAGGGTTGTGAAAAGGCATGCTTGTAATGATTCTCTACAACCTGGAAAACCCTTTTGGGTCTAATCCCACACCAGACATTTTCACTGTCAATTTGCATGCAACTTTGTTGGTTATGGAAAAAGCACAAGAACCATCTCACAATCTCCCAAGTTATCTCTGTCTACCCCTCTCCTTTTTCTCCATTTTTGTCACTTTCTTGAAATGAAAGTTGCTTCCTTGTGTTGCTTGGCTACATAGAAAAACTCCAATTTACCCATCCAGTCCTTGCTTTGTCAAATTCTGATCAGAGGGGTCAAATGTTGCTCGGTGGGGCATATACACAAACATCATGCACGCAACAAAAGAATACAAAATCAGGACATGGCAATAATGTTTGTTTAAGTGGGGGCTGTCACAGGCATGGAGGAGGAAAGGAACAAGCACTGAGAAAAAGGTGTGTTCATTGTCAGAAACCTTTTCATACAGACAAAAACAACATCGGTACTAACCATCAATCACACCAGGAATGGTTACAGGTTTCTGTCAGCTCAGGATATGGAGATTGAATTAAAAATAATAATAAAACCCCACTTGCTCCTGTCCAACCTTTCCACATTATAATGCTCAGAATGTTGTCTGCTTGAAAATTTTCTTGGCAAAGATTAACCCTCCAAGCTCATACTCAAGAACATCCCAGAAAGATACAAGGACTACTAGGAACTCTACCTAAAAATTTTGGTGATACTAAGAAATCAGGAAACAAAAAATGAAGAACATGAATGAGGAAAAGTAAGAATCTTTTTTTGTCACTTGGGCTTGATCATGTAGAGCTCTTCTATTGAAAGATCATACTGTTCTTGCTTCTTCAGATTTTGGTTGTTGAAAGTGAAGTAACTAAGAGTGAAGTACCTTTGTTTTGGATAGTTTGATTAGATACTAAGCTCACTCTCTTTATATTTATCTACAGTGATGGTGATAAAAGGCCCATCTTCCTCCTCCTGTGAACTAGAATCCTTCTTCCTATAGTCTTGGACATAGCCATCCTTCTCTAGGACCTCTTTATCAACTTCTTCCAACAATTTTCTTCTGTACAACTTTTCCTCTGCAGCCTGCAAGAACTTGAATGTTGAAGGTGGGGATGTCCTGAGCTTGTGATGATCAGTCACTATAGAAGCTTCAAAGCTATGGAACTCCTGTTGGTTATAGCTACTGCAACTCATAGGAGTAAGAGGAGGAGTTAAGAATGGTGGTGAAGCAAGAGGAGTTAGATATGGTGTCTCTACCGTGACAAGTAAATCACTCAAGCTCCTAGACTCTTTACCACTCTTATTATCACCTCTGGATTTGGCATCTTCAGACTCCAAATCCTCCTTTGTTTCTTCAATAATTGTGAAGAGAAACCTTGGAGGACCTGACAGACTCTGCAACCTCATGAGTTCTGTCTCCATCTGATCATCAGTACCAAAAGGCTTGAACAGTAAATCTTTGCTAGTGCTCACATGGGGTTGAGATTCTTGTTCTGGATTTACAAGTGTATCAGTAATTCTCACTGAAGAACATACCTCTCGAGAGTGCATTGAAGAAGATGGCTTCCTTAAACAGAACATGTAAAACAACTCTCTTGCTGGACTGCTATAATCTTCTCCAATTTCTCTGTTGGTAAGCCTTCTCTTCCACCATAGCAGATAGTAGAGCTCTGCAACCAGAGCTAGTAGAAGGCAACCAAAAACTATACTCAAACCAAGTCCTACACTACTCAAAGATTTCATCTTTTGTTCCTAAGATCATGCAAAAGACCACCAACTAAGTTACAACTAAATGGGACGCCAAGTGATTTCCCGGTGTTGAACAGAATAGAATCCAAGAAGAAAAAAAGAGAGAGTTTCAGAGCTGATGATATGTCTCAATCTTCACGTAACACAAAAACCTGCTCAAGATTCCAGATTCAAGAACTTTTGACAGAAACTGAGAGAGAAACATCCAAGTCACTCACCTTCTTTAACAAATGCTTTAACAAGAGCATGCCCACTTTATCTGGCCAAAGCATGAACCCTCCTGCTAAACCTAAACCATTAAAGAAATAAAGAAGAAAAAGCTCTCTTTCCCTGAAAATCACGTCCTCAAATGATGAGATATGATTTTGAATCAATTTTTATACAATAAACCCACATGAAGTGAACTTCACACTCGTACATAATTACTCTTAAAAACCCCAAACTTGTCCTGACACCAGATAAAACCTCAAGTTCTTACATTAGTAAGAACATGTCACTTCAGTATCCTGCCTTGTACTGTAAAATTGCTACAGAAACATAACAAAAGACGAGGCAAGAAAGTCGGCACCATCACTACCTATTTTTGTTTTGACAGGTCACACTCTTTGAGAGAGAGTCACATGGGATCACAATTAAAGGGAGTTGATGCCTCATTGATAATTGATGGTATTCTGGTATTTTTTTTCTTTCCAATTTTCGTCTTTTACCTAACTGAAGTATTGCAAAATCCCATATGTGAGTATGTGACACTGAATAAGGAATTTGGTCACGACGATTAATGTGTTAAAACTTTTGTGCCAAATGGTTTTTATAAACTGAGCCAACTTAACTTAAATGTATAATTGATAATTTGTATACATAATTAACAAATAGGATATTTTTGATATTTTAACTAAATTTTAAAAAATAATCAACAATACATATTATATTAATAACACATAAAGTAATAAGATATTAGTTACATGATGGTCTGAATTAGGTTTTAATTCAACTTTAATTAATGGTTCAAATTGAGTTAAAAAGTTAAATTGAACCGTAATGTTAATAATATTTATTTAATTTATGTATGATGTTTATATTACGTATATTTTATTATTTTTAATAAAATTTAAAAAAATTAAAAACCTAAAATTAATTAAACTACAAGAGATTTTTGAATGTGCAATCCTTTAATTCACGGACATGACAGTTCACGATTTTGTGGTTTGCTCTTTAGGTTTAGTGTTCGGTGTGTTTGTTTTAAATAGAGAAAAGGTCTTGCCAATTCACATGTCTTCGTTGAAAATTATTATGAGCTTCCATTTGAAGAGAGATACTCTCATTTGTGGGTCTAGCAACTCATAACAACCGGCCTTCATTACTACGAACAAGCTTGATAGATTAATTATTGAAATATTTTTTTTAGGACTAATCACATTAGACTTTTATTTGACCTTTTTAATATTCCAATTTTGAAAATTAATATTGCCTAATTATTGTGAAAATTAACATTTGCCTAATATTGCCTAATTAAATAATATTATTAAATTTTGATATATTATAAAATATTATTGTAAGAATTAAATAATATATAAAAATTAAGTGATCATATTTAATTTATGAGAGTTGAATAAAAATTAAATCAATATATTTAATACTTTTTTATAAAAATTAGCTTTAGGGTGTGCATTAAAGTAATTATCTTTTAGTCAAACCACCAAATGAAGCTTTTTTGGACTTTCTATTTCAGTTTCAAAGGAAGAATTTTGAGTCCAACCCCACAAGACTTTTAGGTGAGGGGCTCTTTCAAAAAGGGCTCGTGTCTTGAAGGAGAAAACCAAAGTGGACTTCAATATTGGGCCTATGGTGAAGACTTGTGGCCCATAAAAAGGAATATAAGTTCATTTCTTTTTTTTTCCTTTTATTTTATAAAACTTGTAAGCAAATTAATTAACCTTTCAAGACACAGTCCTATATTCTCTCATAATAAAAAGCCAATGCTTCTCTAATATTCATGTTTTTTCATAAAACATTAGTGTCAAATTGGTATTTTCAAACAATTTTAATGGCAAGGTCGTTCCTGACATTTTATAGGTCCTGGACAAATAAAAAAGATTTCTATTTTATCTTTTTTTTTCTTTATGATAATCAAAAGTGAACTCTTAAAAAGAATAAAATAGGTAAAACAAGGACACTTTTGTTGCTCTTTATAATGAGCAATATCTTTATAAAAAATGAAATGAAATAAGTTGGGGCCCTTTTTGTTGCCCATTTTATTTTTCATAAAGCTGGGCTTGGAAAAGTGTCCTGCCTACCCTTGTCCAGAGCCGGCTCTAGTTAATGGTATATCCAATTTACTAAGAATGGTTATTATCTAATAATTATTACTATTGTAATAAAAAATTTTATTTTAATAAAATAAAATTTCATTTAATTATTATTACTATCATTATCAATGGCCATCAAGTGATGATCATGTATAGTTGGGTCTATGTCATTACATCACAATTGCTTATTAGCTATTAGTACAAGTATTTGTCTATTTGCCTATGTTTACGAGCATTTCTTAAGGTGGATGAAACTAAAATCAACATATGTCTCGTATAGTAATGCCGCCATTACTCCAAGAATGTTTCCGTCTCTTTGAAGCATCCACAAATTGACCAAAGATCCACATTCCATCACGCAACTCCAATCATCCAAATTTTGGTTGCACAATCCTGTCAAACGGTACTTCCAAACAATGTGGAACACATATCTAGAACTTGCATTTGACCCCTTTAAATAAGTTTAAATAAATTTCTAAACTCAAAATTTTTAATTAAATTTGAATTTATTCTAAAATTTAATCAAATTAGAGTCGTTGATTTGGGTTGAATATGAACATTTTTTAATCAAATATGATATTATATATAGGATTAGTATTTTAGGTCAATCCTTGTTCAAAATTTAAGTTTAATTTAATAAAAATTTAAGTAAAATTCAAGTTTAAGAAAGTAAAATTAATCTAACTCAAAAATTTTAATCTAATTTAAATTAAATATAATTAAACGATATAATTTTGTTTAATGAATAAAAAATCAATTTCGAACCAATTAGATAAAATAAAGATTATTTCGTCTTAACTTTGATATTAATAAGAGATTGTGAATCCTAATTATATATAGACGTGAGAAAAGGTTAAGGGTAAATCCAATTTTCACTCCCTTGAAGCAAATCTTTTAGACTCCATTGCAGTCGATCAATAGTGAATATAACGATTCAATTTTCAAGGCTCATTGGCTATTAACACGAACTTCGTCTCTCTGCCTATGTCTCTTGTCTATGCTTTGTCCACTAACTTCAAAGACTGTCTCAACAAACATGTCTCTATCTCATATATATGTACTAATCCTACCATTTCTCAAACAAATTGGACATAGAAAGAGAACGTGTCATTATCACCTGAAACTTGGAAGGCTATGGAAGTTGTCGGAGATCAGACAAAAAGGACGGCCATTTTAGCAAGTTCTTTTGTTCTCATCACATCGTCCTCGAATGTACGATAACATTCTGCAACATACCCACATCTCTGTACGTCTCCGAACCACGTCGTTGAGAATCGAACTCAATTATATGCTCCAAACTTTGCGGAGTTGACATAGCATCATTCCTACATATAGGACAATTAGTGTGAGAGTGTAGCCACATGTCGATGCAGGCCACATGGTACGAGTGTAAGCACTCCGGCAACATACGTAATTCTTCACCTTCCTCAAACTCACACAAGCATATCGCACATGTGCCTACTTCGTCTCCGATCAAGTCCTTTCCTTTCTGGTATTTATATGCCGGAATCAACTGCGCCGTCGATATCTCGGCGCTGCTCGGAGTTTCCGCCATGTGCGTGGTGTCATTTTGTCCCGAAGGCGGCGGGAGGGTCACCGTCCGGTAACGGTTGCGACCCATAATTACACAGCGGTAGACGGTGATCATCATAGCTGCCAATCCAACACCGAGTAAGAGAACAAGGAGTTTGGATTTGAGATCATCACCATTGCTTGACATTGTTGGTAATTAGCAAAGGTGCAGCCTAACATATCACAGGTTGTCTTTAAAAGGGTACGTAACTAAATCGGTAAGGAGGCGATAAGAACAAGATTGGTGTTGTTATTGGAGATTTGTCGTCGAATTTTTCTGCCGAGACAAGTCACGTAAACCGTCAAGATGGTTTCGTCGTTGGTGTACTCCTCATGTGTTGAGCTACGACCGAATTGCTTGATTCTTAGTTAATTGTGGGGTCGGCTTTTGGCCTGCCTTTCGTATCCTAGTAAGCCTATCCAAGTCGTAAGAAGTTAGTCCAAGTTCTTCAATGATTAGTTTAGTTGAATTTGCAATAGTTTTAGTTTATCCTTCTTATATCTAAGAAAAAAAGTATTAAATGATTATTATGTAAAAAATATATATAATTTGATGAATATTCATATTTACTAATTTCAAATCTTAAAACTATTTCTTTAATATTATCGTTTGAATTAAAATAAGATAGAGATACGAAATTTTTATGTAAAAATACACTCTTAATGTTTTAAATTAATTTTAAAATTTTTATTGTTAAATAATAATTTATTAAATATTTATAAGTAGTTTAATGGAAATTATCACAGGGACTTGTATAATTACTGTTAACTCTTAACTGCTTTTATTATAATTGTTTTAAAAATAATTTGATTAAAAATCTATTTAAAAATTTTACAATATTACAAATTATTTTTATAAAAATTAAAAATAACAAATCTTTAAAAATGGACAAAGCCATTAGAGAGGTTTGAACTTTTACCCGTTATAATAACTTAACTTCAATGATTATTGATTAAAAATGCAAGGTCCTATAATATTAATATCACTATTAAATTAAGATTATTTTGTATTAAAGTAACATAATGTTCATTTGCATTTATCATTTTAACGTTTTTTTACCTCTTCTGTTAAAATTTGAAGTTCATACCTACTAAGTACTGTACTACGAAGATTATGAATGGGCTTCCGTTTTAGGAGTAACCCAGGACCAAGCCATAAAGAAAAGGTTGATCAAATCCATGTCATGATTTTATTTATAACATTAAAATTCATAAGACTTATCTTTGTGTGTTGGATAATCTTTAAAGTATAAACAATAATCTATAAATCATTTTAATTGATATTTACAAACTCATCATAATTATACTCTCCGTTGTCATTCTCCAATTATGATTTAAAATTAAAATACTTAAATTGGTGGATAAAGATGACAAATAAAATTTGGATTGATTTGTTTCAAAATTAATTAATTAGATTTAATTTGAGGGTTAATTACCAAAAAACTTAAACTTTCTTCAATTTTTCAATTATAGTCCGAACTTTAAAAAGTAACAATAAAATATTCAATTTTTCAAAATTGTCAATTCTAGCCTAAATTTCAAAAATAGTAATAAAATGCTCAAAATTTTAATTTTTTTAATTCAATTCTAGCCCGATGTTAATGTTTCCGTTAAGTTTATTGACATGACTTGTCACGTATTTCAGAAATTTTAACTATTAATATACGTCAGCCAAATTAACACAACAAATAAAGATTAATAAAAATGACGTCATTTAATCATATAATTAAAATGACGTTATTGTTTAAATATGACATAAATCATATTACACAAT
>JANSVA010000003.1:37957971-37970913 GCA_025504915.1 Erythroxylum reticulatum | reverse complement strand
TTTACTATAACTTTCTTAGACCCTATACGTAAATAATAATTTACAACTGATTTTATAGATTAAAATTTATTTAATACATAATAAAAATAAATTATTGTTATAAATTATTACTTTTTTTTATTAATTGTCCTTTAACAAACCCACTAGCTGCTATAAGTTGGTGTCTCTTCCAATTTATATTTGAATGTCACCTCGAATATGAAAAGATGAGGTCAATTGCTGTTACGTGAATGAGATCACCTTCTAAGTTTCAATAGTTGTTTCATTTGACTCTAGAGTGCGTTCGGTTGGTAGGATAAGTGTTCAAGATAATATTTGCAATATTGTTCAATTATATAAATTATTTTTATTATATTTTAATAGTTTTAATTATCTATAATTTAAAACAACATTGTATTAAAACCTTAAAATTTTAATTGTATATTAATTTTAGTACAAAGAAATAAATGCAGAATTAATGAAATATAATAGATGAAATTGTATGATAACTAGATAATAATATATTTTTAATTTTTAAAATATGGAAATTAAAATAAAAAATATCACACCATAAAAAACTATAGTGTATTTAACCATAATTTTTTATAAGAAACTCTTCAATTTAAGAACTTGGAAATTAAAAAGATTGTAATTTATTTAAATTTTATCATCAAAAATAAAAATGCAGTAAATTTTATAAATATTAATTAAATTATTATTTTTTTTATACAATAAATAATTTAATTAATTAATTAACTTATTATCTTAAAAAATTGCTTCATATGTGTCTAACCAACTCTAAATTGGCTTTCGCACGAAAGTTGTAGGGACAAGTCGTTGTCAGGTTCTTGCTTTTCAGCCTGTAACACATTGGACTATCACCATAGCCAATAACTTATCACCTGGACTATTGACCCCATAAGATAAGGGACAGAGAGCCTTCAAAAGGAGTTTTACCATTAAACAACATTCTTTTGTTATTAAACATGAGTTTAAAGATTCTTCAATTTTGTGTTATGCTTAAAATAATTTAAATATTAAATAAATTATTAAATGTTATTGGACATAATAAAATTAGATAAAGAACCTCCGCTCCTTCAAATGAGCAGTTACTATCGTTAAAAGTAATTATTTATTTAAAATATATGATTTACAAGTTATTAAAAATAATGATTATAACTTTTTATTATAAAATTATCAATTCACTTATCCTTAATTTAAAAAACACTCTTAAAATGGTACATAGTGCCATAAACATGCTTAACAAGCACTTGGTACGTCCTTAGATAATGTCTAAATAACTTAATGACATTAGGAGATAAGTTAATGTTAAATAAAATTGTATAGAGTACATTTGGACCAACTTTTCAAGTATAACCTACCCCAAATGTTGCCCAAAAACGACTATATAGAAGCTTAAAGTTTGGAATAATGCACACTTCATACGGTTCCAACTCACAATAGCTCAATTAATTATACTCTAAGACTATGATTGTGACATAAATTAAGTTGCACAATTTATGTAGTACTTGATACGTCTGTATTACAGTAGTATTTATAATCATAACGGGGCATCGATCAGTGATTAGAGTGAGTTTCTAACAAATTTTAAATATTGAATATTAAGTTTTTTGAGTCTCATGAAATTTTCAATTTTTTTAAGAATTTCTAAAGTTTATAAATTAGTTTTTGAAATTTTTATTTATCAAATAGTTTATTATTTGTAAATTATTAACTAATTAATTTTTAATTTAATATATAACCTTTTAAAACTTTCATTCAATGTTTAAACTTTTTAAAATTAGACAACTTAATTTAAAATGTCATGTTAATTAATAGTTATTAGTATTTTATTTTTTTAATATTACTAACATAACACATCAAAATTAATATTTAAAAGCAGTTATATATTTAAAATACAATTACTTGTTTGATATTAAAAAGTCATTAAAAAGGATATCATATAATTCATTAAAATTAATTATATCAATAAATAGACAATTTTTTGGAATTAAATGATTTGATTTTCAAAATTTGAATACTTAATTTTTAAAAAATTGTTAATTTATAATTTATTAATTTTCAATAATAACAACATCTAATAAAAATCTCACCACAACATGAGCTTTAAGAAAATTCAATAGTACGTAGTCATAATTGATTATAAATAGGCATTTTTTTAATTGGAGTAAAGATATAATTTAATTTCTCTTGAAACGATGCGTTTGGCTGTTATGGAGAGACTTTTAGGGGGAGAGGTCCAATGTGTCACATTATTTTATATCGTCAGTCCCTACCAAACTCTCATTCCAAAGATAGGTGTCTCTTTTGACCACGTCTCCGTAACCGTCACTTAACGGCGTCAATAATTGAGAAGCGACGGCGTTAACGAACTCCGTTCTATCTTTCGGTCACTCAGTTAGTCCCCTCTCTCGCTCTTAAATGGGGATCGAAATGCTAGTGTCTCTGTTTTGGATGGGATTTGACGAGTCTCTTTTTAGGTGAAATTCGAATCTCTTCAGGTTTGTCTTTTTTTTTTTTTCCTTCATAAATTTGACTTTTTTAGGGTTAGGGTTCTATTACTGGTGGATTTTGATCGCTTTGAATATACCTTTTATCTGCCACTATCGGAGAAATCTATAGATTCTTAGGGTTGTCGATGTTTTTTCATTTTTTGTCCTTCCTTTTTGTTTTCAGCTTGTATGCTGTTTGTTTGCTGTAGGGAAGGTGTACTTGGATATATAGAAATGGTAATTTCAATCTTAGGAGAGCTTATTGAATTAGGTATCATTTAGAATTTGAAAATTTCCACTTGGACTTATGTTAAGCCTTATGGATTTGGTAATCTACTAATCTTGTCATTGCTTTATTATCATCGAAAACTTTAACAAGGGAATTGAAAGCCACTTCCGATGGATGTTTTCTTCTGGGTTTTGTCGGCAATTGAACTATGAGGTCGATATTGTTTCTCTCTTTGTGATTTCTTGCGAGCTTGCAGATTGTAAGTTGAGCTGTTAGTATCAAGGTTTGGTCATAAAACCGACAGGTCTCTGAAGAAGTTACTGATGTTGTTTTGTTTTGTTAATTTCAGGTAGTTGATGCTTTGATGATATTGGTGTCACTATTTGCTTTCTTCTGAATTTGTTTCATGAATCTTGTGAAGTTGTTGTGGTTGGAAGTTTGGGCTTTTGAATCATGAAGATATTTATGAGTTGCTTATTTGGTTTTGTTGATTGATTGAGAGGGAGTGTTTACTTTCTTCAGTAAGATGTCAGTGGGTTTCTTGTAGCAGTGGGATGATTGCAAATTAAAGATTCATTACCAACAAAAGTGAAGGAGAGTAAAAGAAAGCAATCATGGGGGAAGCTCTCTTGACAACTTTGTCAATTGAGAATTATCATCCATCTACACTTTTGTCGATGGATTCGGGTGCCCTCACACACGATGAATTAGAGAGGGAAATAAATCGTTCAGTTATTCTATCTCGGCCACCTGATATCAACCTCCCTCTCTCATCTGAACCTAGTCCTCCTCCTCCACTGACATGGAATGAACCTTGCGACATTTTTGATGCTGGTCTTGGGCCTCAAAGTTACGAGGCTGAGACTGTTGTTAATATCCCAAAAGTTGCTAAGAAATGTTCAAAGCGACTTGATAGTGTTTGGGGCGCCTGGTTCTTTTTTAGCTTCTATTTTAAGCCTGTTGTGAATGAGAAATCAAAAGGCAAGATAATCAGGGACAGCAATGGCATATCTGGATATGATAAATCAGATTTGCAGCTTGATTCGTTCTTGGTACAGCATGACATGGAGAATATGTACATGTGGGTTTTCAAGGAAAGGCCTGAGAATGCATTGGGTAAGATGCAACTGAGGAGTTACATGAATGGCCACTCTCGACAAGGGGAGCGCCCTTTTCCATTTAGTGCTGACAAAGGCTTTGTCCGATCTCATAGGATGCAGCGGAAGCATTATCGGGGTCTGTCTAATCCTCAATGTGTTCATGGAATAGAAATTGTTCGATCTCCCAATCTCGTGAGTCTAGATGAGGAAGAGCGGAAGAAATGGATGGAGCTTACTGGCCGAGATATAAATTTCACCATTCCTCTTGAAGCGAGTGATTTTGGCTCATGGAGAAACCTTCCAAACACAGAATTTGAGCTTGAACGCTCCCAATTTACATTGAAGAATAATGGAAATTGTAACCCGAGGAAGTTGCTAAATGGTACCAGTCTAAACCTCTCTACTCAGTCATCCGATCATAGCAACAGTGAGAGCATTGACCTTTCACCTGGCTGCAACAAAAGGAAGAAGGACTATTTAGCTAACGGAAATGATGACGAATGCTTGCCGAATAACTTGCATTGTGAAAGAGTTGATATGAATCTTCATCCGGTTGAGCCAGCATGGTTGAATGAGTTCAGTGGGGTAATGAAGAATGTATATGGACCTGTTACTGCAGCAAAAACAATATACGAAGACGATGAAGCATTCTTGATCATTGTCAGCTTGCCCTTTGCCGATCTTCACAGGGTAAAGGTAACCTGGAGAAATACTAACACACATGGAATTGTGAAGATATCTTGTATAAGTACAGCCTGCATGCCATTTGTTAAGAGACATGATAGAACATTTAAGCTAACTGATCCAACACCGGAGCACTGCCCTCCAGGGGACTTTGTAAGGGAAATTCCTCTTCCAAACCGCATACCAGAAGATGCTAAACTCGAAGCATACTGCGACGAGACAGGAACAATGCTAGAAATCATTGTACCCAAGCATCATCCAGGACCAGAAGAGCATGAAGTTCGCGTATCCATTCGCCCTTCCCCTTGGAGTGAACGGGCTTTTGTCGATCTGAAAGAGACATTAGTTTGAGAAGGATTATGGATGGTTGGTGCTTCTGTTTGCTAACCTTAATCTATGAATGAAATCTGCTTTCTTTTTTTTTTTCTTTCTTTCTTAGATTACATGTATTTGCAATTCATTTGTGGAGTCTTGTAGGTGGGATAGTAAGGTGGTTTATCTTTGGCTTTCCCGTCTGAAACATCCTTACTCCTAAGGTGGAGAAAGAGGAAAAAGAAAAGATATAAAAATTTTACCCCGTGTTGTTTCAAGCATTAAGTTCTCTCTATAAATATGCCACTTTATTGTTATATGATCTTGTGTTCTACATTCAACTCCTTCTTGTGCTTCTAATTTACAGAATTTGTCAACACAAGATCCACTAAAAAAATTGATTTTTAAAATTATAAAAAACTTATTTTAATCTTTAAAATTTTAAAAATTTAATTAAAAACATAATTGTAACTAAGCCTTCAACTCCTTTAATTTTATAGGTGCTATCTTATATGGAGGAATAGATATAGGAATAGCATCTGGAACCAAATCGATTGTAGACTCTGTTTTTCAATCTGGAGGTAAACTATATAATTCGGCGGGAAATACATCCAGGAATTCTTTAACAACAAGAATGTAGACCAAATAAGCCTCACATTTCCGTTGCATCTACCTCAAAGCACTCATAAATGAAATCAGCCTAGTTGACATTGATTGACTAACACTCCGAAAAACTGCTTTCGGCTAATTAGAAGATTCTAATATCACGTCTTTAGTATAGCAATTTATGATAGCCCTATGAACAGTGGGTTAATCCATGCCTAGGCTAATATCTATCTCCTTTAACTGTAGCACGATCAAGTTTGCTTCAAATTCTGCCTGATCAATTCTAATCAAGCACCCCTTGTAGACTTCTTCTATTACTATAGTACTATCAATCGGAGTACTCACCTCTAATTCATGCTTCAATAACTCTCTATTACAATGCAACCTAGATGCCAGATGCGATGTGATAAAAAGAATGCTTAAATCCAGGATCTAGCAATATAAATGCTTCAAAAACAAAAATAAGTAATGCACTTGCAACAACATCCGGAGAATCCTCAGCTTCCTGTCTGGTCATGGCATAAACTCTGACCTGAGTTTGCAGTTGGTTGCTCCGCGCCTCAGTCCTAATAGTAGAACTCCCAGAGCTCACTCTGCCTCTACCACGACTTCTCTGTCCAGACTCACTAGCCCGACTCTGCTGGACAGTAGCTTCACTCACTGATCCCCTCTCATAAGAGACTGGGCTCCAATAATGGCAGGACAACCTCTGATCTGATAATCAAAAGAGCCGCATTTAAGACAAGCTCCAGACAGTTTCCAGTACTCACCATTGTGCTTCTTCCCACAGTACTCACAAGTGGGTAATTGACTCGCTACTACTCCTCTTCCACTGCCAAATTGCATAAAACTACCCCTCTGTCTAAACCCCAATTGTTTTGATCTAGCCGATGGTCAAAAGGATCTGTTCTGGCGTTTACTAAACCTTTTGCTAGAGCTATCCTGAAATTCACTGGACCTCTTCATTCGGGACTCCTGCCTATACTTTGCTTGTCTCTCTCTTAATAGCTGCTCAATTCTGATCGAAATAGCTCTCAACTCAGCGAAATTGCTCAAGTTGGTGATTGCTAGCCTTGTCTTGATCTTCATGTTCAGCCCATCTTTAAATCTCCTACACTTTTCTTCTTCGGTAGGAATTAAAGAAGTAGCATATCTCATCAGCTCATTAAACTTGATTTCATACTCTGCCACTGATAATCTACCCTGCTTTAGATCCAGAAATTCCTTTATCTTTCTGTCCAAGTAGATCTTTGGCATATAATTCTCCATGAAAACCTTCAAAAAAATCTTCTCACTTCAAGTTACAAGGCATGGTGGTACTGCTTGGAATAGTCTTCCACCATTGATATAATGGGCCTTGCAATAAAGAAATTGCATAGTCGAACTTCTCGTCTGACTCTCAGTCAATTTGGCCAAAGATCCTCTTTGTTCTCTCTAGCCATCCTTTGGCCTCTGCAGGGTCTGTACTTCTGTAAAAGTCCACAGCCCCTGCTTTCTCAGCTTATCATACCTCATTTCCCTTCTCTTGATAATTCTAGGAGGCATTCCCTCAGGTCACGGTACAAAAGACTCTCTACTGGCTCTTGCTGATCCTAGGTCAATTGATTGTCCCTCCTGATTATCTACGTCGGATGACCTATAATAGACAATAACTTCAATTACTATCCACATCTCTCGTAATATTTCGTGTCTATATGCTTAATCTGTCCCTATGGATGTCAAACCATGCTCTGATACCAAAATATAACATCCCACTCTTGCAAGACTCATATCCGACATCCTGAGTGATATCCGAATACATATTCCCACAAGAGTGGCATGCTAGAGTACTCACATCACTAGCTTAATCACAACATCATCATTGAATATACAAAAGTCATAATATTTTAAAACCAAATTTCTCATTTCATTTCATAAAAACTGAATATATACATTGTAATTTTACAAAATCATCCAAATTTGTATATTATCAAAACTAAACACAAAACACACTACATACATGAGGAATTATACAAAAATTTCCATCTAATCCTTCAATCCAACTGACAGAGCTTTGAGCCATTTCTCTGGTCCAAAAGTACAAGAACTGTGCTTCTTGTAGAGTCTCTCTGTCACTAGTGTCCTCTCTTTATCATGAAATTTCAACGTTGCAATTTTGGTGGGTTTTGCGAACTTAGTGAGGTAACCATTCTCGATGGTTCACTCAATTCATACAACACATCAACACATATAATTACATAATTCACATCATTTTATTTATCATCATGTGGTATCACATAGAACTTTGTTCACAATTGTCACATTCTCATTTAAATACAAGTCAACAATACATTTCAATCATTCAAACATACATAATAAATGTATATGTAGTACTCATGAGACTCATTTCCGATTATTACGTTGCTTTGACTGAATGCCTATAACTGCCCCGTATTTATTATAGATATCGGGCTCATTGATAACTGTCACTTATCTGCTGGAGATACATGACTCACTATACATAGTGAACCTTTGGCTCTTAATCACATTATAAGCTTTAAGCTCATTTTTGGTAGCTACTCAGGACACAACTGTCATTATCTGTTCATGCATTCATGTAATAAAATGCATCACATTCACGTTCATAGTTATCTTCAGACTTTGGTCAGACATTCAGCATATAAGTTGAGAATCATTTATTTCGTCAAATTCACATACAAGGAGCACTTACAATATCTCATTCATGCATCAAACACCTCGACCATTCAATGTCTGGAATCAACACAATCAAATTCATATTCATAAGACAATTCAGAACATAATTTAAAACAAACAATTAATTAAGTGAGACCGTCTAGGTTACTCACAGGTTGCCCCAGAAAGCTATTGCCTCGAAGTCCCGGCAACGTCTGGATGTGGTCGCTTAAATTGCTCTTCTATATCATGAAACATACATTTACACATATAAAAAATGTGAACAATTTTATAAGTACCCATTTATACACATATGTGTATATATGGATTATGTATAATGATTGCTCAATGAAAATCTCGGGTATACTTCCATTATTCTCGTCACATGATCATTTATATAACAAAACTCACATAAGCATAATTTGAACTTAGGTTTACACCTCAATAAAACAAATTGAATCTAAGTTCATAACTCAATTGATCATTTCAGATTTTTCTAAAAACAAATTTTCAGGTTCATTTTGCATGGTCACTAAGACAAGGAAAATAAAGTATTTAAGCATTGCCTTCTTCTAAACGAATGTTCCCATATGTATTAAGTTTCTAATGACACCAAGTTCTCATAATTTGGTTCAGTAATCATCAAGTTATACACAAAATATTTTAAATTGTACTCAAACTATAACAGTACTCTGTATTTAACTTCAAGCCAAATTTTGGAGCTTTTAAAGATAGAATTAAGATATGATATTTTCATGACATTTTCTCTAGTTTAATCTAAGTAAAAAATTATCTCATTTGGATATCTACAGATTAAGATATGGCCAAAATACCGATGTCTATTCAGTGAAAACACTCCATTTAACAATATTCTAGCATACTTCATCATTTTCATCTTAAACTCATCAATCAATCCTTTCCTAATGAATTCAGATGGCTATGAATTTTGGTGGAGAGGAAAAACAATATGTGAGGAGTTTGTGATTCAACTTTCAAGTCATTCGGAGGTTGGGAGATGAAGTTCTAGCCAAAAGAGTGAAGGATATTCCAAAAATGTCATACATCTCTACACTCTCACTATCACAATCGTGCTTGTGCACAATCTGCACTGTGAGACACTTCCTCTTTATCACAATCATGCTTTTTTGGATAACTCCTCATTGTCATGATCTTGCACAAATTCCTAATTTCTCCTCTTAGTCACGATCGTGCGACTCCAAAGAGAGTTCCAAACTGTAAATTTTCGTCTCTTCTTCGTCTCTTTTGCTAAATCCAACATTTCTAACTTATGTCTATTATTTTCTCTTCATTTCGACTCCTATTGAGCTCAACTCATTCACAAACAAATCAAAATCTATGATTAATCACAAATAAAAAACCAAGTTGTTCATTTATGCATATTCAACACACATTCCTCACATTTTATGCATTTTTCATCTTCCTCAATACCTTTATTTCATCTCTAACTTTTCATTTTAATTTTTTTTCCATATCACGACATCACCTTACACCTTTTTCCTTACCTCTAATCTCATTTTATTTTATTTCTAAAACATCCAACGAGATTCACGCAAACACAGTGAAAACAAAGCATACGCATATCACCTTTCATAAATTTTTTCTTCACTCTTTTATACACGTTTTCAATGATCTTTTTAACTCAAAAAAATCACTTCAACAATATCTTATGAAATATTGATCATCATATATGCAAAAGCAAGACATGGAGCACACCCAAAATCCTTACTTGCGTTTCAGCAAATATATATCCTCATATTATAAACATTTAACTGTTAACTAACGTGATGCATGTTTCATCTTACATATCATGAAGAACCATACGATACTTACTTGTTTAAAACTACAAACTCTTTAAAATCACGTGAACCCTTGCTTTCCAATATAACACGATCATCAATAGCTGAAGGTTGTAAGGTTAGGTATTTCAGTGACAGTGAAGAAGGTAACAAAAAGAAATAGCAAGTGAAAAATGAGAGCAAGGCTTGCGTTGTGAGGGTAAGACAATTTCTAGAAGTAAAGAAACTTATAGAAGATGAAGAAAGTCACAAGGAAGAAGAAAGTAAGATCAAACAATTAATTTGATCTTTCTAGTATATTCATAGGAATAAAGGCTAAGTTTGACAAGTGACACTTATCACTTGTCTAATTTCTATGAACTTAGATTAGGTTCTCCTATTTAACTAGTCCAATCATCTTAATTTTCAATGACATTTGTCAATAAATCCCAAATTCATCTATCAAATTTTTCACTATCATTTGACTTTTATTTCTACTACAATTCATCAATTGACTTGCCACTTGGCATTTTTCCTAGTCTAAAAATAATCATAATTTCGAAAATTTCCTAAAATTCACCAAAAATTCTAAATAAGTAACGACACTCTCCAAATAAAATTTTAACACATAAAAACCACAATTCTCAATATAATCACATATACAATCAATTATACCCGGAAATATCAATGAATACATTTATAATCATTTTAATGTGCAAAAAAATCTATATTCACGTGTGTGTGTATTCTATATTATGCATAAGTATAAAATACACTTTCAAACTTCACAATAATCTCTCATGAAGTCTATCTTAGGGTTCTAACTCCTAACATGGGATAATGAAATATTACATAGAGAAAACCTTCTTAAACATGAAAATAAAAAAGAAAGAAAAGAGAGAGTTAGGGATAAAACAAAATGGTTACAAGTTAGGCTTCGGTGGAATGATAGGAGAGAGTTCTAAATTAACAAGGCCATTATAAAAAAATAATGATACTTTTATATTTACTAAATTTGACAAGTTTAAGATACCATTTCAAAAACATGAGTACGCGTTAAAAAAAAATAGTGCGAACGTTTCCTTTTAGAATTGCATATTTACTGTGAATAAAAATTTATTAAATATTTTCTACTAAATTACTGTTTGTTTATATATAATAATTTAAGAAAATACTACAATATTTTAGTATCAAAAGAATTATTAACTAATTAAATAATATTAGAATAGATAAATATAAAATTGTAAATATTAAATAATCAAGTTTTAATGTATGCTTATGAAACCATTTTAACAAGATTTGAAGAAGAATAAACTATTTACAAAATGAATCTTAATTTTGTAAAATTCCATCATTAAGGTATGTCAACAAAAATTAAGGATAGCTGATATATACTGATCACTTGGCTCATTCCTAAAGTTCGGGAGCATATATCATGAGTTTCTTTGTAATTCATTATTTGACACTAGACAAGCCCACACCATGAATCTCTCTTGATAGCATATCTACTTAGGTTACCTCTTGATAGAATTTTTCTCCTTAATACATTCTTATTATAGAATGTTTACCATGCTTATGAACAAACCATTGAAATTTGATATATAAGATTTTGAGATTTCCATTCATCATATATATTATGTAAAGACAAACATTTCCAGAGCAAGTAATAGAAATATATAATTTTGTTTTCTATCTTTCTTGAAGACTAAATTTAGCAGAGTGATTATATAATAATTTAAGAAAATACAACTTCATTTTGGTAACAAAAGAATTATTACATAATTAAATAATATTAGAAAATGATAAATATAAACAAACATAATTTTATAACATTTTTGTAATAATGGTACAAAAAAGTAATAATGATATAACATTTCTATAACATTTCAGAAACATAAATTTATAGAGAAGGTGTAACATCCTGATACCCATGTTAAGGCTAGAATAGTAAATTATGATAAATTTATGTGAAATTAGGAAAATGCACGTCATGTATAAATTAATTGTGACATACACATTTATTTTACACATTTATATGATTGTACATGTATTCATTGGCATTTCCGGATAAATTGGTTTATAAATAGAAATTGTGGTTTTAATTGGAGTATATTAAATGTGATTTGGCAATTTTGGTATATTTTGGATATTTTTGAAAATTTTAATTAATTATTTTTGAGTTGAAAATTTATTTGGAGAGTGTTATTATTATTTCAAAATTTTTGGTAAAATTTTAAAAAAATTTCAAAAATTTGGGGTATTTTGGACAAAAATAAATAAATAAATAAATAAAAAGTGACAAATGGAAGAGTGAAATGTGGCAGCCTTGCATGTTGACACATGACCCACATGCAAGGAACACATGTGGTTAAGAGAGTGGCTGGAGAGAAATTATTTAATGATGTTTTTATGCTTTTATTCTTCACCGAAGCAACCCCCTTTACCAAAACTCTTCTTTAGCTCATCCCCCAAAACATCAACTGTTGAATTGTTTTTGTGCTATTGATTCAATCTCATCTGTTGGAGAGTTTGTGGAACCAATTAATTAGCTTTTACGGTGTAAATATGTACATGCATACATGAGTTCATGAAGTGTGATTTTGGTGTTGAATAACCTGTATGATGGATTTGTGAAATAGGCATCGTCCAAAAAATTATGAAATAGTTTATGTTGTTATGTTGAAATGGATGATGTGCAGAAAATTAGAGTAAAATGAAAATGAGTTTAATGATATGAATGGAAGATTTATTGAAGTCATGGTATGCAGTCGATAAGATGATAAGTTTCAGATGGAATGAAAGTGGATAAAAACATATACTCTGTTATGTTGGTGAAATACATATATGGCTTAGGCTTCACTATGTGTGTAACATCCCAATTCCCATGTTAAGGCTAGAATAGTAATTCATGAGAAAGTATTGTGAAATTAGGGAAAATGCACATCATGCATAATTGTTAGTGATATACACATTTATTTTGCACATTCATATGATTGTATATGCATTCATTGGCATTTCCGGGTAAATTGGTTTATAAATGGAAATTGTGG
>JANSVA010000003.1:37929242-37939328 GCA_025504915.1 Erythroxylum reticulatum | reverse complement strand
TTTTATATTTCAATCCTACTTAATTGTTTATTTAAGTTAGAGCCATAACTTATATATATATATATATATGAAATTCAACTTGCGAATTTTTTCAAAATTTTTATTTAGTTTTTTATTTAAAATACATGCAAAAGTATAATATTACCGAATGATCAATCTTTATTATATAATTATTGGAAAAAAATGAATTTTGAACCTTGCTAATAAAATATAAATTGAATCTTATCGTTTTAAATCGTTTAAAATAAAACCTAATAATTTTAAAATGTTTAAAATAAATTTTAATATAATTTTAAATAAAAAATAAATTTTATTGTCTCGTAATTAGTTTTTCTATATTAACTTTATATTAAATAGAATCTAATCTTCATAATTTGATATTAAAATCTATAAAATTTTTATTGTTTATTTTAAACTTTTAAAAATATTAAAATTTGACTTGATCACTACGAAACAATTTTATTATTCTGTTATAAAAGTTTAAGTTCAAAATGTACTTTATTCTATAATTATATAAGATAATATCATTTTATAATCTAAAATGTTTTTATATATTTTATTTTAAAATTAAAAAAATTGTCACTTTATATTATGCCAAAAAAAGATTGGGCCTGTTTTGTAACTTCAGTCCATTATGTATTTATGGAGATTGGGAAGAACATATCTGTAATTAAATTAAAATTCCCGGGCCTATAATATGCATTTCATTGATTCCCAATTTTGATTCGATCGTCTGGTCTTCGTAGAAGATCAATACGTTCGGTGGTTACAGTGCTTTTACGCGTTAATGGCCTCAACGTCGTCAAACCCCAAGCCACCGGAGGTCGCGGCCAAAATCAGGGAAGAGGGCGAACTCTCCTCTTCCGGTGACGACGTGCGGTTCATCGACATCCTTATCCCTCCACATTTGTTGCCGTTAACTGCATATTAACGCTCTGTTTGATATTTCCTCGTGGTGTCTTCATTTGGTTGTTGCTGGACTACGACCTATGCATTCGATTTGCCGTCCTTTGTCCTATGCATTCGATTTGCCGTCCTTTTTATTCTACGTTTTTGTTTTTGGTTTGGTGAACTCTTGTATTCGTTTGACCAATCAGTAACAAAATAGGAAATAATTGGAAAATGGGTGCAATTAGGGTTAAGTTAAATGATAAAAGCATAAGTGGCTTATTCGGATGGTATGTTACTTTTGATCAATTAATGTTGATTTTGGGTTTTACTTGCCATATATGTCTAAGTCATTGATTTTATCTCAATTTATAGATGTAGGTGTTGTTTCGTGAGTGCTTTGCTTATGATGAATTTCTCTTATAAGCTAAAAAAGTAGTTGATTCTGTTTAGGTGCTGTATATTAGGTTCCATCCTGTGGACATGCATGGTGATGCTCAGTGCTTCTGGTTTGTCTGTTTTGGTTTGCTGAACTATCTCATCATCTTATGTTTCATAGGAGAATCCTCTATGCTCTGCTGGAGATCCAAAAGTTGCAGCTAAATCGTTGGCAGCTTCAGGTTCCGTTCAGGTTCCTTCTGTGAACAGAACCATCCAAAGTATTCATGCAGGTATCTTGAATGGCTTTTTGTGCTTCTTTTATGTGCACTCAGTTCCTTGTTTTTTGGATCTTTTGTTCAAATTCTATTCCTGTGTTACAAGCTGAGGTGTCAATTGCTCAATTTGCCCCTGGCTTGGGTCTCATTGATGCCTTTAATACAATATGACTCGGTGCTTTTATATGCTCATGCTGGCATCTGTATGAGGGAATTCACAGGTGTAGGTCTATCTGTGCTTATTCTATGCAAAGTATTTATTGCTTGTTCCCTTTCTGAACTGTTTTTTCTTCCAATATATACTATTTCCTATGCCATTTGTTTTATGAATTTCTAAGATTTCCTTTTGTTGCAATCTTTTGAAAGATGGGCATAAGAATTCTGTAAGATGTTATGATGCTGCTGCTGTGCTCCTGTCTTCTCCTTACCATTTGTCAAGTCCTCATTGGCCTTTTATCATGTGACAACTATTTTAATTCTTGGGTTCATATCATCAAGAATTAATTCAATATTGGGCTTCAGGCCCATGAATATATCATTTGTAATTCAGCATTTAGGTTCCATCTCTTGTTCAATTTTCACTCAAGAGATCCTCCTTATGTCATAATTTCTTTCTTTGTGTCTCTAAGTTAGATCTGGACTTTGCTGTATCTTTCTCTGGTCAATTCATCTGTAGATATTGTAAATCTTAACATGCATTGAGTCAATGGATGTGTGCTTGATTCTGTGGAAAATAATTGAATTTTTTGCTGAAAAAGAAAGTACCATCTAAATAGAACAAATATGCTTTGCAGGGAAGGCCTCCTCCAGTGTTGCGACTTTAAGCTCTGTGGGTGTTCAGCCACACAAAATTGTGAAACCAAATAATGTGAAAAACTTTGAAAAGAGTCGGTTGACATTCAATGCTTCTAAGCCAGGCTGGTATGCTCCTTCAGGATCAGACAACAACCTAGTTATATCCTTCTCAGACAATGACAGTGATAGCGAATATGAAGATGACCAACAAGAAAATATTAAAAGTGATTTGGCTAGAGTGGATGGCGATCACAGATTGCCCTCAATTCCATCAGCAAAATCAAAAAGTTTCGAAGATAATGTCCGGCCATTAAACAAAGTAATGCCCAAACGATTATCTCAAAATCGCCCATCTTTTCCGTCAATCTCCAGGACAATTGCGGGCACCAATCCTAAAGGTGTCAACCCCTCTTTTGTTGAGCAAGGTCCTCGATCTCATATTAGAAATTCTAATACCAGCAACAAAGGTTTCTCAACCCATGAGCGTGGTTCTAGCCCTCTGACTGTAAAGGACACAAAGCTTCAAGACTTGAGAAAGCAGATTGCAGAGAGAGAGCGGGAACTGAAGCTTAAGGTTATCCAACAAAGTAAAGAGTCCATCCCTGTTTCAGCCAGTGGTTATCCTGCCATGAAGTCTGGCCATGATGCAGCCAAAAAATCTGTTTCAGTTTCTGCTGATACAGTTAGTTTGGATCCAAGAGGACCAGACAAAAAACGTAAAAAAGTTGGTGGCTCATATTCTACCCAGCCGAGTACGGACTTCCCACCAGAAACACTATCTGCAAAGTATAATCTACAGTCAAAACAGCAAGCATTGGAAACCAATAGTTTATGTGACAGGAACGTGGCAGAAAGTAGCAAGAAAGGAAGCCCCTCAAAGAGATCAGAATCAAGGGGGATTAAATTGCAAAAGCAACATAATGATGGGGTGGATATCTCACCTGGAGATCTTCCTAGTATGGCCTTTTGCTATTTTCCTCAAGTTTTGTTCCGCATTTAGCTAAGTTAACCTGATTGATTGAGTTGATTTTTTTTGCAGATGCTCACATCATTAGTAATCACAGACAGTCCAATAGACATAGTATGCAGGTGCACCCTTGTATGATTTTGATTGATACCACACTGTTTTCATACATAATTCCATTATGTTGTCAGAGAATACTGTTTGATGGTACTTTTATTGCAAAATTTTACCTTTATGAACCGCCCCAGCACTATGTTTATGCTTTTTGCTGCACTTATTAGGACTTCCACTCTGTCACATTTAACTTATCCTCGCAACGATAAGATTTCCAGAATTGTGGATGGAGTACATGGATAATAGAAGTTTGATGATTTTTCATGTTTTGCATGGAGAGTAGGGATCTGTGCCATATACACTCTACTTTATCTAGTTATGACTTTTAATCTTATTACATTTAACATGCCCTTGCAATCATAAAATTTCCAGAGTTGTGGATGGACTATATGGGTAATAAAAGTTTGATGATGCTTGTCATGTTTTGCATGGAGAGTACAGATCTGTGCCAGATAAACACACTACTTTCGTGGGTGCATGTGTTTCCCTGTTGTTACTAAACTGTATTTTCTATTGAATCGTAACCTAAACAAGAAAACCTTTAATGGAGCCTATTTCATTTCAACTCCTAGTGAAAAAACAATAATTACAGAAAATAGCAAGGAATTTTGTTCTTGTAAATCTTCTAAAAAGGAAAACTAACTATTACAAAGAATGACCGAAATTAATTTCCATTCTTTATGAGAAAAGGTTATAACCACTAATAAAAATCAAGGTTCTTATTATGTTTGTTTACATTTGTTGGACCCTTTTCAGGCATCACCGAGCAATGTAAACAACTGGAACTATTTAGGTTCCATGAATGTGGTAGGAAACAGCAAAAGACATATGCAGTCCTTGGTTGACATGGAGGAATCACTGGATAAGGAGCTGGAAGAAGCACAAGAACTCAGACGGAGATGTGAAATTGAAGAGAGGAAAGCTCTGAAAGCTTATCGAAGAGCTCAGAGAGATTTGATTGAAGCTAATGTTAGATGTATGGAACTTTATAACCAAAGGGAATTGTACTCGGCTCAGGTTCGATCTTTTCTCATGAATGAATCAAGTTTGTTATGGTCCCCCAGGCAGCATGACCATGTTGGGAGTGGGTTGCACATGGGAGACAACCTAACTAGAACTCTAGATCTAGTACCTTCTTCAAGGCATCAAATGCTGTCTGAGTATGATGATTTAATCCTACCAAGGTGTGATACAAGCGTCCCATATACCAGGGCTTCTCCCTTGAGTTCATCTTATCAAAATATAAATAATCAAAATTTGAGTTCTGATCCATGCAGCGAGCCAGATGCTAGTTTGTCAGAGCCTTTACCTCATAACAGTAATAATTGTGCAAATGGAGTAAGTTCTCCATCCAATGATCCTAACATTTCCCCAGATGACGATGAAGAGACATCTCTGTTGGATCATAGAGCTGTGCTACCAAATTTTAAAAATCAACAAAATGAAGAATATTCTATAGGAAAGCGAAGGGAATTGAGTCAAGATTCGAACAAAAGTTTCCCTGTTAATGGATCATCAGAATCTCTTCTTCTTGAGGCAACACTAAGGTCTGAACTGTTTGCACGTTTGGGAAAAAGGGCTTTGTCGAAGAATAATAGATTATCAAACATGGTGACATCAGATGATGTACTACGGACTAATGAGGACAATGAAAGTGAAAGAACTCAGACAAACAATGGGAGTCCTCCATACTCAGAAGCTGAAAGAAATCAAGAGTGTGAGCACAGAGGTAACTTTCTGTCTACGATGCATTACCTTATTTAGCCTCTTTGTCTATAGTAAGTATCTTCTGACTTAGCAATAATCGATTACTATAATGGACAGAAATATCAAATCAGTTATTAGTAGGTGTAAGGTTTTGTTCTCCTTACTTTATTTTGTTATTAGCCACTGCTAATAGTTTTTGTTGTTTGATTTAGGCAAAGAGAAGCCAGAAAGAAGAAATTTTGATGTACGTTTCCATATCCAGAAGGACCATAAAGAAGAAAGGAATTCTCTTGAGTATCAACCTGCTGATGGTTCCAAGGTTGATGGATATTCTGATGGTAGTTATCAGTTCGCACCTTCCGTTGTACTTTCTCCTCCTCTGGTTTTGAGGAGTTTATTTGCTTTAATTCAAGCATTTCCCCAAATAACTTCATTTGGATTACAGAGAAGGCAAAGTAAACAGTACAGATCACCTAATTATCATCAGAAGGATTTTATTTGTCAGGAAAATGTTATTAAGAACCCTATGGATGTGACTGTTGGGGAAATTTGTGGAAGCGAATCTGGTTCATTTTCTTGTAACCCAGCAATTGACCCATTTTGGCCTCTTTGTTTATATGAACTCCGAGGGAAATGCAATAATACTGCTTGCCCTTCACAACATGTTAGAGATTTCTCCAATGAAAGTGAAGGTTATTATCGGCATGAAGATTCTCATAGAGCTGGTAGGTGTCTTCATCTATTAATTTTGATATGTTTGATTATCATGATCCTAAAGTGAGTATTTTCCAGGTGGTCAGGTTGGATTGCCTTTATGTTCTCAAGTATGCAATGGTGCAAAAGAGGAGTTGAAATATCATACTGCTGTGATTCCAACTTATCTAATTGGCTTAGATACGTTGAAAACTTGCCCTCATTCATATGAATCTGTTGTAGCAAGGAGAAATGCTCAATGCTGGCAGAGATGTTTCAGTATGTGCTTATGTATATCAAGTTTGCCTCAAATAGATATGCGTGCAGATGAACCTTTTTTACATGGCAACAATAATCGTATTGAGGTTCACTGGAGTTCAAACAGACAGTCGTCATATTTTCAGAGTAGAAATGGCATAGTGGTTTGTTTAATACCACCTCCTTTATGACTGGCTTAATTTCCGTGTTAGATTGATATGTTTTGTTCAATTGCTCTTCTGGTTAAATTTATTTCCTGTTATTTGTACGACATCATCTTCTTCTGATCTGGGGCTTCACCTTAGCACTTATCTCAAGTTTAGATATTTTTATTGTGCTTAATGTATTCAGGATAGTCTCAATGACACAATATCCAGTAACATGAAATCTCTGGAGATGGCTTTTCTTATTCTCAATCAAGATGTTAACAAGATAGAGGGTATGAAGAAGGTAATTCTTTGTGGATTGCATATGATCCTGCCTAATGTATCTTCGGAAATTTGTGGTATCATATCAAATACATAACTTTGCAGGCCCTTAATGTTCTGTCTCGAGCTTTAGAAGCTGACCCAGCATCTGAAATTTTGTGGATCCTTTATCTCCTTATTCATGGCAGCAGCTTTAAGTTAGTTGGAAAGGATGACATGTTCTCTTATGCGGTATGCAACTGAGACGTGGACTAGCATCACAACTTTTAATGAGAAAAATAAATTCAGCATCAATTTTGTATTTGATTAATTCTTAAGCTGTCAAAGGGTGCTATTCCTTTCTTTTTTATTTACATAGAAGACAATTGGAATTCAGAAATAAATTGTTGCTTCAGTAGCTGAACTTGTTCTCTTATCTCTCTCCATTTATTTTTTAATTTTTGACACGATTTATATTGGAATCCCATTTCTTCCTCCTCTCCAGGTCAAATACAATGAAGGATCTTATGTACTTTGGCTTATGTTCATAAACAGTCGTCAACATCTTGATGACCGGTTGCTTGCATATAATACAGCTTTAGCAGCACTTTGCCGTCACCAACTGGGATCTGTCTCTGAGAGTGATCCAGCATCTGCTAGTGCATGCATCTTAGACCTTTTCTTGCAGATGATAGATTGGCTGTGCATGTCTGGGAAAGTAGAGAAGGCCATTCAGACAGTCTATGGGCTATTAGCGGAAGCACCTGAATTAGATGAGCCTTATTCTTCCTTGCTCTCTGATATTCTGTCATGTTTAACGATTTCTGACAAATATATATTCTGGGTTTGTTGTGTGTACTTAGTTATGTACAGGAAGTTGCCTAATGCTGTTATAAACCAATTTGAATGTGCAAAAGAACTCCTTGAAATCGAATGGCCTCCTGTTCATCTACTAGATGGAGAAAAAGAAAGTGCTCTTAAGCTGCTAAATGTGGCACTGGATTCTGTTAAATTGGAAGCCAATAGTGAATCAACTAAAACTGAAGTTGGTTCAAGATTCGCCCAAAAGTTTGCACTCATTCATATTAGATGTATTGCAGCAGTTGATGGCTTGGAGTGTTCTCGAAATTATTTGGAAAAATATATGAAGTTGTACCCATACTGCTTGGAATTTGTCCTTATATCAGCAAGATTGCAGACTAATGGTTATGGAGGTTCATTCATGAAGGGGTTTGAGGAAGCCCTTACTAACTGGCCAAAAGAAGTTCCTGGAATCCATTGTATCTGGAATCAATACATTGAATTTGTCCTCCAAAAAGGACTTCCTGACCTTGCGAAAGACCTGATTCTCCAGTGGTTCAACTCTGTTTCAAAAGTTCAACATGCTCAAAATGAAAAGTTGGAGGCTATCAATAACTTACACATATCATTGGAATCAGATTCAAGTCGAAGTCCAAACTCTTTGATATCTGAGTCTGCTCGGCTGGATCTAGTGTTTGGCTTTCTTAATTTGTCTCTCACAAAGCTGTTACAGAATGATCATTTTCAAGCACGTCGTGCATTTGACAAGGTGTTAAAGGCTGCACCTCCTCCTTATATCAAGTATTGCCTAAGGGAATATGCCAGGTTCATGCTCAGCTACAAGGCACAAGCTGGTGATGTTCCTATCAGTGAGCAATTGAACATCTTGAATACTTATTTGGAGGATACTCTAGCTTTCTTTGTCTCTGAGCCATTATCTAGACAATTCATTAATGACATTGACAACTCGAGAGTTCAAAAGCTAGTTAGCACCATATTGACTCCAGTTTCACTTGAGTCGGACCTAGTGAACTTATGTCTTGAAGTGTGGCATGGCCCATCTCTCTTACCCCAAAATTTAAGCCAGTCAAAGGAGATGGTGGATTTTGTTGAAGCTGTCCTGGACATGGTTCCTTCCAATTACCAATTAGCATTTTCTGTTTTTAAGTCGCTAAGCAGAGGTAATACTCTTGATTTTACCTCTGGTAGTTTATTGTTTTGGGCATGCTCAACTTTGGTGGATGCTATCTTTCATGCTATTCCGATAGCACCAGAGTATGTCTGGGTTGAAGCATCTGGTATTTTGGGTGATATTGCAGACATTGATATGATTTCTGAGAGATTTTACAAGAGAGCTTTATCAGTATATCCATTCTCCCTCAAGCTGTGGCATTCATACTATAAGTGGGTTAAGACCAAGGGAGATGCTAGCTCAGTTCTAGATGCAGCAAGAGAGAAGGGTATCGAACTTAGTTGAAGTTTTTTCCTTAACGAAATCACAAGGTTACTAGTAAAAAATTTTGCAGAGTGAACTTTTGGCCCACTTTTGCTTGATCGATAGCAGTGAAGGGCAACCATCAAGTCTAGTTGATGCAGAATATGATCTTCAACACTTTTACACGATGGCTCTGCAGGTACCCATCTCAGACTGAAATTTTTAAAGTTGAAAGTACATACAGATACCTATACAGCATCGAAAAAGTTTCTGATAGAGTAGCCATTAACTTCGAATGTTAGGGTAGGTAGGATTGACTTCGTGTTGCTTCCCATGTTATTAGTTCCTACTCAAATTAGTTGTTCTTTATGTACAATACACTGTACAGGTATAGGATGTAAATACAAGTTCTGTTTGGTGCTTCTGTGATTTCTAATTCTGGCCGCCTTCATTTTCTCCGTTATCTGCCCATTTGTAAAAGTTGAACTTGGACAGCTTGTAATAGGATCCCTTCTGAGTTGTCGCATCTCATAAGCTTATATCTTCACACAAAACTGTCAACCTGTTGTTCTAAAACTGAATTGTGCTAAGGTTGAAATTGATACATTTTACACCTAGATGAGGTTAGGTTCGAACATTAATCCAAAAAAGGAAAATTTTGGTCGGGCTTCAGGAATACACGAAAAGCCCAAACATATTTATTGGATTAGATTTTAAGTTTACTGGGTTTCATATATACAAAAAAAGATCTAAACGTATTTAATGAATTAGGTCTTAAGTTTTTTGAGTCGAATTAGGCTCAAGTGAAAGAAGTTTTTGATTGGGCTTGGACATACATGAAAACCTAAATATATTTATTGAATTAAGCTTTAAGCTCTTATTTGGCCCAAGCATTTCCACCTTGTTGTTGTATTTAACCCAAGATTAATAAATGAAAATGTTTGACACTCCTAAATCCAAGTTTTGATCAAATCGAAAACTCAAGCCTAGAGTGCAATTTAATCTGAAGCTCTTCTCATGATTTCAGTTCACAATAGTGTATAACCCCTCTTTTAGTACGTGAAATCAAAGTCTGAAAAATGATGGTTTTATTTTTAGGGTGACCTCTTGATCTGCGGTCAAATGCTCTACCACTGAGCTATGGACCCATTTGCGAAATTGGAGAGGCATGTTTCTTATATCTAAGAATTGAGTGAATCACTTCACTGCTTCAGTGCCCCATTGTTATAAACAATGTGCTAAACTAGAAAAAAGCATAAACTATGTTGAATCAGAGTGGTTTTCATGGCAAGATCCCTGATTTCTGACGAAGCCCCCACGAAGTTGGATGACTATAGGGAGGGCACGAAAAGGTACATTCATGATGTT
>JANSVA010000003.1:37880123-37893681 GCA_025504915.1 Erythroxylum reticulatum | reverse complement strand
GTACCAAGTATGGGAAACTAGAAAGAAGGCTCTGTCATTAAACAAATCCACATATGTACAAGGAAAAGATTATGCAGAAACTTCTTTTCTTTTCTTTTTCTTTTTTTAGTTTTATAGACTTGCTTTATCATTCCGACTAAATTGCTAAAACTTTAACTATAAATTATTAGGCATGGTTGTAGTATTATGGCCATGAAGAACCAAAGAAACCAGACTAATGTTAATGCAACTTTCCTTAATTGGAAGATGCATCGGAAGGAATTTAGCTTGTGCTATGTATTGAATAGGATTGGAAATTGGTCAGGTTCACTTCAAGTCCCTTAAGGCCCGAGTTTGAATCCGATTTTTTTTTTTCACGTCTAGGATTGATTGGTTTGAATATCTGAGCTTGAACTCCCTCAAACTTTTGGTAAACTCAAGCTTAAACTATATCTTGATCAAGTCTAAATAATTGAATTTGAGTATGGTTAAATTGAACTTAATCTATTAGTTTTAAATTAAGTTGCACTAGATCCGAGCTAAATTTTCGTCTCAAAATATTGACAACAGCAAATATGAGGCTGAGTGTGATCCTTGTGAAGGATCGATCAGAAACTGGAGAAGAAAAAAAGAAGGTAACAAATAAATGTAATCAACTTACAGAAACCTGGAAGCGCCTGACTAAATCTTGCAGTATTTCTCTATTTGGATGCTCCAAGTGGCATGGAGAGAATTAAGACACATGCCATCAAGAGATAGTCCGATGATTCAACCTTAAGAGTTAAGAGTTTCTAAGTTAAACAACCAAACACGATAATGACAATCCTCTCATCTCATCTTTTCACTTTTTCCATTAACTGTCAGTTCCCACAATCTTTCTTTTACGTTGTCTCCAAGAACTTGCACATTAACTAGTCTCATCCCCATCTTATACTGATCTACATTTTACTCTATCCGATGTATGATAGTGTGTGATTAACGTGTGTGCATGATTTCTGAAAGTTTTCATGATTATATAACAGATCTCATAATAAAATCCTGTGTAACTTTCCATCTGGGATTGCTAAATATTTAACTGATAAATTGTTTATAATACTCGTGATTTGATCCTGTAGGAAGGTGGTTCCTGTATGTTTGCGATTGATCCTGACGATTGGATTCATAACAATGGCATGGTTCAGGGCAGGTTCCAGGTTGACGAGGCTTGTCATCAGGAGAAGTCTATTTCACCATCAGAACCATCGCATCAGGAGGCTTGTGTCCGACTCTGAGAGTAGAAATTTTCACACTACAATCTTTAGATCAAAAGCTGAGACTGCGCAAACCCCTAAATCTGTTCATCTGTCTAGGCTATCTGACAACTTTGTTGATGCATCCAATAGCGTGTACTTAGAGGAGCTCTACAGGTCATGGGAATCAGATCCAAATAATGTTGATGAGTCTTGGGATAATTTCTTCAGGAATTTTGTTGGCCAGTCAGGTCTGCCGTCTGTTGGACTTTCAGGTCAAACAATACAAGAGAGTATGCGATTGTTGTTGCTAGTTAGAGCTTATCAGGTAAACGGGCACACGAAGGCGGAGTTAGACCCATTGAATTTGGAAAAAAGGGAAATTTCACATGATTTAGACCCTGCTTATCATGGTTTTACAGAAGTTGATCTTGACAGGGAGTTTTTCCTAGGAGTCTGGCAACTGTCAGGTTTCTTGTCCGATAATCGTCCTACAATGACCCTCCGGTCCATATTGACGAGACTTGATCAGGCTTACTGTAGGAGTATTGGGTATGAATATATGCATATTGAGAATCGTGAGAAATGCAACTGGTTACGAGACAAGATTGAAGCTGCAAACCCCAAGACATACAGTACAAAGAGGCGTGAAGTTCTTCTTGACAGGCTGATATGGAGTACTCAATTTGAGAACTTTTTGGCAACCAAAATGAGAGCAGCAAAAAGATTCGGACTTGAAGGTGGGGAGACTCTAATTCCAGGAATGAAGGAGATGTTTGACACAGCAGCAGATCTTGGAGTTGAGAATATCGTTGTTGGAATGCCTCACAGAGGAAGATTGAATGTTCTAGGCAATGTTTTTCGCAAACCACTTGCCCAGATATTCAGTGAGTTTGACAAGAATGCCAAGACTGTCGATGAAGTTGGCCTATATGCTGGTACAGGTGATGTTAAATATCATCTTGGAACTTCCTACGATCGGCCTACAAGACGTGGAAATAGAATTCACTTGTCCTTGATTGCCAATCCTAGCCACTTGGAAGCCGTAAACCCAGTAGTGGTAGGAAAAACCAGGGCAAAGCAATACTACACAAATGATGTGGATAGGACTAAGAGTATGGCTGTTTTGATCCATGGAGATGGTAGCTTTGCAGGACAAGGTGTAGTCTATGAAACTCTACATCTTAGTGCACTTCCCAACTATACAAGCGGTGGCACCATACACATTGTAGTCAATAACCAGGTAGCCTTCACTACTGATCCGAAGTCAGGCAGATCATCCCGGTATTGTACCGATGCTGCCAAGGCCTTGAATGCTCCAATTTTTCATGTGAACGGAGATGATATGGAGGCAGTTTCTCATGTATGTGAGCTTGCAGCAGAGTGGCGTCAGACGTTTCACTCAGATGTTGTGGTTGATATTGTATGCTATCGTCGATTCGGTCACAACGAGGTTGATGAACCATTCTTCACACAGCCACTGATGTACAAGGTTAGTCCACCAAATCTTTTCTTCTTTTCAATTATTACTTTGTTTGCTAAATCAAAAGGCATAGTCTATGTAATCCTTTATATTAAGAATTGGACTTTGTGGTCATAGGTCATTCAAAACCATCCCTCTTCTCTTGAAATATATGAAAAAGCACTCTTAGAATCTGGGGAGGTCTCACAAGAATCCATAGATAGAATACACAAAAAGGTCGGTTCTATTCTGAATGAAGAGTTTGTGAAGAGTAAGGATTACATCCCCCAAAAGAAAGACTGGCTTGCTTCTCATTGGTCTGGCTTCAAGTCGCCCGAACAACTTTCTCGCATCCGAAATACAGGGTAGGCTTCTTCCTCACTCGTAAACATGTCTTTGTGTCCATAAATCTTTTGATCAGTGAACCAAAAAGTCCTTCCTAAATGCAGCGTAAATTTGGAAATTTTGAAGAGAGTTGGTAAAGCAATCACAGTTCTTCCAGATGATTTGAAGCCTCACAAACAACTGAAAAAGTTATATCATGAGCGAGTTCGGATGATTGAGACAGGAGAAGGCATTGATTGGGCAGTTGCTGAAGCTCTTGCTTTTGCAACTCTGCTAGTGGAAGGTAACCATGTCCGACTCAGTGGTCAGGATGTTGAAAGAGGGACATTCAGTCATCGACATGCCATACTTCATGATCAGGAGACAGGAAACAAATATTGCCCTTTGGATCATGTCATGAAAGACCAAAATGAGGAAATGTTTACTGTCAGCAACAGGTAATGTCTCTCTCAGGAAACTTATATAAAACTTCTTGGGATATTTTCTTGATCTTATATGCATTTTAGGTTCCGTTGTCTTGGGATGACTTTGCACTAACAATAAGGATGCCTAAAAAAGTAAAAATCCTGCAAATTCCAGATTTGACAAAGCAATATCCAGCAGAAGTTCTCTTCATAGAAAGATTAAGTGCATGAACATAACAAAAGAATGTAGCATCTGGAGTTTTTTATAATCTCTTTTCTTGTAGACATCCTGACCATATGTCAGTCTTGATTCTTGAAGTTTATCTGTGAACTTCTAGAAATCTGTTTCATGTTTGAAGTTGCAACCGAATCTATTCATTTATTTGATTCAATACACTCTTATGTACGTCCTGTTAGCTTTAAAGTTTCCTACTTTTTTGCAGTTCACTTTCAGAGTTTGGTGTTCTTGGATTTGAACTGGGTTACTCCATGGCAAATCCAAACTCTTTGGTTCTCTGGGAAGCTCAATTCGGTGATTTCTCTAACGGCGCTGAAGTAATCATTGATCAATTTTTAAGTGCTGGTGAGTCAAAGTGGCTGCGTCAAACTGGCCTTGTCGTTTTACTTCCTCATGGTTACGATGGTCAGGGCCCTGAACACTCCAGCGCAAGATTGGAACGTTTCCCTCAGGTACCCCTGACCTGTATTGAACCTTGTTTGGAACATTCAAAAGACTTGCCAGGAAATAGGCTAGCCGCTGGTAGACAGGTTGTTGTTTGCAGAAATCAAAATTCGGCTTGTTAATCAGTAAAAATTCCTTAAAACCGGTAACACAATTTTCCGTAATTGCGACTGTAGTGTCTGTAAGCATTATAATATCCTGTATATGCAGTGTAACATGTAATCCGTAATTTAAAACTTCGATTCCTCTCTTCGTTGCACATTTTTTCAGTTAATTGGATTCTTCAAGTAGCCAACCAACTGATTCTTACGGGTTAAGTGTTAGCCTTTTACAGATGCTAATGGATTAAAAAATGAACTGCAGATGAGTGACAATAACCCTTACATTATACCTGAAATGGGAGAGACATTGCGGAAGCAAATCCAGGAATGCAATTGGCAGGTTGTGAATGTTACTACTCCTGCCAATTATTTCCATGTCCTAAGGCGTCAGGTGAGACACCACAGGTTTTGTTTTTCCTTTTTTTTTTTTAATGCATTGCAGGAGTCCTGACAAGGATCTTCATGTTCCAGATACACAGGGAGTTCCGTAAGCCGCTGATAGTAATGTCACCGAAGAGCCTGCTTCGCCATAAGTACTGCAAGTCGAATCTGTCTGAATTTGACGATGTTCAAGGTGACAAAGCTTCTGACAGACAAGGTACAAGATTTAAAAGGCTAATTAAGGACAAGAATGATCACTCTGATCGCGAAGAAGGTATCCGAAGATTGATTCTCTGCTCCGGAAAGGTCTGTGTTTCTGAGGAATATTTGTTCACAGCTATATACCCTATAAAAAGAAGAAAATGATTAAGTAATTTTTAAAAATCTAAACTTTACAAATTTTAAATTTTTTTAAATTTCATTTTTCTTGAAAAAATATCAAAAAATGTAATTAATTATTTATTGTTACATGTTAACTTAATTTAGAATTAATTAAAATTGATCAAAATTAATAATTTTTTATAATTATAAAAATTATTAGTTTAAATTGAGTTTAATTAATTTGAATTGAGTCTAAAATTTTGGTTAAGTCGTTTTGTTAGTAATACTTAATTGAAAATTATAACAAAATTTTTTGAAAGTTTTAAAGTTTAGAAAATGATTTAAAATTACTTAAACGGTTAAAAATTTTCCTGTTAATTTTTATTTTAAAAAATCAATTTTTTGTTGTTGTTGTGATTTTAACTTTTTCAAGAATTAGACTTCAGGTTCGGGCAGCTTGTGGCTTATACCAACTATTTTGGTACTGTAACAGGTTTATTACGAACTAGATGAAGAGAGAAACAGTGTCCAAGGAAATGACATTGCAATCTGTCGGGTAGAGCAGCTTTGTCCCTTCCCATATGACCTCATTCAACGAGAGCTCCAGCGATATCCAAGTAAGTTTCCAACACCAGAAATCAAGTTTTTATCTCCAGTCTTTCAATTTTCAGGTTTCAGGTTGGTGACTGAGTCTGCGTCCATGAATTTTTCTTTCTGTTATCTTATCAGATGCTGAGGTGGTTTGGTGTCAGGAAGAGCCAATGAACATGGGAGCTTACACTTACATAGCAACCCGTCTTTGGACAGCCATGAAAGCTCTGAATCGAGGACATTGGGAGGATATTAAGTATGTGGGTCGTCCTCCATCAGCTTCCACTGCTACTGGTTTCTTTCAAGCTCATAAACATGAACAATCCAAGCTACTTCAACAAGCTATGCAACCTGAGCCAGTCAAGTTTCCTTATTCAACCCAGTAGGAAATGATTGTCAATGTTCTTATATCTGAATGTCTGCAACTTTTTGTCGCTGATTTCTTATCAGAATTGACACTCCAGTGGTTTTTCCTCGCATTTCGCTTCAACGTAATATCGATCATTTTAATTATCCTTTATAAATCATTACCCTATGCTATAATTTAGAAGGGTAACCCTTAATACATATTATTAATGCTTTAATTGTTAAAATTGGACCTCTAATAAAAGATGTTGGAAAACTTTTTTTTAAATTAGTTGAAAGAAGTGCTCAATAATGGAAAGACAACGAGAAGTACATCATATAGTGAAAAGATATGTTTCACAAGTAAGAAATTTGGAGAGATGTGCTCCAAAGCCCATGGAGTTTAAATTTTCTGCAACTTTGAAGCAGAAGAGAATGTTGGAAAGAATGTTTCAAAGTTAGTTGGAATTTTTTAGTTGTTAAATAAATTTCAAATATGCTCATCTATTTTCAGTCTATTAGTTTAAATTATATTTATTATTTTTCTGCTCCTTTTCAGATGATCTGTTGTGGTGTAAAGCCTACTTATAGGCTAGTTATTTTTCGTCTTGATGTATGTCAATAAAACAAGCAAATTTAGTCTATTTCTTTACTATTTTTCTATATTATTTACTCTTCTAAATTTCCATCATGGTATCAAAGCTTTCAATTCTTGAGAGACTGTGAGATTGAGTGAGAAAATACAAAAATAAAGTTCCCATAATTGCCAGCAATTCAACAATTATCTCACTTCCAAGTTTTAATGGTGAAAATTATTTAGGATGGACTGTTAAGATGAAAGTTCATTTAAAAGGTCAATGGGTAGAAAATGAAAGAGAATTACTACCTCTAGAAAATAATCCAATACTTAATGCTATAATTGCAAAAGATCTGGTTATTTACAAAAGAACTGTAGATTTTTAAAAAATAAGAACATGCAAATTTGATTAAAGTGGCACAAGAAGAAATTCTTTTTCAGATTTGTTGGTGAGAAGTGCACCATAGAGAGATGTGCTCCAATATCTATAAATTGATTATAATGTGCATTAACAAATTTAAAGATGGCAATGAGAAGTGCAATACATTAGGAGAGAAGTGTTACATCGTTGAAATTTTGAATTAGAAAGAAATGTTGAGAATTAATTCAAAATTTTAAAAATTTTAAAATTCTTTTAAAATAAGTCTTAGTTTATCTTTAATCTTATCTTATAAGACACATTTGTTGACTAAAATATCTATTTTAGCCAATAAAAGAGTCTACTTTAGACACATTTTGAATTTAAGATTAAAGTTACGGTGATAAAAAGATTTTATGATTAATTATCGAAATAAATAATTTATAATTTATACATTAGATTTGACTTAATATGATTAAATAAAAATTTTAATCATATATGTTAAAAATAGAATCAACGAAATGCTTATAGTTAATTTCTTAGTTTAATATGAATCTTTTTTATGTATTCATAACGAATTAGTTTTATTGTGAATTAATTTGATTGTAATCAACTTGATTCGTTCAAGTAATTCAATACGATATATAATTAAGACTAAATAAAAAATATCTTTTGCTGAATTCTTTTATTTCTTCTTTATTGGATAAACTCCAATTCCACATGCAACGTATCAACGCGCCAACTTTTACGACTCGTTTTCGTGGAGAGCAAGTTGAGACATAGATCAGCAAATGAAAGAAATAAGGAAAGCATTTTTGAACTTTGTGCTGATATTTTATAGGCTTGGGTAAAATGAAAGTGACTCTTATTTTATTTTTTAATTTTTTATGAGGGTTAAAAATAGTTTTCCCCCCCTCTTTATAAAAATTAAGAATTTAAAGAATAAAATGAATTAAAATAAGAATTTTTAATTGTTTATTTCGTTTTTCATGAGAGTATATTCTTGGCGGATACTTTGATGTTTTCATCTTAATTTTATATTTAAATTTATTATTTAATTATCATATGTTGATTTATTATTCTAAAACAATATTTTAATATTTAATTGTTTTAAATAAAAATAGATAAAAAGATGATATATAAATAAAGAAGTAGTGTGAAAATTAAACAACAATAAAAATAAGTGATAATTTTTAAAAAATATTATTAAAAAAAGCAATCCATAATGTATAGAAAATTCCCGTAATAGACACTCGGTTTGGTTTGAAAAGCCGAGAAATTTGTTTTAATTAAAATGTCGACGTTTTAATTAGAGAACAATATAAGAACAACAGTTTTGGAACAGATGATTAGATGTCCTAATTGTTGAGAGTCTGAATCCTCTGTTCAAGATTACTCTATCTTATCTTATTTATTTAAATCTCAACCGTTCATTTATGTGAAACCTACACGGAGTTTACATAAATAAATACAGGACTTATATAAATAAATAACTGAGATTTAATGAACATGATATAACAGATTAATATTGGACAGACTCAATTGTTGGAGCAATACAAGTGATGAATTTCTGAAGCAAATGAATGGTGCTTACGTGGTTGTTTTGAAGTTGAAGCACGACCTTATTTGGTGGGATTGGACTAGCCGGTCGGTCAGGCTAAACCTCTTCAACTCTTTTTTGTGTCCACAGTTCCCGCTTATGCACAAATGTTCGATAGAGATTATGATTATTTCAGTCAAATTTTTGGAAATTACAGATGATGCGAAATTAATTATGAAAAATTGTGATAAGGATTTGGATTATAATTAAAATATGATGGTCATAATTGAGATTAAAGTTTTTAAAATCTTCAATTTGAGAAATAAAAATAAAATAAACAAATAGATTTTAAATTGAATTTAAATTTAGAATAATTAACTTAATCTGAACGAATATATGGATGTTATGTTAATATAATTTATTAAAATGACATCCAAAAATTAATAAATTTAAAAATAATTTTATTAATTAAAATAAGAGTATTTAATAAATTATACTCAAATAATGTATTTTTAATTTTGATTTTATTGGATTTAAGGTACATCTCAATCCATTCTTATCTTCGTGAGACCGAATGGAGGTTGTTTTCGTGTTCTTGACTTGAGAGTTTACCAAAATTGCTAAAGCTGGCATGCAATTTTTTCTTACCTGGCACCACTTGATTATGATTATAATGATATCCAAGAACAGCATCATGATTCTCTCATGATGATGCCATAATCAATCTCAAACTTGAACAGCTAACCAAATTTAAATAGATTTAGCAAATTTCTATTGTATTTCTACGAACAAACAATAAAGAAATATGAACACAAGAGAGGATCCTATATTCGGTAAAAACAGTATGTGAGATCTATAAGAAACAATCAACCATGGGAGTTGATGTTCCAAGCTTAAACAGCTCCATGTCGTTCTCGTAAGGAGTTAAGTTCAGATCCAAACACAAAACCCTTCGACTGTTTGATTTCTTAAAAACAGGAACAACATGTGAATCTCTAGGAGGACTCAGTGATGGTGTTTGCAGGTTCCGATCGTTCATGGCCGCTCTGTGCCTCCTCATGTGACCTCCCAACGCTTGCCCTATTGAAAACTCGAGCCCACAAACGGAGCACTCGTGGGTCTTAGGCTTCGCCGGCGATTGACTCTCGGGGATCCCATCTCGGCCCACTATTCTAGGCTTTTTATGACTTGCACGGTGGCCGCCGAGAGCTTGGAACGATGAGAATTGTCTGTTACATGTCTTGCACTCGAAGACACGACTAGGTGAATTGCCCATAGCTTCATAGCAAGCAAAAGACGAGTCACTTCTTTGAGACAGAAGCATCAAGCAGTTAGCCATTGAAAGCTCTGTTTCATGAAAGCTTCTCTTCATTGCTGATCAAGAACAGAATCAGAAGAAGGTGTTACGTTTGAAGGAAGATAACAATGGAATTACGTGGGGCGGTTATTGTAATGTAACGTGTGACTTTTATAGTTCACCTTCTCGAGATGCCATTGGTTACCTAGTTAGCGTCTTGGTTGATACGTAAACGAGGGGCTTAGAGAAAAAGAAAATAGATGTTGTGTGAAACGATCGAGAGGTCAAGAGCCGTAGGCATGAGTCATGACCGCGTGAGGCGAGTAAGAACGAGTCATCAAACGTAGTGGAGAAGTGAGTCATAGTCGTCTCCTTCCTAGAAGCTGCCTTACTACATTGAAGATAATGCTAGAGATTTCAGACCAAACTCCTAAACCCTTTTTCTCGGTTAGTTTTCTTTTGCACCAAACAAAAGTAAACTCCTTAAAATTACGGATTCAATTTACAATGCAATTGTGGTTTATATATGATAATTGCGGCTTATATCATAATAATTATAATAAATAATTATGATAATGATTTGGATTATAAGAATAATTATTTTAATAATTTGTAATTATAATTTAAAACTTTAAACATCTTATTGAAATTTATGTTTCATTCATTAGATATCTCTTATTATTTGTTTTATTTGTGCGTTCTTTTTTGGTTATTTAATTATTTCGTATAAATAAATGATTGAAGCATAGAAAAGGGTACCTTTGAGGGTTTCCTATGATGATTTTGGACAATGTGAATATAATTATAACAAATTATGATAATCTTCAGAATTACAATGATAATTATTTTTAATAAATGGTTATTAGTATTTAAAATTTTAAAAGCAAAATACATAAACCTTTCCTATAGTTTGAAATTTTTTAGGAAAACTCAATCTTTAAAATTCTTGAAAGTACTCTTTCTAGTTTTTAGTTATTTGAAAAACTCTTCTCTTAGACTTCAGTTAAAAAAAATAACGAAACACATGTAATATGAATATCAAATATGGACTAATTAAATATGACTAATATCATAATCCAACTTAGCTTTTAAACCCGACCTGAATGAATTAAATTCGATTTAAGTCTTAAAGATAATTATAATAAATTATTTGTCTGTCATATTTAATTATTTCGGTTCGAGTTTAAAAGTTGTGTTATAGATAATTAATATTTGATTAGTTTACGTCTGGTTTCATTATTATTTTAAGAGTTTTTTTTAAATATTAATATTAAAAGGAGTTTTTAAAAAAATTTAAAGATTAGAGGAATTTTCTAAGATTTTTCTAAACTTCATTTCAGGTGTTTTACTCAAATTTTAAACACTCCATTAAATTTTATTCCATTCAGCATATATTTGTTATCATTTGTTTTATGTAAACATTTTCTTTTGTTATTTAATTAATTTGCAAAAATAAATGAATAACGCATAAAAAGCTATTTTTGAGTTATGTTTATACATAAATGGGTTTATTTTTGCTTGTGAATTTAGCAGTCCACTTTGTTGGGTGACGCATGCAATACATAAATTTCACACTAGCTAGTTTGACACTATACTTTGTAGTGTATAAGTTGAATTGCTCATTTTTCAAAGTAGCCAAAAGGATTCTAACTTTCTAGAAGTGCTTAATCACTCTGCTGTGATTTTGGTTCGTGACGTTTCAGAGATTAATGATCAGAAGAAAAAAGGGGTATGTTTAGGTTGGTTTAATAAATATGTAACTAAGACTTTTTGTACTGAAACTAAGAAGTACATTAGAATGGCTCAAGGTAGTTTAACCGTTTAACAATACCAATACTGAAAAGAAAGAAAGAAAAAGCTAGTCAACTACTATGCAAAGATATAAAACAACCCTTCATTAAAAATAATAAAATATTATCATTTTTATTCTTTAAAATAAAAAACAATTGATTTTTAAAAGGAAAATTTCTGTTTTCTTTTTATAAATAAAAAGGAGAGTTAATATTTTGACTAATAATTAATTATAGAATGAAATTAACTCTTTTAGTAATGATTAATTAATAATTACCTTATAAAAGTCACAAGTAAAGGATTTTTCTTCCAGTCTACTATTCTAGAAGTAAAGTTGAGTCTAATTTCCAATTTGGAGTGCCTTGTAGCTTGCTAAATAGTTTTAATTTCTAATCATAGAAATTTGATGTTGGTTATATCAAGTCATTGACCATGACAGCGGTGGATATATAATTAATTATACAATTAAAATTATTTTTCCTTATAATCAAGTATTGGTGTTATTGTCATCCACTTCACGTCTTTTACAGATCGCAAATGAGCCTAAGGATTCACCTTCAGCTCAATCGGATTTGAATAGTTCAAAGTTCTATTTAAAATATTTTACATTTCGTGTTAAGTCAAACTGTGTAATTCAAGTCCAAATTGAATTTGAAACCCGATTAGCTTAAACCGAGCCTTCTGAACGAACCGAGTTAATTTTACAAATCCCAATTATTAACCATGAAGATCATTTTAGCCTGTAGCCTACATCTGCATGGAAACCTGGTTCGATCGACTTTTCTGAAGTTGATGTCAGTTGATTTATGAACTAGTTTCTCGAAGGATACTGTGGAAATTTATTACGTGTGATCTACTCGAAGCATATATGGTTGGTTAGAATTTGTTGCGTGTAATTAACTTAAGAGGTATGGTTGAAATTAGTATTCTTAAGAATTCTTTGAAGTAAAAGAAAATTGTTTGATGAACAATCAAGAAAGTTTGATTAAGAATGATAAACTAGTCTGAGTATTAATTAAATTTTAAATTAATTTAAATTTAAACTCAAGTGGACTTATATTAATTTTTAAATTTTGTAAGATATTATTATATTTTGGGTCAAATTAAGTTTAAATAAAAATGATAAGGATTATATTTCTATAATAAATAATAAACATAATATTTAACCAATTTTAAAATTCAATCATTTAAAATTTGATCTTCTGCTCAAACGTGAACTGTCAAATCAAAATAATATTCTTTAGATAATAGTAGGGAGTATCAGAATCATGTTCTTTATAAAAACGAGCTCATAAGTCATGACTCTATTTGAGTATAAAATAATATAATAAATCATAATTTCAAACATCAAACTCATGATCTTTAAGAATAAAAGCAAAGTCATAATATACGTGAAGCTTGCGATCTCATCCAAATCCCTGTTTTACATGGAACCATGCAACATTTAAGCTATACCGTCACAAAAGTTTCAAAATTGTAATTCTAAAATGCCTGATAATTATAAATCAACAATATTCACCCTTTAGAAAAGAATTTGGTATGATTATTATTAGAGATCAATATGATTTTATTTTTTTAATTTAATATTTTTTCTTGTTTCAATTTTCTAATTATTGAGAACATTTTTATTAATATTTTAAACAAAATTTGTGTAGAATTAACAAAATTCAAGTTGAACATACAATTAAAAACTGTGTCTAACTTGAATATTAAGTAAAATTTAGAGTTAATTTCTAAAAAAAGCCCAAACTTTCGTCAAAATTTCAATTATAGCTCGAACATTAAAAAGTAGCAATAAAATGCTCAAACGTTCAATTTTTTTCAATTCTAACTCAAGCTTCAAAAAGTAGCAATAAAATACTCAAACTTTTAATTTTTTTAATTCTAGCCTGACGTTAGTGTTTTCCTTAAGTTTAGTGACGTGACTTATTACGTGTTTCAGAAATCTTAATTATTAATACATGTTAGCTAAAATTAATACAACAAATAAAGATTAATAAAATGATGTTATTTAATTACATAATAAAAACGACGTTGTTGTTTAAAAATGACCTAAATCAAATTATGCAACCTTAACGATCTTACGCTTTGATTTCACTTTTTTCCTTTATTTTCTCGACATCCTCACTCTTCAATTTTTAGATTATGCATCTCC
>JANSVA010000003.1:37852294-37872750 GCA_025504915.1 Erythroxylum reticulatum | reverse complement strand
TGGCATAAAAGTTTAAGCCATATTTCTAGAGCTAGGGTTGAGAGATTGATCAAGGAAAGCATTTCTCAATTCTAGATTATGATGATCTGGAAACATATACTGACTATTGCAGGAGTAAGTTAACTAATAAGGATATTTAGGTCAACTTATGCTTTTGAATTATTAAGTTTGATACATAAAGATATCGGTAGACCTTATGTAGTTGCATTGTGCAATTATAAATGTATTCTGACATTTGTTGATGATTATTCCCATTACAGTTATATGTTCTTTCTTAAAGACTGAAGGTTGAGAACTAATTGAGAAAATTCATCAAGATAGTCAAATTTGACCATGGAGAAAAATATCACGGCAAACATGGTGTTTCAGGACTTTAAAAGATCCGTTTGCTAGATATTTGGAATCAGTTAGAATAGTGACTTAATTCACTACGCTGAGTAGTTCTGAGTAAAATAGTGTATTGCTGAAAGACATAATTGCACCCTAAAGGACTTGAAGAAATAGATGCAGAATAATGCTATTCTACCTGATTATCAAGAAGTTTAGAAACCTAGCCTTGCACACATTTATGTATGGGGCTACGCTACTGAGGTAGTATAATCCTTGTAAAGAAAGATTGCATGCTCGTTCTGCTCATTGCTATTTAGTAAGATATCTCGACCATTTTAAGGCTACAACTTTTACTGTATAGAAGTTGGGACCAGAATAATGGAATCAGAAATAGATAAATTTCTGGAATACAATGTCTATGATGATGGTGGGCTCTTTGACCCTTCAGATGATAGCAAGGCAGATACTATAGTTACCATGTACCCGCTACTTATACAGTTAGATTTGGTGGATCTAAGTCTCTATCCCGTGCCTGTATAGGAACAAGGATCCATATATGTACACACAGTGGTTCCTGGGGGTATAAGATCTAATACAGTTAGGTAAATCCACTAGAGTGAGACGACCTGCTATCCCATCTGATTACATAGCCTATCAGGTGTATAGGACTACGATATTAGACATGTTTTGAATCTAGTTGGTTTTATAGAAGTTGTTTCTGGACCTAATGTAGATTTGTGGTGGCATGTAATGAATGATGAGATATAATTTATAAAGCATAGTAAGGTTTGGGAGCTAGTTGATTTACACAGACACTACAAACTCATCAGTTGTAAATAAAGATTAGACCTAAAGGATTTAGACCTAAAGTTCATCAGTTGCCTAATGGTTCACTTAGGGAGAGAGGTTAACTTTATGTTACCTTTTCTCTCGTATCCTTGTAGGATACATTTTGAGTGATTAAGGCAATTATAGCTTATGATGATATAAAGTTACATCAGATGGCTATCAAAACTGCTTTCCTGAGTAAAGACCTTTATGAAGAAGTCTATATGGTACAACCTAAAGAATTTCAAGATCCAAATGGAATTGACATTGTTTACGCTTTATGCAGATCAATATATGGTTTGCATCAAACCCTCTGAAAGTGATACCTTTCAGCTGATGAGGTTATAACCTTTTTCGGCTTTATGGAAAATAAAGTTTAAAGATGCTTGTACTATAAGGTTAGGGGGAGCAAAATTATCTTCATATTTCTCCAAATGGTTGATATATTGCTCACATCAAATTACTTGACCATGTTGTATAAGGTTAAGTAACTTTTGGTTAAGAACTTTGACATGAAGGATCTTGGCATAACATCTTTCATCTTAAGTATTCAGATTCACCGGGATAGATCTTAACACTCATCAGGCCTCTCAGAGAGAGCATACATTGAGTATATGTTACAAAGGTTTAATATGGTTAACTGTAAACTTGTCGTAGCACCTATCTCTCATAGCAAGACATAATCTTTGGCATAGTATCCAAAGACTAAAGTAAAGAGAGAGGTTATAAGGAATATTCCGTATACTAGTACGGCTGATAGCCTAATGTATGCTTGGCTATGTACTAGGCGAGACATTACATTTACCATTTGACTGTTTAGTTAATATCTCGTTAATGCAAGTGTAGACCATTGGAATGTAGTCTAGCGAGTGTTGAGATACTTAAAGGAACTAAGGATGATATGTTGACATATAACATAGTCAATAAGCTAAACCTCATAGGAAATTTAGATTTAGATTTTAGCCATGTGTCTGGATGATAGGAAGTCCACTTAATTTTGTCTTGGAAGAGTGTCAAGTAGACACAGGTGACTTCCTTGATCATGCATGTAAAGTGCATGCTATGAGTTTGCTTCACAGACAATTTAGCTTAGAAACTTGATTTCTGAGTTATTTGTGGTTGATTCAGTGGCTGGACCCATTTGGTTGTACTGTGGTAATCTTCTTACTGTGTTGTTTAATAACAACAAAGAATATCACACGATCTTGGCATTTATTGGTCAATTGTTTGTCCATAAAGATATTGACACAAAAAGGCAACATTAAGGTTTGGGACATTTAAGGACTGAGGAAATGATAGTCGATCTTTTAATAAAGGACTTTGCGCACTTGTGTTTGTGACACAAGCATACACTATGGGTGTTTTGATGTCCTTAGACACTGTTAGTTAGGAGATCGTTATGTTTGATCTATGTAAATTTATACATTTGATGTATTATGACAGTATGATGGTTCATCAATAAAGATGATCATTGTTTATCCTCGGTAATACTTGTTATCATATATTGTGATAATACATATAGAAGTCTTAAGATTTATGTCGATCTTAATCATTTGAAGGTCATTGGGCATATATACAGATTAACCTTGAGCCTATGCCATTTAGATGCATACAATTGTATATGGATATCCATAAAGTTTGACATGACATAGGGGGATATAAGTTTTTTAATCCCATAAAGGTTCTCTACTACAGTTTAGCATTCAATTGGAGAATATGAAGGTTTTCTCTAATGCAGTTTAGTTTTTGGTGAGAGGAAACAAGTTTTCTCTAATGTTGTTTAACAATTGGTAAGAGAAAATAAGATTTCTCTAATACAATTTAGCATAAAGTTGGAGAAATCGAGACCTACAAACAAAGATGATATAATTTAGAGCATAAAGGTATCATTATAGTTTGCTACAGTCCATTTTCCCATTCATATTAGTGAGGTATTAGATATATGTGATTGTATTAGATATTCCCATTCATATTAGTGAGGTATTAGATATATGTGATTGTATTAGATATGTGTCACAAATGACACGTGCATTTGCTACTTTTCAGTATCGAAAGCCTTGTAGGACGAAATGATGGACTTTCGTTATCTTTGGATCAAATATTTTGTTTTTTAAACTTAGTCGACTGATACAGTAGTGTGACTTAATCGAGTTTTAAACTAGAGTCAACATTGCAATTAAGTATTGTTTAAGGGGGAGATTGTTATACTTTTTTGTAATTCCCATAAAGTTGGACAATATTTAATTGTATTTTTTAATTTTTAAATAACCTATCAGTTAAGTTACGTAATTTGATTTAGATAAAGATAATAAAGTAGTCTAATAAATGATCTAAATCAATGGGTCAAAGTTCGCGTGAAAAATGGAACCCAATCAGTATGGACGGACCCATATCGGGCCTGTGATGGAGAAGCTCAATATGGAAGCTATATATGAAGGTTAAGGTCTCCTGTAGTTGTCCATATCCATCGTAAGCATAAGGATTTTATAACCCATTAAGAGAGCTTATGTTTTGAGAAAGCTGTAGAAAGATATTGACCGCGTTTTAATGAGGAGTTCCCATGAAGAAGACGGTAGAGTCACGCTCGTTTTTGGTTTCAGAGAGGTCGTTTGAAGTTATGAAAATAAAACAAGGTATTTTCAGCATTTCTTTGTTTCTTGCCCTTTCACATTCGATTCGGGATACGTAACTAAGGTATCGTTACATGTTAAATAAATTACAACAAAAGCGATTAGCTATAGGGCATAAACCAACATGAGGAGGACTTACAATTAAAAAAAAAACATTATGAACCATCTCTATCAATCAATTTGTGTCTTACAAGCTCCCATTTTCTAGAGCAATAGAGGATTTAAATCATCAGCATTGGTGCTTTTAAGGGTTGATGCTCATTATTGCAGTGAAAATTTGTTCCGTTGTCACTTGGAGAGGTCAAAGAAGTATCGCATATGGTTATATAGGAAGCCCAGACACCAGCGGAGGTATTTCAACTTTATCTAACTGCTTTAAGTGCTTTTGAATTACCCTTTTTAGGATATCCATTTTCCAAATTTGTCCATTATTTTGAAGAGTTTTTATCGAGTTGTGACTTCTTCTAACTAAAACTTGTATTTTTATCGCCTAACTCAATCCATTGGACATTAGACCTTTAAAATAAATACAACTCCTCCTAATCAGGAGTATATTATATCCCTGTTTCAAAAAAATTTCAAGTTTTTAAGATAATGATTTTGTTCCCTTGCCAAGATTCGTTGAATTACATTTGATCTGGCTATGATTCTCCTCTTCTTCCTTGGTAGTGAACCAAAAACCTCTTTACTCTAATTCATTAACTATATCCTTATTTTAAGAATTGTGGATGTGAAAGTTTAAAAGAATTATTGGATTAGATAATTTTGATAGCATCTTTATAAATTGGGAGAGTTAAGCAAGCTAGTTATAATTTAAACATATCAATTTAAGGATTGGATCTTAAATCACCTTATTGTTTCTCGATTTGTCCATATATGCATCATCTGTGACGTTGAACCCAAAAGCTGTATTACTGGGTGCATTGTGTCATCAGTGGTTCTAAATTTTCTTTTAATATAATCTTAAAAAATGGACAAAGTTTTATCTCTCTTTTTGGTTTATGTGAATATGGGATGTCCGTAAAGTTAAATCTAGAGTATGTAATGTTTGTTTTATGACCATGAGAACCATTAGGCTTACAAAGTCCAAATTAAATATGTAAAACTTTCACAAAATCTAAAGTTTCTTTCGAAAACTAATTCTAAGAAGGAAAATATTGAGAGCCATCAATTTGGTAGTATTTATGGCCATTATAACTAGTATTAACTAATGAGACTTGAATCCAAGTGAGGAATAAATTAGGAAAACCCAAAGCTTTAAGATTATCCAAGATAAACATCTAATTAACTAAATCAAACACCTTATTGAAATCAATCTTTAAAGCATAACTCTTAAGAACTTTTTGGGTTTGGTATCTCTTTAATAGTTCTTGAGTAAGGAGCAAGTTAGCTACAATATCTCTACCTTGATAAAAGCACCTGAGTTTATAGTGATAAAGGTTCCTAAGATAGAAAGAAGTCTATTAACCAACATTTTATAAATGATTATATAGGCAACATTGTAACAAGAATTAGGCATGTAATCATTTAATAAAATATAATTTTTCCTTTTAAGAATAATGGTCACAAAGAATTTGGTAAGATCTTTGAGTATAACGCCAAAGGAGAAGAACTCTAAAATAGTACTAGTCAATAAGTTACCTATCAAGTGATAAGGTTCCTACAAAGTAAGGCATTAATCTATTTGGCCTAGGTCTTTTATCTAGACTCAAGCCAAACAACATATGTTTAACATCTAATTTAAATAAAGATTTTTTTAGGAATTCCTCTTAAGTTGAAGAGATGGTCTCTAAAACAAAGATTTGAAACTCTTACGGGACTCTAGTGGAATGATTAGGGAGGCAAGTAGCTTCTTAAAGGGTGAAAGATTAATTCCTTAAGCTTAATGTGTTTGGTAATCGTTACACCAACCATTTCTAGAGAAAAAATCTTATTGGCGTTTCTTCTAAATAAAATGGAATTGTTGACAAATTTTGTACTCTTGTCTCCTTCTCTAAGCTAAATTAATTAGGGTTCTTTGCCTCAGTAGTGAATGATGAGTGTTTGAAGCGTGAGAGTAAACATTTATGGTATTCTTAGATTTAATGGTGGGGTCTTTGGGAAGTGAATAAGCTTGAGCTTGAAAGAAAAGAAAATTTTCTTAAGCTTTCAAGATTGCCTCTTTAGTATTCTTAATTTTGTTCTTAGACAGGATCTTTAATTCAGTTATGAATATATGAAGCTTCCTTATGAGCTTGAAAGCTTCATAACCATTAATATGCTCCTCCAAGTCTTTGTCTTTAAGTATAGCCTCTTCCAATCCTTCATATTTGAAAAAAAAATCTATTAATACGAAAGGAAATTTGAAGTGTTAATTCCTTAATCCCAATGTTACTTTTGGCTGGTGAATGATTAGAGCAAAAAGGTTTATTGAAGTGAGTAGTACTAGACTTAAATCTAAAAAACCATATCGGAATAACAAATGCATGACCAATTTTTTTTCCTGGTCAACCGTCTATCCATATATTTATTGAACTATATATTGGAAGCTCCATCAAATATAAGATCTAAAAGTTGTGAAAACGATAGGTAGTAAAAAAAAATCATTCCTATATTTATCACTCAAATGCTTCTTGAGAGAGAAGGGTATTATTGAAGTCCCCAATAACTAACCAAGACTTATCAATTGAGAGGATGGGTTTGAGATCATTCTATAATACGATCCTCTGAAATTCATGGTTTGATGCATACAAAAAAAAAAAAAAAATCCAAGTTTTCATCTTCAAAACAAAATTCCATATAAAACATTAGTTTGAGACTAGCTGTTGACATACTTTGACCATGATAGGATCATATCTAACGGTGATCATATAATTATAATGGCAGAGATGATTTGAGATTATTTCTTATATCCCAGCACTCAATAAAAATGCATTTACAATATTATAGATTGTTCTGCTTAATTTTAATATTTATTAGCCCTACTATGTGAAAATTACTCATACTAAGATAATCTTTGATTATCTTTTTTCAGGGACAATTTATGCCTTTGATATTCTGAGCAGCTAATATGGGGTAGAAGTTAGGGCTTGTACTTTTCTTCTTATATTTCATCCTTAGTTTCTTCTTCAAACTGAGTTTAGCGTCAGGTATCCTTTCGTTTAGGGCTTTGCCATAGGAATTCCCGTTATCGGAACAAGTGTTTAGATTGGATTCCAAATACTCCTCACTAGTTTCATTGTTTATTATATCAATTATAACATTATTTAGTATATTTATTAGTACGTTTCCTTGATCCTCAACAATCTCATATTCATAATGGGGAAAAGTGCTAAAAGCCACCACATTTACCTCGTTCTATATAGTGTTTGAATCTTTAAGAGTTGAGGATTAATATTAGGACTAGCATTTTATAGTAAATTTAACAGTTGCTTAAGATAACTTATTTGGTATCTCCTAACAGCGTCTTTCTAGTCTTTGTTTCATGCAATAGATGGCTTTGCTGATAAGTGATTTCAATGGAATTTTCTAAGAGTTTAACATTGTCATCCAACCTTATTATAGGAAGTGTATTAGGTAACATAGTGTTCACATCATTCTCCATGTAGATCCTTTCAAATCTTACTTTTCTTATGGTTGTAATTTGTTCATCTAAGCACAGAGGACGACTAATAACACTGGCAATATGATTTAAGCTAGCCATGGTCTAATATTCACAAAAATTTTAAGCTTTGAACTCTGATCCATACAAGCTTAAACCTAGCCACCATTTTACCAAAAGTGGAGGCTTTTAATGTATATGATAAGGCCCTACTTCTAGTACCTTTTGTATTATTTGTTTGTTTGAAAATTTAAATAGATAAGGGTCTTCGTCATTTAGTAACACACTCTTAAGGCTATACATAAACCAAATTCTTAAGGCTTAAGATGGACCACAGGAAAAGCAACACTCTTATCCATAAAGAATCCCACCAATGTGCGTAACCATTTAGCCACCCTTTATTGAAGAACCTCGATGAGAGTAGAGAACCACATAAAGACCTAAAGAAGGAAAGCTAAAGGTGGGATTGATAAACCTGAGTTAATATGATATAGGGCCAAGATCATCGAACATTTGGCTTCATTTCTCTTCCAGGGGGGTTTGGAAGGTTTATTATTGTTTGGAATGCTTAGAGGAGCACCAATAGCAAAAGCACCAAAAGAGGGACAATGTTGAGCTTTGGGAAATTGTAAATATGATAATGTAGGAAATAAAGAGAGGGAATTAGTCAGAGAGGAAGAAAGGTGGTAATTAGACTTAAGCTCATATAGTTAAGTGTTTGCTAGTTTTAAGCTATACCACATATATACTAGTCGTATATTATAGTACAACTAATATCATTCCCATGAGGGTTGAATATAGTCACCTAAAAATTTGAATTACATTTTGTCTAAGGTAAAAAAAGATTGAATTAATTGAAAATTAAAGTAAACTAATAAAAATTGATGACCGAAAAAGCAAAAGATAATAATAAAATTGAAGTTACAAAATGGTGGAAACATACAGATTATTTTATCCTTGTTTTGTCTTCTCTTCACCTTGTGAATTCAACTATTCTTGATCATAGATATCTAAAGGTTTTGATTACCCTCTCTCGAGATCTAATCAAGTAATATCAATTGAAATTGATAAAATTTGAGTTGCGACCTCTCAATTTCTCAAAACTTCTCATAACTACTCAATTGGATATAAAGCAATCCTAAGGATAATTAACTCACAATTAAGATCTCTCTTCAATTGCTTATTAGCCTAATATTTGTTAGTTTAGTAAGGTAGTAAATCTTGTTGCGTAACTTAACATAAATATCTTTATTCAATCTCTTGATTTAAATCAAGTATGAGCACAATAAATATTCCAAAGCAGTAATATATTGAATTCAATAACGTTTATACAAAATAATTAAAAAATAACACATAATATAGAAGAATCCATAATTATGTTCAAAACAAAACTATTCAGGTATGGCACACAAGGCAATGAAATAGAAAAAGAGAAGATAATGAAATTAGCTTAAAGCCTTGATCTGAAAAATTTCGAAAGTTGGAGTTGATCTTAATGTTTCCACTTTTGATCTTTTAATTTATGATATACAACTTTTTTTGTGTTTTTTTTCTTCTTTTAGTGTCTACGATGACTCTGAAATCTGCCTCTTTTACTATAGCCTTCATAATATCCTTTAATAGCAAAATCTAGGTTTTTTGAAACATACACGTTCACTTATACAACCATATAGATGACCATATATCTCAAAATATCCTTAAAATCGTGAATTTACATGGCCATAAAAGCTTATACAAGCACATGCACGGTCATGTATGTTAATATATAAGGGCGTGTATCTTCACACGAGTATAAATAGTGTCTTCGAAGCTCTACACATTTATAGTGACTTACACGATCCTTATACAAGGTTGTGTTTCTCTAAAGTTGCATTAAATTCTTCCATTTTATGCCACAATTTCACTTGAGTTCTTCTCCTTTTAATCTATGATGGCAATTATCACTTAAAAATATATTTGAAGCAAAATAAGTGCCAAACAATCCTTGAAATATGTAATTAATTTCAAACTTTTGATTTAAACAACATTTAATTAAACAAAGTATACAAAACACTAACAAGAACATAAATCTAACTCCTAAACATATGATTATCAACTAAGAAAAATACTAAAAATATACTTTAAAACCTAGAAAACATACTAAGAATTACACCTATCAATATCTCCACATTTAAATCTTTGCTTGTCCCGAAGAAAAACTAAAACCATAAACAAAAAAAGCACATAAACACATAATCATACAATGATGCAATAATGGTTTAGTGGCATCAAATCTAATGAAATTTAACTTAGCCATAAACATTAATCACTAAAAAAATTCCAATATTCTAACTTATTACATTCACGTTCAATTGGTTTGATTTAAATATACTTATCAAACAAAATATCAGCACCTATTAATAGATTTTTTTGATTTAAAAAATCATCCCATCTTAATTGAAAAACTAAATGCTTGTAAACGTGCACTCATTCTTAGATACCAATTAAGGAGGTCTAACATCATTAAGTACTCATTCATGAAATTTATTTTAACCTTTAATAAGAAGATCCATAGGTTTATTTTTATTGACAACTTTATACTTATCATGCTTGGTTGGAGTGTCATTATAGCCTTTTAACACAAAGACAAATTTTGTTATGAATGCCACAGGTTACTCAGCGATATCACAATTCATAACTAGATACTAGCTTTATTCTTAACCCTTTTTTTTAAGGGCCAGCATAATAGGAAATTTATTTCATACATTTACACCACACTTTGTTGTCTTTTTTTTAAAATACATTTTACCTACATCACTTCTTCGACCAATCACTCCGATGAAAGGCTACTAATAATGCCTACCAATTTAATTGAATTTAATTATAAGTGTATCCTAACAAATGTCATAAATTGATATAATAGGTATATTATTGTAATCATCATACATATTCACCTTAAAAACACTTAAAACATAAACTTAATAAGGTAATGTTTCTTTATAATTTAAATGATCATATTCATAGATAAGCTAATTCCTTTCAAGTTTATGTCATCGAAACATTCACACAATGCACACTTTATGCAAAAAAAGAAATGTTCACACAATGCCAACCTAGTCAAAAACTAACAAAATGCAAATGCATAATTCAATGCAAATGCACAATTCACACACATAAAAATGATATTCAAGTGCATATATATCCCCATACTTGAACAATATATTGTCGTCAATGCAGCAACGAGACATAACTAAAAACAACATATATAAAAAATATAACAAAAAAATAAAAGGAATAAAAACAAGGGAAAGAATAATGGATTATAGTGGTGATAACATTAGAGAAGGAGCTTGGATACACTTTAAACACCCATCAATAAACTATCTACAAAATAAATATAAAAACATAAAGTACTATCAAACATGAAATTACAAAAAACCTAACTTCGTATAACATGATAATCTTAAGGTTATTATCTTGACCATTTTAGTGCCATTATTTTTCAACCAACTCCTATTTTTAAGTTAAGGTCATATGCATCATTACATTAAGAGTTATGCTTCTTATGTCCGAAATTCTCCATCTATGGCCCTCATTTGCTTTTTAATTATGTCCGCCACCCTCTTTTATTGTTCCCATCAGTTTTTAACTCTAGAAATGGTGACTTTTCGAATAAGGGTGTCATTGGTGCTTCCATTCTTGCTAGGATCTCTTGATTTGATTTAATCCATTCTTGCTAGGTTCTCTTAATTTGATTTAACACCTAACTCCTCCTTTCCTAGTTCTCCTTCATCTTCTACTTTCCCAACACGTACTTCTTCTTTATAACTCTCCTCTTGCTCTTTTATGAACTTAACCACTATATTTGTCTTCATACAAAAGTCGCTTTCTTTCCTTTAGATACTTCAATAATGTATTCATATTAAATTCTACTTGTTTGTCACCAATTCGAAGAATGAGCTTCCTTTAATTGACATCAACTAAAGCTCTTTCATGTTTATAAATGACCTACTAAGAATAAGTGGTTAATTCCTATCCTTTTTAAAGTTTAACACTACAGATTCAGCCAAAATAATGAAATTTTCGACCTTTACTGGCTCATCCGCCACCACACTAAACAATTTTTTTATAGATTGATTGATCAACTGAATAAGCATAGAAGTTAGCTTCACATCTCCTAGACCCAATAACCTAAAAATTGATAAAGGTATAAGATTAATTCTTTCACCTAAGTTACATAAATATCTAGAGAATTCTAAATTATCAACTACACGGGGCATAGTAAAACTATCTAGATCTTTCAACTTTTAGGACATGTGGTTGGTAATTATAAAGCTACAAATTTCCATCATAAAGACCATTTGGTTGTCCTTCCAAGTCTTCTTGTTTGATAAGATGCTTTTGAGAAACTTTGGATACTTGATACGCTCTTTAAAGCTTCCATAAATGGTAAGATAACTTGTAATTTCTTTAACTTATCTACAAACTTTGCAAATTGCATATCCATTTGATTCTTCTATAGCCTTTGTGGGAATGAAATATTTGGTTCATATAAAGGAGGAGGAATGTAAGGAGTTTCCTTTTTCTTATATTCTTTCCTATCCTTTCTTTCTCGGTTTTCTCTTTGGTGGGATTCAACTTCCTTTTGGGTAGTTCTTCTAACTCTTTCCCACTCGTAAGTGTGATGGCTTCCAGTTTCTCCTTTGGATTGGAGACTCTCCATACTTCATGTAGACAATGCATGATCTAATTGGCCTACTTGAAACTCTAAATTATTGATGGAAGAAGCATGATTTTGCACAATTTGGTCAAATTTGGCTTCCATCCTCTTTTGATTCTCATCTTAGCTTGCAAATTTTGAATTCAAAGCATCCATCAATTTTTCCACCTTCAGTTTCAATGAACCGAGCCTTCCTTGTTAAAATTCTAAAAGGCCTTATTCTCTCATTAGTTTCATGCATTGCTAGATTGAGAAAAATTCAGATGATTTTTCTACCTAGAATTGTAAATATTATAGTAGAGATTATTACCTCCTCGATTATACTGTGCTTTCATAAAATTGAGCTGCTCCAAATTATTATTTCCTATTTGGATGAAATTAGCTAAGACATGAATTTCTTGTCTATATAGTTAACATCCATGCTGAATTGCCTTGAGTGGGCTAAAAGATGTGGCTTTTAGGTTGTTCAATTGTTTGCATAGGTTTACTACTCCGGCCTGCAATTTTGTCAATAAATCTAGACAAGCACTCCCTTCTTTTGATCTCTAAAGGTTGGCTTCTATTTACTTTTTCCTGATATCTTTAGACAACTATTATTTGCCATCTCTTTTAACATATCAAATGTTGTCTCAACCACTTTCCTCATTAAAGAGCCACAATTACTGCATCTATAGTGCCTCAAGTGGGTGGACTCACTCTAATGTGGAATGTTTGAAAAAAGAACTCTTTTGACAAGTTATGATGTGGACAACTCATTTGTAATTATTTAAATCACTCCTATGTTTCATATAAATACTCCCCTTTATTTTGCTGGAAATTTGTAATTTCCTTTATGAGAATAGTATTCTTTGTTAAGGGGAAGTATTTAGCTAAAAAGGTTTGCATTAGTTGCTCCCATTTTGTGACATTCTCTTAGTTTAAAGAGCTGAACCGTGCCTTAACTCAATTTTTAAGTGTAAAAGGAAAAAGCCTCATCTTGGCTACATTTTTTGACAACCCAGTAATCGGAACTTGTCACAAATCTTAAAATAGTTGGCCAGATGAGCATTAGGATCCTCATTGGCTAGTCCATAAAATTAAATGTTGGTTTGCAACATATTCAGTAATGTTGCTTTGATTTTGAATGTATTGGTCTGCACTAGTGGGCTCATTATCCCTTGTTGATTTGCATCGAACCCTGACCTTATAAATTCTATAATGGTTCATTACTATTATCCTTGATTTTGTTCCGTCGTCATTATTCTTTCTATCGCTTCTTAGCGGTTTGCTTTTTGAACTTCCCTTTTTTTTCTCAATGATGTCAAAAGCTTGTGTATCCTTATGTTACTCGAACTCCTTATGGATATTGTTTCATGCACCTGCAATTACACATGAAAAAGTATCAAAATCTTTAAATCAAAAGAATTCAAATTGGATAAGATGCTAAAATCACAATCGCCGACAATGGCACAAAATACATGTTTGCTAGTTTTATGCTATACTGCAAGTATACGAGTCATATATTATAATACAACTGATATTGTTCCCATAAGGATTGATATAGTCACTTAAAAATTTGAATTACACTTTGTCTAAGGTAAAAAAGATTGAATTAATTGAAAATTAAAATAAACTAACAAAGTTTAATGACTGAATAAGTAAAAGATAACATTAAAATTGAAGTTACTAAATAGTGAAAACTTAAGGATTATTTTATCCTTGTTTTGTCTTCCCTTTAGCTTGTGAATTCAACTATGCTTGATCCTAGATATCTAAAGGTTTTAATTACCCTATCTTGAGATCTAATCAAATAATCTTAATTGAAATAAATAAACGTTGAGATGCAATCTCTCAATTTCTCAAAACTATATACTAATCAAGCAATCCTAATTGAAATAAATAAACGTTAAGTTGTAATCTCTTAATTTCTGAAAACTATGCTTAAATACACATTTAGATTTAAAGCAATCTTAAGGATAACTATCTCACAATTAAGATCTTTTACTTATTAACCAGATATTTGTAATTCTAGTAAGGTACCAACTCTCGTTATGCAACTTAGCAAAAATATCTTGATTCAATCTCTCAATTCAAATTAAGTATGAGCACAAAAAAATCACAAAATAGTAATATATTGAATTAAACATGGTAAAAGTTATACAAAACAATTTAAGAATAACATCTAACATAGATTTAGCAACTTATAAACATGTTCAAAACACAACTATTTAGATTTGATAAATAAGGCAATGAAATAGAAAAAGAGAAGAGAATGAAATTAGCTTGAATCTTTCATTTGGAAAATCTAGAAAGCTAGAGTTGAACTTGATGTTTCCACTTTTGTTCTTCTTATTTATGAAGTGCAACTTTTTTTTAAATGTTTTCCTTTCTTCTTTTGGTGTTTATGATGACTCTAAAGTTTGTTTCCTTTACTAGAACCTTCATAATATCCTTTTATAATAAAAACTAAGTTTTTTGTAATGTACATGAGTGACCGTATATGTCAAAATACCCTCTAAATTGTGACTTTACACAGTCATAGAAGCTTACGTGGGCATATACACAGTTGTGTATGTCAACATACATTGATGTGTATATTCACATGTGTATAAACAACATCTTTGAAGCTCCACATGTTCATAGTCACTTACACGGTCCCTATACAAGGTCGTGTATCTCTAAAGTTGCTTTAGTTCTTCCATTTTATGTCATAATTTCACTCGAATTCTTCTCCTTTTGGTTGAAGGCAATTATCACCTAAAAACACACTTGAAGTAAAACAAGTACCAAACAATCCTTAAAATGTATAATTAAGATCAAACTCTTTCCTTAAACAAAAATTAATCAAACAAAATACACAAAACACTAACAAAAACATATATCCAAGTCCTAAACACATGATTATCAACTAAGAAAACAGTAAAACCTACTTTAACACCTAGAAAACATACTAAGTTTTACACCTATCAACGGAAATTAGAATTAGCCTACATGGATGGAAGGAGTTAGAGAGGAAGGTCAACAAAAAAGGTGGTTTAAATGGGTTATTTGGTTCCTTTCCCAAACAATAAAGTAACCAGATTAAGGATGGGCAGAAAAAGGTCTCTCTTACATAACTAACATATAAATGGTAAATAATGGATGGATTTGGATAAATTAACAAAGGTTAAGTTATCACGTGGTGGAGAGAGGTGGGAGCATAATGAGTTTAAGAGAAATTAACGTTTGGAATGTTGCTCCTTTGTTAATTACATATAGTTATATATATTGGTCCTTATAGGAATAAAACATAACAATCTCTTTGATAAGTTAAGATATAATAAACTTCATCAAAATAATCATTAGTTCTTTTGGTAATTATTAACTTATACTACACAAATATAAATTAGGTCATTAAGATCCATTCAAATTAGAAAGGTGCCTTATAAACTCATTGCAAAACAATCTTCAACATAGTACAAAGTTCCTGTCTTTCACTCTATAGAAACTATTGAAAGACAGCTTAAAAACTATCTATAATTGGTCCAAGACAATAAATTCACTATTGTTGAGTTTAAATCGTCCAATATGCGCATACCTAGGGGTCATGGTGGCCTATATATCATTTTCATAAAAGCAATGAAAGAGAAAAGTACATTTTTTACTCTTAATAGTTTTACTAAAATATAAGTCAAACACTATCATTTTAGAATATTCTAAATGAACATTGACATGAGTAAAAGTTAAATTTAAACACTAGATAGATAATTTTTTTGATGATTTAGGTCTCCATCTATTACGTGATAATTTATTATTTATATTAAACATATACATGATATAGTGAGACCTATATATGTTAAAAAACTTAAATTAATTTAAAACTACTTTTTGTTAATTTTGATTATATATAATAAACCGTAACTAAAACAAATAATCCTAATTCAACCAATGTAATTCAACCACATCTAACTTAATTTTAAGTAATAAAACCTTAGCTACTATCAAGTTCTCAAATTGATTAACCTTTTTCTAAATGATTTAAAAATAGAAAGAATCCTTATTTTTTAAATTCCTTATCTAAAAATTGATCTACTCAATTTTGAAAATCAATTTGGAAATCCCTACTATATGATTTGAATCATAATGAAATGACGTTGTTTATTCATCATCTCCCTTATCATAATCCAACTCCTTACCAGCTTCTTTTCTTTTGATGATGCGACTTATCTTCATCCTTGCAATACTTCTCACTATTGACATATATTGATGTTCATATACTAATCATGATTTCAAATGACATTTCCTTGTTTAGTCTAATATTCTTATCCTCTGTTATAGTGTTGGTCCTTATGTATATATATAAACATATACTTTGGGTTTTGTTAGTTGGTAAAGGAGAGGAGACAATACATTATGATAGATAATTTTTTTTAATAGTTTGTCTTTGTTCATCTTTATCTAATTATATTAAGTTGAGTATTAGTTCAGTCTGTACATATGATCCTTATTGTATATGTTATGTTTATCATTAAAAATGAATCTAACCTACATTCAACATGTAATAATTAGACTCTACTATGCAAACTCTTCTTGTTTTTTAAAGATTTAAGGAACTAATTTTGTTAACAAAAATAAATAAGATAATATTTCTTATTCTTATAATATTTAAGGAAAATATTAACTCTAAACATGTTGCTATTGAGCAAGTTTTACCTAATGTAAAACCCTCAATATTTCGCAAGTATAGGATTGTAAACTTGTAGTAATTGAGGTGTCGATCCCACTAGGAATTAGCTAAAACTAAATGAAACTAACTTTGTATAAGGTTATGAAATACAATTTGAGAGAAAATAAAATTTAGAAATTAAACAATCAAATAAAACTGAGCACTAAACCACTTAACAATTGAGCTGTTATAATAAAACAAGGATGATCAAGTATGAAAGTATAACATTCGCTCTATCATCATTTTACTCCCTTAATAATTTTTTATTCAATTTAGTGTTAGTTCTAGATTTCCTAAGGGTTGGACTATTCTCTCTTAAGACCTAATCATTTAACCCCAATTAATAATCCCTAATTGATAACAAAATTCTAGATTTGCGATCTCTCAATTAACATAACCAGCTTAACGTTTTCAATTAGCTCTTAATCAATCTATTGGATAATTGAGTTCTCACACAATATCTCTCTTCATATGATCATCAATTTGATATTTGCATTACTTATTAGGTTGTTAACTCTCATTATCCAACATAAATAGATTACTATCAACTCTCTCTCTCTATTTGTTTTCAAAGTATAAGCAAACACAAATATCACAACAACCAAACATTATATTAAAATCAAAAGTGTTCAAGTCACAAAATAAGTCAAGAACAAATCCTAATATGAAATTAAAACATCATCAATGTGTATAACCTCTTCCAATCTAGCTCACACATCAAGTTTAATGAAAATAACAAAAGGGAAGAAATAAAAACTTGATTTGGAGCTGAATCTGCAGATCTGGAAAATGTTGTACAATTGATGCTCCTTTTGATCTTCCTTGGATTAATCTCAAATTGTTAAAATCAAAGATGCTCTTTTTTAGTGTTTTATGTTATTAAAAAGTTCTTGAGGCTTCTAAGGTTCTTTCTAGGGTTTACTCACTTAATTTGGTTCAAAAAATAATACAAAAATGTTAAAATTACAAAATAGTCACGTGTTGGAAAAGCTAAAATTTGTTAGAATTGTTGTCAATCCTCTTTATCACGATTGTGACTTGCTTCCGTACTTCCAATTCTTCTCTTCTTCAATTTCCTATTTCATAACACTTAGCGATTAAGGACAATAATTTGCTTAAGATACTCACTTTGACTTGTATGTGATTTTAGGCATAATTTGGAAGCAAAAAAGTTAAAGTGAGTTGAAAGGATGATATTTTGGTCATTTTCAAAGATTAATTTTCAGTTGTCTTTATGGATCATGAAGAAGAAAATTAAAAGTCAAGGAAAAAAGAGAACACAAAAGAAGACAACCAAGAATCTGCCAAATAAAACATCACAGCAGCTGGAATGAAGCAAAAACGGTAGCAACCCGTGAAGAAAACGCCAGCATTTGGACAAGCAAGGAAAAAAAAACGACAGCACAAATGGGACGCTGAGAAAGACCAAAATGGCTGCACAACTAAGAGCAAAACACGCCAGTAACACCAGATGGAAGTAAGCAACATTCGTTTCATGCAAGAAGACCAAAACACAACATCCAAGGAGCAGTGAACGTTAATTAAAACGACAATAGTAAGGAAGAAAATGCAAGGCAACAGGTTAGACGTAAGAGAAGAAACGCAAATATACAGCCAAAATGTGGTGCAGGAGGACATTCTTGGAGGTGTGAATAAAGCTTGAATAGTAAGACAATCCAAAAGGATTATTTTTCACATCACATGAACAGTAGCGTGAGAAGAGAATAGAAGAGAGTTTGTGAGAGAGGAGTGGAGGCACAGTGAAAGGGGTCTTCGGTAGGGGATACAACATAGGGGCTGGAGCATTTTCTAGAGAGAGACTCATGAAGGACTAGACTTCTCGACATCATTTTAGAGGTGACATCGATGTCAACGACCTAGGTTAAGTGTATTTCTTTGTTTTTTTTGTTTCTTTCTCTCAATAGGAATTGATTATATTATATTTTGTTAATTGATTTGGGTTTTGTGTATGGATAATCATATTTTCATTATTGTTCAGTTATTTATGTATAAACTCATTGCATATTGTGAAAGGATCATTTTAATGCGTTCATTGAATCGTTTAATTATAAACTCATTGCCAAAATTTTGATATAATATGTAATTGTTATGTTGAAATTCATGGATAGTGACTATTGATTCACATGTTGGATCGGAAAAATAAAGCATGTAAGATTTGCTAAATGGTAGATTTCAAAACCTTTTTAGAAATTAAAACATAGCAGAAGCAAGATAACCAAATCAACATGCCAAGCCATATATGATATGGTATATGGAAAATAATTATCATAAGAATAAGATGGAGATTATATTACCGACTCATTCGCTACAGCTTTAACTCATCGCTGTGCTATCCTATCCTAGGCAATATATCCTCTCCTAAGCGATGTGTCCTCTTCTTGTTATTGTATCCTCTTCTTGATATTGTATCATTGACCAATCCGATCTACCACTTGTTCTTCTTAGATAACTTGGTTAACAAGATCATTTGGTGGGAAAGGAGAAGAAAACTTTGGAGGAGATTTTTGTTAAAAAAAAGAAGCCAAAAATGAGACACCTCTCAAGCAAATTTCGGCTCTACCACACAAGATAGGAGAGAGAGAGTTAAACAATGTAAGAATACCTTCTCACACCCTCTCAATTTTGGTTAACCTTAAAGGAAAGAGGAGATTTGCATCAAATGCATCACTTCCTTCTTTAATCAATCATAAAGAAGCCAATAAATGAGACTCTTCTCATTTGTTTTTAAGATGGTTATATGAAAAGACTATTAACCTAAATGAGACATATCAATTTCAGTTTTGTGATGAAAGAAGGAAGATGGTCCATCAAATGTTCCTCTTTCTTCTTTAATCCAATGAATGCTAAAAGGTTACATGCTATCATTAAAAGATGATCATTAAACCATTTAATGATAATATCATTACTCCATTTAATGATGATAAAGCATGATAAATACCATTTTTATTTAGCAATTCAATGCTAAATATGAAGCTGCACATTCAGCCATTAAAAAACTAAAATTCCCTTTCATTTCTTTAAGAATTTTGTTTTAATATAATTAATCTAATTAATTAAATTAAACTAAAGCCTAGCCCATTTCTGAATGTTCATTTGGGCTTCTAATTAACCATTAATTAGTGCAAGCCCAACATTCAATCATGGGCTTTAAAACCTCCAATAAGCCTAGAATTAATTTAATCTCATTAGAATTAATTCTAGTTTATTAACTAAATGTCATTCCACTAAAGACAATTAGTTGAACTCTTGAATTACTAAATATTATGAGAACATATAATTTAAATAAGATGTCCAATTGCAAACCCTATTATGAACCTTATTGTAGCCATCCACACAAAAAAGGTTAAAACTATCGTTTTGTCCTTATATTAGTTTTTCCTTCTAGATTTCCCGGTTTACTCTATATGGTATTAACACACAAGATCTCATCTTGATGTTAAGACTTGATGGGTAGCTAGTCCATCAAACTCCAGGCTCCAGTTTAATCACCATTCTCCATAAAACATCTAGAAGTGATGATATCATTATAAACTCTGTATTTGAGTGAATGTTCCTTAATGTAAGTTTCAATTAATAATTCTAACATGCAGACATTGGATTAATACTTTGTAAAAATTCATTCCGATCATATCAAGAATTATAATGAAACACATATGAGTTCACCACTCATCAAGATTGTGGTCC
>JANSVA010000003.1:37811460-37823817 GCA_025504915.1 Erythroxylum reticulatum | reverse complement strand
CCCACCTGATTTCCTTGCTTATAAACTTGCTCAAAGATACCTCCCTTCTTACTCCTCTTGCCTCTCTTGATTCCCTTGATTCTTTACCAAATAAAGAGATCTTTGGCTCAAATGGAAGCTCTTTTCTTCCTCTACCTTTTTCCCTTCTTGAACAACCTCAAACTCTCTCTTAAAATCCAAGAAATAATGAAACCCTAACTATCTTTCCTTCTTTTCTCTCATCTCCATCGAAACTCTCTTCTTTCTCTCTTCTATTTTTGTTCCTCCCTCTCAATTCACGTTTTTCCCTTCTTAAAAGAACAAGACAACATTTCTTCTTCCATTTCTACCCTTAATAGTCTAAAAGATCCATTTTACCCTTCCTTATAGGCTTATGTCCTTTTAACCTTAATTGTCTTGCCAAACATACCCTTGAACATTCTTATAACCTTAATACTTTAATTCTATTAACTCGTGCAATAAATCCTACTAACTTTGACATAATTAAAATAATTTCAAAATGATTAATCTGTCAAAACCTCAAAATTATTTAAATCATACTTATTCATCAAGCAAAAAATTTGGGGGCCAACACTAAGGGCCCACTTTTAATACATTTAACCAACATTTTTTGGCATATTTTCAGTTAGAAAGGTAATAAATCCTTAGTTCTCGGTCAGAGGAGAAGAGAAAGTTAACGTTAACTAATAAATAACTTACCAAGCAAGTTAACGCTATTTAATATTGGAAGCTAAATAGTTTCCTTTATTAGCTATGTTAACTTGTTAAATTTATAAATTCCTTTGAAGCATTTAAGTATATTTCTTGCCCTCTAATTTTTTGTTTTCATCAAAATATGAATCTAAAATACTTCAACTCAAAAATTGACAGTAAAAATTTTACACAATTTTGCCTTATGAGTTCTAAGGGATAATTTAAAAGTAAAGTTTTTATTTTAATGTATTGTTAGCTTATTAAATATTTGAATATGTTATAATTAATTTGTAATTTTTCATTAATGTGACATTATATTAGCATTTTAAATCAGAACATTAATATTAAATGATATTGCGTTTATTTGTGTTTCTTCTTTGTTATTTTTAGATTACTTATTATTTGTAAAAATATAATTAAATATTAATAAATAATTTAATTTTTGTAGTTATAATTTTCATTATACTTTGCCACAAGGAATGTAATAATTGTTGGATTTGTGCTCTTATAGAGGATCACATAAGTTTAGTGATAATATGACTAAATCAAATAATTTAAGTTACTCAATTCAAATATTTGCATAAATGGTTTCATTTATTATAAAAATTCGTATGATTCTATTAAACATGTCATGGTAATTAAATAATAATAGAAATTATTTCATAATTAAATAAGACCGTAAATAGTGGGTGTATTTGATGATTAAATAAAAATTATTTGATAACTAAATAAGACTATAATAGGTTAAATGATTTAACTATTTTATTTATCGAGAAGTATATATTAAACGATATTGATTTTAATAATATTATTAATGATTTTGAATCTGAAAAATGTTCGAAGAAATTGTTTTTCATAAATCATGATCATCTGTGTGTTTGTTAGTGTTATTCTCTTAGTATTTTGCTGTTCGATTTTTGCTATTGCTATTTTGTTGTTACTATTACCATTTTTAGTGATTTTATTGCTACTGAAATTTGCAAGATATTATTAATTGATGTTATAACCACTTAATATTTTGTTGAGTATGTGGACTTATAAATTGGGTCACTTATGTATAGATATTAAATTTTAATAATAAAAATATGCTTTTAAAATTTATACATTTGTCTATTGCCCATTTATTGGGGCCTTTTTTTAGTTCGCCCAGGGCCTATAAAACGTTAAGAACGGCCTTGCCTGTCATTAGTTACAACTTATGTTGTTATGATCTAGCAATCATGCAAAAACTTTATCAGTATTTAAGCTAGTTTGGTAAACATCTTATTAGCTATTTTTTAGCTGATTGACACAAATTAGTTGTTTGACCGTCTTAAAAAGTTAATAAATGTATTTAGTAAATGGTTGATTAGTTGGCTTATTTAAACCGAACAAGCTGATTTTAGAAAAGCCACCTTTATAGGATCGACTCACCAGGACGCGTGAAAGTCTTTTTACAATTTTCTCAAAACGTGAACCTCTAAATGAGTCAGAGTATTTTTACATTCACGAATAACATGAGCAATTGTAAGATATCTTAACATCTTTATATAGCATCCATATCAAGTTTTCCCATTACAGGCCCCATATGGGTTCTGTTCATACTGATCGGGTTCATTTTTCTCATAAACTTTGGCCTATTAATCTAGATTATTTATTTAGCCACTTTATTGTTTTTATCTTGATCAAATTTATGTAAATTAATCGTTAAAAGATAATTAATTGTTGTCAACTAAATGGGAAAATTTCCAACATAGCTTATACAGATCTAAGGTATGTCACAAGACTCAGATCATAGTTTCTGTAGATTGTTTATAAAACATATACCTAATTTAATACTTTCACCAAAGAAAATTGATAGTTTTATATAAGGCTTGATAGAGTTGACTCACTCAACCCTTATCACTATCTCTCGTCCTCACAACCTGTGAAAGTATTTCACACTCAATAACACAACCGACTCATGTTAACCTCAATAGAGGATTTTCTTAACTTTTAACGATAAAGACAATTAATGAACAACTTAGGTTATTAAAATAACTAGGAACAAGAATAAAAGCACTTGAGATAGAAAGGAATAACTTTCCGATAAGTTCAACTCTTTCCAAGGCATATTTGAAAGTTGTTCACTAAGTAAATAGTCGTAATCAGCTACTGGGATTTTTCCACCTTAGTCTCAACCATGAATCATCAAGAGCAGTCACTTAAATCACTCTTCATCAAAACCAAAAGACAACACGAGTAGAACACATACACCAGAAAGTTGACATTGAAGGGTTGAAGAAAATACTCAGCTGAAAGTGAATCAACTGCCTAGATTGCATGAAACTCCAATTGAAACCAGCTGCACTAGGTTGCCCATTCAACGACAAAGAGACCAAAGAGAAAAACATAGCACCCACTTAAGATGATCTTTTTCTTTTTGCAACCAATGATAGTAACCCACGAGAAACACAGCCCTCACACAAACAGCCTTGGGTTAAGTGAAAAACTCAATAAAAAGCCAGCTACACATATAAATGTTTACGGTAATAAACAAAAACCATGGACAGGGGACGACTGAAGACACATACAGCAATTAGGTCGCGTCATTCACCAAGAAGTCTTCACTAGGTAGAGTTCTTCTTACATCCAATCACCTACCAATCTTATCCATCAACCACTAAACAAAAACACACACGATTGTAAAAGCACCTCAATAGTGAAGAACAAAAATGAATCACGACAGAATGTCATTCGGCACAATAGTCAACGTGATTCTAAAAGAGGTCTTCACAAGATTGAGTCTTATCTTCATACAAACTCTTGTTAAAGATTATCCAAGATATCGTTAAGATTTCAGCCTCCAAATTCTACAAGAATTATCATTAATTCAGCCCCAAAAGTGATAATTCTTATTTCATAGTCCAATTATAATCAGCCAATCAAATTCAAGAATTATTTTGTCCCATCTTGATCCAATTATCAAAAAATGCCAAAACTAAATCATAAGATATATAATGTATATCTTAAGAATCTCTCCCTTTTTGACATTATTTGTCACAAATTTGAAACGTCCCTAAAGAGGATAATTCGACATATAAACATTAAGTGCACAATCTACATGAGAAAAGAGCTCCCCTTTACTTCAAGATCCAACAACAATCATCCAAAATAACAATTATCTAAAATAAGGAAAACACAAAAAGATAATCCACAACCACAAACAAAAAAAACAAGAATAGATTTTTGAAGATGTTCCGACAATAGTATTCTCCCCCTTGGAACAAAAGATGCTAAAAAACACAACCAGGAGACCTCAGAAAAATGAAAAACTTTTTGCTTCAATTGATGAAGTGTGTCCATTCCCATTTGGAAAATACTTTCAATCCATTCAATTTCCGTAATCAATGCAGCATGAAGGTTGATGGAGGCAGAAGTCGATGCATCCGAGGATCCAGGTGAAGTGTAGGGCAAGTCCACTACTCGTGCTTGCTTATTGACATTTTAGATACGAGGGGAGATATTCATCAGGGTTATCAGTTCAAGGATACTTGAATCCAATCGAGGAATACCATTGGCATATAAGAACTGAGTGATAAGACATGTAAAGTATAGCAAGGAGTGAGGCTTACCAATAACTACCAACATCGCTTCAATGATGAGTCTCCCCAAATTAAACCGTTCTCCAGTTCCAATGGTATATACTAATTTAGCCTGGGCCGAGTAAATCAAAATCACGTGCGTACTTGGTAACCAGTTAGCCAGCACCAACTTATGAATAAACAAATATTTCTGTGTTAACATACAAGCATGCAAAATAGACATAGACAACCAAGAGTTAATTGTCCTCCAGTTAATACAGTCACCTACGTATCATTTGGCACATTCCAGTCATCACTATAGGTACGATTCTCAAGCAACTTATCAAAGCCCCAAAATAATCGATCAAAGTCAAATTGAATGAGTCTACCTCGTACATATACCAAATGATAACACATAGTAGATCGGTCAGAAGATCTTTATCAAATTGCAGTAAAATTCTTTCACCAGTTCATAATCAAAATGTTGCAGTAGCAACGCAACTTGCAGTAGATTTCTTTTAGATAATAGAGCATCCAAATGAAATTGTTTAAATTCATTCAATTAGTAGGATGGTCTATAACTAACATGATATTTCTAAAAGAGTCCCATTTTTTTGCGGCATCGGAAGTGTAGAATTTGTAGGACGCAATTTCATCCAAAGAAGTTGCGAACAACAACTACCTATAGCAATATATTTTGCTTCTACGGTTGACAGTGAAATTGAATTCTATTCTTTATTGTACCACGAGATCAGATTGTTACCCAAGAAGAAACAGCTCCCTGAAGTGCTTTTCTAATCATGTAAATTTTTAGCCCAATTTGCATCACTGTACCCGACTAGATGAGACATAGAATCACATGTATACCAAATCCCAAATTTAGAAGTACCGCTAACATACCTGATAATCCTCTTTATAGCTGTTAAGTGTGTCTCTTTCGGTTTTGCTTGATAACAAGCACATACTCCGACGTTATAGTAGATATCTAGTCTACTTGCAGTTAAATACAATAGACTCCCAATAATGCTTCGATATAAAGTGACAGTAACAATTTTGCCTTTTTCATCTCTATTTAGCATCATAAAGACAATCATAGGAGTTGTCGCATGTCTAGCATTCTCAAGTCCAAACTTCTTTATTAAATTCTTCATATATTTAGTTTGTAATACAAAAATGTCATCCTTCACTTATTTCATTTGCAAAACCGAAAAGAAACTCAATTTACCTACCATACTCATCTCAAATTCATACGTCATTAATTCAACAAAATCATCCACCATTTTTGGATGAGTAGAGCTAAACATAATATCGTTAACATAAATTTAAGCAATCATCAAATCAGATATGAACATTTTAAATAATAAGTTTTGTCAACACTACCTCGTTCATAGCCTTGCTTGATGAGATATTGGGTGAGTCTTTCATACCAAGCCTTTGGCGATTGTTTGAGACCGTAAAGAGCCTTCTTTAGCTTGAAAACATGATTTGCATGGACTAAATCAATAAATCCTTTCAACTACTCGATGTATACCTCTTCTTGTATAAACCCATTCAAAAATGCACTTTTTATGTCCATCTAATAGAGCTTGAAGCTTTTTACACATGCTATTCCCAACAATAGTCTAATCGACTCAAGTCGTACCACTAGTGCAAAGGTTTCGTGGAAGTATATTCCTTAAATCTGAGAATACCCTTGAGCCACTAACCTTGCTTTATTTCAAGTCACATTGCCCTTTTCATTTGTTTTATTACGAAACACCCATTTTATTCCAATCATATTCACATCCGATGGTTTTAGCACCAACTCCCAGACATCATTTCGTGCAAATTGAGTCCATTCTTCTTACTTAGCTACTATCTATAACTCATCTTGTAAAGCTTCTTTAAATTTTTAGGCTCAAATGAAGAGGTGTAGCACAAATATCTTGCTAGTTCTTATTAATCAACCATTTTTCTTTCTCTTATTTTTCTTCTCTCGCTAGCATCTTCTATAACTTTCTCTATTGGATGACTTCTTCTAATACGTGACAGAGGATCTCAGTTCAAATTAGCTTTTCTCAAGTTTTGAATATTCAAGGGAACTATTTTTGTATTAAGTGTATTGGTGGTTTCATCATCTGAAGCAACTAACAACTCTTCTATTTGTGCAGTTACTTCAACAGCAGCAACTAACTGTAGATCTGGGCAATTTTTTGTTCTTGTCTCATTGCTTGTTTTAGCTAGTTCGCAAGCTGGTTTTGTGAAATTTCTTCTGTCACTTGACCATTTAATTGAAACACATCATCTATCACAACCTGTATGGATTCCAACACTTTCTTGGTTCTTTAATTGAACACTCAGTATGCTTTACTGAGAGTTGAATAACCAATGAAGATCCCTTCATCTCTCTTCCTCTCGAATTTTTGAGTTGTTCCCTATCTCTAAGAATATAGCATTTACTGCAAAGACATGAAAATAACTTACATCAGGATACTTCTAAGATAAACTCTGTTGCATATGTAGCATGTTATGTTAATTGCTTCGACCCAAAATCGCATAGACATCTTTCTTCCATTCAACATAGATCTGGCCCATCTCTTAAAGGGTTTGATTCTTCCTTTCGGCAACTCCATTTTATTGCGGAGTTTTAAGTGCTGAAAATTCTTGTATGATGTCATACTTGTCAAAAAAATTGTTACGACTTGCATTCTTAAATTCCCTTCTACGATCTGATCGAATTCTTAACACTATCATGTTTTTTAGATTCATAACCTGTACACATAGGCTTCTAAAAGCCTTGAAGGCATCTAATTTTTCTTTCAAAAATAATACCCAAGTATATCTAGAATAATGATCAACACAAGTTAAAAAGTATCTCATCTCACCAATGTTATCATGTTGTGTTGGACCAATTAAGTCCATGTGAATTAATTCCAGTATGCGTGAGGAAGTAACATGTTTGACCTTTTTACGCGGCCCTCTCATCTACTTACCCATTTGACATGGACTACATATCGATTTATCTTATTTATTCATTGTGGACAAACCTTTCACAACTTCCAATTTCTTTAACTTGCTAATAAGCTCATAATCAATATGCCCAAGCTTTTGATACCATAGATCAATCTTGACATCATATAAGGCTGATTTACAAGTATCCATGACTTGCAACATGTAGCAATTGTCTACCGCTCACAAGACATTCTCCTTGTTCGGTTAACGCCCTGCATTCGTCACTTGCAAATTTAACCAATAAACCATCATCACAAAGTTGGCTTACACTCACCAAATTGGCTTTTAATCCATCGGCATGAAGCACATTCTTAAGGTATGGTAGTCTATCCATGTCCCTCTACCAATCACCTAAGCCATCTTTCCATCATCGAAAGTCACATGTCCATCTATACAAATTTGATAATCGAATAAGTGGCTCTTTTCTTCGATCATATGTTGAGAACATCCACTATTAAAATACCAACCATTTTGAAAAGTAGCCTTTATGGATTTAAGAACTACGAGAGCTTGCAATTAACTCTTTTAATCCAAGTGTGCTTCAGCACCATGGGCTGCTGCTAGAAATTTTGTGAGGAATGTATAGGTTTTTGATTTTCGGTTCTTCGAAACAACATTTGTAGTAACTTGTAACATTTCAACCTTATGTACCTGATAACCCCATAAAAGTGACATGTAGGTATAAATCTCCAATTCTTCCTTGAGATTTCCTTTTGGACAAATCTGGTTTTCTCATTACTCTCATTGTTAAACTAGGAGCTTTCACCTTTATAGCCAATGCCTTGAAGATCTCGTTTAATCTTACCAATGTCTAACAGTTGTTCTAATTTTTCCGTACCTCCATTTAGCATTCTTAATCCTTTTTCAATACTAACCAATTTCAAATTGGTTTCTCTAAGATCATCTAATGTGAATAACAACTTTTTCTGTAGATCTTGAATGACGTTCTGCCTAGAAAAGTTTTCCATTTTTAGCTTTTCATTTTTTCTTGCATGTTTGCATCCATTTTGCATACATTAGTTCATAAGATTCATAAATATTCTCCTTTTTGTCATCCAAACCACTATCATCACTATCATAATCTGAGGTTAGACTTTGAGTTTATTCGTCTATGTTTTTCCTAGAATTTTCTAATTTATTCACATTTTCATCATCCGTGACTTCCTTATTAGTTGTTGTTAAGCAAGCAACTGGAGTTTTGCTGTATAGAGTAGCCAACGCAGCATTATTCGCAACTTCTTCTTCACTACCATATTCACTTTCATATTCATTCTCACTCCAAGTGCTCATATAGGACTTTCCTTTTCTCTTTTTCAATGTGTTAGCACATTCAACTTGCACATGTCTAAAACCTTGACACCCATGGCATTGAATTCTCTTCACTTTTATTTCCCCTTTCTCTTCACTTTTCTTTCACTCTTTTGAGTTTTAGCTTGTTGTTTGAAGTTGTTGTTCGATGAACTCCCACCGTTTTGCCTAAACTCGGGTCTATCCTTTCTCACTTTCTTCAACCACTTACTGAAATTTCCTGTCAATAATACCAGATCCTCATTCTTGTCAGATTCATCTCCTCCTTCATTCACACTTTTACCAATTTCAGTTTGTAGTGTCAATCCTTTGTTCCTCTCTTGTTTACCCCTTAAGATATTCATCTTAAAATTAGTAAGAATTTCAATTAACTTATCTAACAACAATTCATTGATATCATGAGCTTCCTCAATTGTTGCAATTTTTGAGATAAACCTCGGAGGTAATGATCTCAACGTCTTCCTGACTAGTTTCAAGTTAGAGTATTCTTCCCTAGTTGATGTGCTTGGTTTGCTATGTCACGCAGTCTCTTATAGAAGTCTCCAATGGTTTCACTATCGTCCACCTTCAACTCTTTAAATCTCACAGCCAACATTTGGAGTTATGAGGTTATCACATATTTCAATCCCTCGTGTATAGTCTGTAGAGTATCCCACGCTTCTTTAGCCGATTCACAAGCTGATATTATTGAAAAGCGACTTTCATCAATAGTACTAAAGATGCAATGCATGGCTTATGAGTTTCCAAGTGCTCTCTCTTCTTCAGCACTTGTCCACTCAGATAGATCTTTCAGTACAACTTCCCTCTTTTCATCAATTATCACTGGATGTGTCTAACCATGTAACATCGAGTTCTATACTTTTGTTCCTTATACCTGAATAAAGACTCTCATCTGTGATTTCCATGCAAGATAATTAGAACCATCCAACAATGGTGACTTGGTAATTGATGCTCCTTCTTTTGTAGCCTATTTACGAAACACGAATCTACACCAACTTGTTGTACCAATTTCTGATTCGGTGACTCACTTTGATACCAATTGAAAGTTTTCCGAAGCGGTGTTGTAGTTTCGCAAAATCTAGCATAATTAAAAATAGAAAAATTAAACACACAAATATAAATCAACACTGAAATTTGTTAATGTAGTTTGAAACACTTTGTCTACGTCTGCGGGGCCCTCACCTAGTTCAATACTTTTACCAAAGAACAACAATAGTTTTATACAAGGCCTTATAGAGTCGACTCACTCAATCCTTGCCATTATCCCTCTTCCTCACAACTCATGAAAGTATTTCACACCTAATAACACAACTGACTTGTGTTAACCTCATCAGAGGATTTTCTCAGCAACTTTTAACGATAAATACAATTAACTAACAACTTAAGTGATTAAAATAACTAGGACCAAGAACGAAAACACTTTAGATAGATCTTCATCTTAAATCTAGTGAGAGAATATACTTATAGGCCTGGATACCACACTCCAACTCAAAACCTTAAAACATTAGGTTTATGGGTTCTTTTCACTTATATGCCCTAATTCCTTCTCTTTCTAATATGAGATTCTCACTCACACTTGAAATCTCAACAGTCTCCCCTCTAAATGTGAACTTTCACATTGGGCATAGACTCCACCTTAAACGGCTTGAAAATAAATAAAATAAAAATATTCTAAAATAAATCATTTTGAACATTTTTATTATTTAATTTCAAAGATTATATTTGACTTGTTATACATAATGTGACTATTATGCCAAAAAGTTTCTTGTAGTTCAAAATAGCCAAAGATTAGATGTATCAAATTTAAAGAATATTTTGATACATCTAATCTTTTTATGAATTAATCTTAAACTTTAAATTTTTATTAAAGTTTATTTTTGGGTTCAAAGGTAAGGATTTAAAATCAAAAAATATTAAGCTGAAATTTAGTTAAATTCATCCTAATCTAAGTACACATGTTTCTCTCAAAAGAGCATATAAAAAGTAAAACAACCAAATTAAAAACAATTTTTATTATAAGTAATTGTTTTGAAATATAACTCATTTTGATATGTTTTATCTTGATTTTAAAAAAATATTGGCATATAAAATAAAGTGGAAGTAATAGATTATCTTTCTATCAAAAGAACATCATGAAAAGTATTCTGTTTTATTAGATATTTTTAAAATAAAAGCATTATATTATATTTGACAATTTTCAATTGGCTATACTTTGTTTATCTTATTCATAAAATTCAGTAATTACAAACATTATACGACAATTCAATTTCTTTGTAGTTAACATGTAAGTCAATGAAATCTAAAACACAATGTTTTAATAAACTTCCAAACATATTCAATTGCTTTGACATTAAATTGAAATCTAAAACTAAACGCAATGTTTCTTATAAATATTTCAACATTTAATTTGGTATAAAATGACATTATGGCCAATTAGAACATATGAACTTATCATTTCAATGTATTTTCAATTTCTGTATTTTTAAAAGATTATATTTTTAAATAACATCTTGGGAAAGAAAGCAACCTTAGAATGCAAAGAGTTCATAAAAACACCATTAAAAGTACGGAAAACATGTTTTTATAGATTTCTCAAGAGCTGTCCCTGAACAAACAGTTTAGGTTATGAATAAAACGATATTAGGCTTAATTATTATTCAATGTCAGCTGATTGTTCTTTACAGAGACACACAACATATCTACATCTAACCCTTTCACTACACATTTAAAATCAGTAAATGATTATTAGAATTCTTCAATTCGGTTGAACCCAATTTGCTAATGTTTAGTAATCAGTAATCTATTCTAGACCACAAGATTTGCTTACGAATGATTTGTACATATAAACTTACTCTTTTAAACTGAAATACATTTGAAATTCCATTTTTTTTTAAATTTGGTGATACGGTAGTTTAAAAAATTATATTTGACCATCAAAATAATATGTTTTTAAATTGTAGCTTAAATATTAAAGCTTATAATGTATGTCATCAAATGCTTTACTAGATTTCTCAAGAGCTATCCACCGAACAAACAAGTTTAGGTTATGAATATAACAATAACAAGCTTATTAAATGTTAACATTTGACTCGCAGCTAATTGTAGACATGCAATATATTTCTTTCATTTTTTCTTTTTAACATTTTTTAATGAAACTAAAAATGACGAAAAGAAAATTTTATAGTATAAACAAAATCATAATTTTACTTTTTTATGCGTATTAAATTTATATATAATTAATAATTTACAAATTACCATTTAAAATTGTGATGATCTCCAAAAGATGATAAATTCCTTCTGGTGGGGTTCTGCTATTAGTGAGAACAGAAAAATACAATGCGCAAGCTAGGACAAGTTATGTGTGTCGAAAAAGTATGATGGCATGGTTTTTAGGAACCTCCATTGTTTCAACCTTGCAATGCTTTGCAAGCAAGGGTGGCGGTTTATCGCTAAGGAGTTACTTTCCAAGGGTGTTTGATGGAGGATGGGAAACAGTGCTTCTATTAAGGTCTTTCATGACCCCTGGCTTAATGATGACAACGGGTTCTATGTTCGCTCTCTTGCTCTGTCAAATATGGAAGATTGAAGAGTGCATGATCTTCATGATGGCATAGGTTTCTCTTGTCATCAAGCTCCTCTTGTCAAACTTCTGTTGTTAATTGTTGGCATAAACCTCGCCCTGGTAGGCTCAAATGCAACGTTGATGCTGCTATGTTTAAGGATAAAAATGTTTCTTCTTTTGCAGTTATTCTTTGTAATGACATAGGTGAGTTTTTGATGGGATTTTCGGGTCACCTTCCTTTTGCTCTTGCTCCGGTTCTAG
>JANSVA010000003.1:37799843-37811360 GCA_025504915.1 Erythroxylum reticulatum | reverse complement strand
GTCGGGTCGGCTAGAGAGATGCGTCGCGACCCATATAGATCGGAGGGAGTTGTATGGAACATTGGGTTGGGAGGAGACAGTCGAAGCAAGATGACGGAGTTGGTCAGAGAGTTTAGGGTCTTTGGAAGCAATGTCGAGGAAGGATCGAATGGGTTCTGTTAAGGATAATACCAATCCAGTCGGTGTCAGACCTATCTGGTCCTTCATTTTTGCAAGTGACCTGTTACAACTTCAGAATTTGTTCATACAGACAGACGTTTGATATTATTCTTCTTGAGTAAGTGATTTTAAATTAATATTATTTTGAATCCCAAATCCAACCTGATTTACACAATAAACATCCCAGAAAGTCCAGAAAAAGCATACTAGAAAAAAACATACCTATGGATTGATCTGTTCTGCGGTATCCTTGAAAATTGAGTTTTTGTGGTGTCCTTGACAAGATGATCTGTTCTACGATGATCATTTTGCAAAACAAATAGCTTGCGATATAAATGTAAACTTCAAAAAAAAAAAAAGCCTATTCAAAAAAGCAAAAATAAGAGCTTTTTTTTAAAATTTAAATTTGAATTTTTTAAAAAAATTATATTTTAGCTATAAAAATTTTATATCTATTAAAAATATTTTTTATTTTATTATCAAATACTTTTTTAAAAAATTATAATAAAAAATATTTATTTATCTCCCAAAATTTCAACCAAACAGCACTCAGCGTCTTTTCTTCTAGAAGTACCATGAGCAATCGCTAACTTCTCTTCGACCAAACAGTAACGCGATTTATTCAAAGAAACTTAAAATCTTATTAAAGAAGTGGAAGAAGCATTACTCGTCGATCAAACTTAAAGAAGAAACAAACGAGATAAAGAATAAATAGGGAAAGAACTGGAAGTGATAACGTCCGAGGGAAAGTGAGCACGGCGGCAACCCAAGACGGCAAAGAGAAGTTTGATTCATGCTTATAATTCTTAAAGAAAAATCATCTCAGATGACTTTTTTGTTAAATTGAGGCGATAAATGATAAAATAAAGAACAATGCCAAAGCCAACAAAGTTGTAACTATTCGGTTTGAGTTTCTTAACATAAAAAAGAAGATGAAATTTAAAATTTATATGCATTTCGTGTTCTTCCAGTTTCGAGAATTCTGTGGTAAAAAATTGAGTTCGATCTGATTTTCAAGTTGAGAAAATAAATTTTGTAAACATTCCGCATAAACTTTGATCCGAGTTTTGTGACGTACCTTAGAACTGTATCGGCTACTGCTTCTGCACATATCGCGATTATCCTGATGTAAACACCAAACCTTTTTCACAATGAATCAAAGTCAGAACAAGCAACTAATAAATCCAAAATCTCATAGCGAATTCGTGGAAATTTTCGATTAATCTATATTTTCTCAAAGCTAACCTCTCTACGAGACTAAACTCCATCTCTCCAGACCTTGACAGAAAAAGATGAAGAAAGCATCGGTTTCAACATCCTTCTCACTTTCTGCTCTCTTTTCTTTGCAATCGCTTTTATATCATAATGTATTGACGATCAACATCTAACAAAAACATAGACTAAAAGAAGTAAACGTGAAATAAGAAAGAGATGTTACGTTCTTCATCAAAACTTCTCAAATAATAAGAAATCTATCATCATTTACTTATAAAGAAGAAACAAAAAGTATTCATCAGTTTCAAGATTGTATGTTCTTTCTCGCTTTCTGCTTTAATTTTCTTCTTGCAATCGCTTCTTGCATCATAACATATTGATGGTCGAGATCTAAAAACAAAAGAGATGAAAGAATTGAGAGATCTTACGCTCTTCATCGAATCTTCTCAAAGTATGAAAAAAGAAAAGCGCGACGAGAGAATTGAAAGACTAAGAAGACGATAGCAGCGAAAAGAGAGCGCAAAATAGAAGTTTGTTTATCCTCAAACTCTCCCCAAAAGAGACCATATTCTTTAAAATTAGTAGCAGCAGGAATCGGGTGATGTGAAGTGCCACCATTGTGGATATTATCCTAAACAATGGATAAGAGTGAAATTGAGCAAACTCAAATGTAGTAGTTCCCTTCCCTTTCAACAAAGATTAAGCAGTCAAGCAGATGCACAAAACAGAGCAGACTTAGATCTCAAAAAGGAAAAAGCTGTGCATATTAACTAAACTTCAAGGAACAAACTATGCATATTAACTATGCTTCATAAAAGGATTACAAGAACCCTAACTTCTTTTTCAGCTTCCTCCTCTAATTTGCACAAATTATCAAAATTTACAGTAGAAATACATTAATCACCAAGCTATAATCAAGGTCATTCCAATTCACAAACAGAAGGCAATGAAAGAAAATCTAGGACTGAAATCAAGCTGCCACTTCCTCAGCACTATAGTTACTGCCTCCACACAAGTTCCTAATTATTCAGCAAATTAATATACCATGGAGAAAAAGCGAGCACTCCATGCTTTCCTCCAAAAAGAATAACATTCACTAACCCCGAGAGCTCATCCTCAGCATCCAACCAACTCGAAAAATTTCCTATGTCTAAGCTCTATGTCTGAACAATGTCAATTACAGTTGCCATCACATTGACTGAGACCCACCTAGCCATGGATTTTGCTGTTGCTAGCTTCACCATCTGCATTCTGCCTTCCTACTCTGGAAACTCCTGCCAATTGATATCCAAGAAAGAAATACTAGTAGAAATCATCATTTCAGCAAGTGGAAGAGGAGAATAAGACTATACAAATCAGTCTGATACAATTTCCGTGTATGAGACCCAAACTAAATCAGTCGGTGCTGTCGCAAACCCTTGCCAAAGTGGGGTTGCATCAATCTGACATACAAACCATTCTTGGACATCAACGAATCGTGAGTTCCTTCCTCTACAATTCGCCCTCCATTTAGAACTACAATATTGTCAACATGCCTCATCATTGCAGCTCTATGAGCTATCAGAATGGTAGTTTTGTTCCCCATAATCAGTGTATCAAGTGCCTCTTGCACCACTCGACTTGATTCAGATTCAATGGACGAGCTAGCCTCATCCAATAACAATATGGGTGCATTCTTCAATACCACTCGAGCAATTGCAATTCTCTGCTTCTGTCCTGGCGTCAAGTCCACACCCCTCATTCCCACATGTGTGTCATAACCATGAGGTAAGCTACTAATAAAATGGTGTGCGTTTGCTATTCTAGCAGCCTCTTTTATCTCAGCTTCACTAGCATTATGCCTTGCATATATAATGTTTTCTCTTATTGTTGTTGAGAAAATAATGGGCTCCTGCTGAACAAGACCTAGATGGCTCCTCAACCATCTTAGGTTATAGAGCTTCAGATCTCTTCCATCAAGTAGAACTTGACCAGCAACTGGATCATAAAATCTCTCGATTAAAGAAATTATGGTGCTCTTTCCAGACCCTGAAACCCCCACAACAGCGATAGTTTGTCCACCATTAACTTTGAGACTGAAATTGCTTAATACCAACACTTCTGGGCGAGTTGGATAACAGAAATCTACATTCTTCAACTCAATGCTTCCATAAACATTTGGAGGCTTCAATGCCGAGTTATCATCTGGATCTATCTTAGGCACCCGATCTATAATTTCAAATACTGAAATGAGGGACTTCCGTCGTTTAAGAATGTAAGGAGCCAACCCAAATGGCTCGACCAGTGCAAATGTAGCAAAGGAGAAAACCATATACTCCTTGAGAGCTGTATGCAAATCCAGACGGTCATGTTTTACAGAGTGAGCAGTGTACCAGAGAAGAAGAGCATTACAGGCAAAAAGAAGAAATTGTGAAAATCCAAATGCAAAACCAATGGCCATTCCATGCATAAAACTTTGCTTGAATATTTTCTTCAACTGCAGCCTATACAACTCCATTACTTTGTTGCCAGCACAAAATGCAACTACAGTGTAAATATTTCTAACAGCATCCTCAAGGACCAATGATGCCTTCCTGTGCATCTCCTGGATGCCCCTTGAAAATCCAGCTAGCCACAACTTCTGCAACATTCAAGAAGGTAATGCTTACGATTAGCTGCAAAGTATTTAATCAAACTCTAAATTCTTGTTCTCCAGGATTTGACCAGTGTTAGGGACATACTCCCAATCTACTTGGTTTCAAATATTATAACCACAATGGGAAAGGGGAAGGAACTGATGTCAATGTTTATGCTTTTAGCATACTAAAAAAGAGCTTTTAGTATACTAAAATAAGAAACATTTTCAGTTAAGAAGAATCAGCCAGTTAGCAGCTCAACAATTGCTGCAAATAAAAATTTAAATGAACGAGCATTTTAGAGAAATTAAATTTGGGCATGCATTAACTTGAAAACCATGAAATGTTTCTGTAAATCATATAATCCATGAAGCCAATCGATGACTTAAAAAAGAAATCATAGAAAATTTAAATGCATTTATCTCATTAGGCAAGGACCTACCTATCATATGGTCTCAAAAATGAAATGGGCCAAATGGATACAGAAAATAATGCAAACCTGCGCAATCGCAGAAATAGTGAGAACTGGTAAGGTTGCCAATGCCACAAGAGCCAATTTCCATTCGAGCACCATTCCAATAACAACAGCCACAATGACAGCGGCACTGTCTTGTATAAATATTGAAAGTCGGTTGCTAAATGCAGCTCGGACAAATGTAGCATCATTAGCCAAGCGCATGGATAATGTGTCAGCACTATTCTCCTCATCATCAAACCATCCAACTTCATTGCGCAACATTGCTGTCAAAAGGTACTGATAAGGTAAAGTTGATGCAGAAAAGTACAGGACAGTTCCTAAATAAAAGAGCATCAACTTGTGTAAAATAAAGAATTCTTTACCTGAGAACATCATTCTCCGAACACGCTCAGTCATCTTCTCCCCCATAATTCCGAAATAGAAGTGCTGCAAGAAATTCGCCACAACTGTCACCACTCCCATGCAAGCAATTAGCAGGCACCACTTGTCTACATCATGTCGCAAATGGTGATGTTCATCCCTTGCATACTTATAGTAAGCAGTCACTATCAGTGCAATAACATAAGCAAGTAGTGGATTGAAAGACCCAAAGATGGCAGCACCAATGCTCCCTAAAACAGCATAAAGCCACTCCGCAAAACTAAGCTCTGCTAGCCTCCAAAATGATGGTGATTCTTGGTGCTTCAGTTCTTTTGCATCCTTAACTTTATTTGGAAAATCGTCAGAGTGACTAAGGGGTCGGCTAAAAGTCTGTGAGTGTGATCGTTCATTTTTTGGATCAGATGTCAATAGTGGTGATACAGGGGATTCTGGGTCTGAACCATTAGCTGTATGCCGATGTGCAGATGGAACATCAATCTTCGGTAGTTCTGGCAGTCTCATCTCAAAACTATCTTGCCTTCGTATTGATGGCTCTTTATCAGTTCCATCCACAGAAAGACCATTTTCCAGTAGTTTCTCTGATGGTGGGCTGCGAGCTTTAGGGGATTCTTGTGAACTAAAGGCACCATCAGAAGGTCGTAATACACCAGGAACTCTCTGCAGAGAAGGTGATTTCATCATTTTAGGAGAAGAGGGTTCTTGGAAGCTGTGACTTGCAGAAGAATCCTTCTCAATTTGGAATGCAGCAGACTCTGTGTAATTCCTAACTGGCACCCTGGATAAATGTACACATATTGTCAGTATAGGTTAGCATACTCAATATACCTTTCCAAAAACTCCTGACAGAAGGTAAGTGGGGAAAAATTAGTCCCATATAATACCTCCTTGGAAGTTTTGCCGCTTCTTCACATTTGAGAAGCTCTGCATATAGACCATCCAAGGTCAATAATTCATCATGTGTACCTATTTCAACAAGCTGACCCTCCTCCATTACAGCTATGTAATCAGCATTTCTGATAAGACTAAGACGTCGGGCTATTATTATTGTTGAACGTCCCAACATAAGAAGGTTTAAAGCTTCCTGAACTGCTTTCTCAGCTTCAAAATCAAGTCCACCAGTCACCTCATCTAGAAGAAGAATTGTTGGGTTTAAAAGAACTGCTCTAGCAATAGAAAGTTTAATTTTCTGCTCCTCCGTGAGTGCCAAACCAGCCCTACCCACCTGAAATCCACAGGAATTCATTTTCTAAAAATATAGATCAAAGAGAAAAAAAAAACAACAAAGGATTAAGTTACAATTTCTGTACAGTAAGTTTCACCTGTGTGTCATAGCCTCTCTCAAGTGAACTGATAAATGTATGTGCATGTGCAATTTTGGCAGCTTCTTCAATCTGATCCATAGTAGCATCTCGTCCATAAGCAATATTGTCTCCCACACTCAAGCTTAGTAGGGCAGGTTCCTGCGTAACCAGTCCTATTTGGCTTCTTAGCCATTCTAGTTTCAGGTTTTTGATGTTTTCTCCATCCAGAAGAACTTCCCCTGAACAAAAGAAGGGAGGAAGACAGTAGAATTTGCATGTTCAATATAACTTGTGGGGAAAAAAATAAGTGAAGTGAGACAACAGCACTAGCTCGTAATTGTATAAGAAATTGAAAAGCCGTTAAATACCTAATGTAGGGTCATAAAACCGCTCCATGAGTGGGATAATACTGCTTTTTCCTGAGCCATTTCTTCCAACAAGGGCCACAGCCTTTTTAGCAGGTACTGTGAGGTAAAATCCACTCAAGATGGGTATCTCAGGACGAGAAAGATAGCTAAAATATACATTCCGAAACTCAATATTTCCTTGTACTGAAACTAGGTCGTTCCCATCTTGATTAACAGTAGAGGATGATCGGCTTATCATCTCATAAAGTCTATATGCTGCAATTCGTCCTTGGTCAAAGGAGTAGAAATTTGTTGCTGCCTGATTTAGTCCACTACCAAATGCAGAAGATATGGACAATAAGAAAACATATAGACAAGACAGCAACAGAAAGAGGGAGAAAATTAGAGACTTACAGCCCACTCAATATCACAGCAAATAAGGCCGTAATTACTTCCCCACCGTGAGCTTTATTGTGTATAACCAGGAACCTACCAACCCAAAGTTGCAAGGCACAAGAACATATAGCAAGCCCATATGTAAACCCAAGCCCCAATCCTTGCACAAGGCTAATCAAAATACCATATCTCAAAGTTGCCTGTAGTGAGGTTGCATAAGAATACTTTGCCAAAGTTTCATTTGTGAATGCATAAAGTGTCCTAATATAAGAGACTGCCTGCATAACATGAAGAAAGTATTACATTAAGTAACAAAACTCTAAAATATGCCAACAGAATAATGGCTAAGTTACAACTGAGTGCTAATAAGTTCAAACATTACAATCAATAGCAGCAGCCCAATTGAATAACAGATCATCAAGGAGACGCAATCTGATATACAGCAAAACGCAGAAAAAGTAACCAAAATGACTTCAATATACTGATTGTTTAAACGATGTCCACAAAAGACGAATTCTAGAGCATGTCCATAACAGCTAAACAGGACTTGATCAATCCAAATAGGAAAAGAAGATTACAACATCTCGGATCATATGAATCTTGGTAACTTTTTCCTTTTTTGGGGGCACAGACGTATAACTTCCAAAAGGGAAGCAAGGGGGATTGGTAAATGTCAGTGTTGAAAGACAGGGAAAAAGAATACCTGTTCTGCGATGCTAGCTGCTTCGGCATATGCATCTTGAATGCTCTCAGCAAGCCTGTGAAGAAAAATATTTGATATTCCACCTGCAGCAACAATGAATGGACCAGTGGCTAATGTTATGAGCGCTATCTGCCAGCAGTTGATAAATCCAATAACAAGGCCACTGAAAAATGTAGCCATGTTATGAATGTAATTTCCAACCTGCATTGCGAAGGGTCATTCAAGCTTAACATTTGCCCAAAACTGTAATTAACTTGAGGTGCATGAGGAAAGAATTTAGCTGTTATGTACCTTTTCACTAAGAGCAGACTGAATGAGCAGTACATCACTCAATACTTGACTAACAATGTCCCCATTATTCCCATAGGTATCAAAGAAACTCATATCCTGGTTAAGTAGTACTTGAACATACTTTGACCTTATGACAGCTGTCTGACGTTCTCCTGTTAGAATCCAGCATGAAACCTCTGTTCCAGAAAGAAAGACAATGTCAATGGTTAAAAACCATATCATGAAATGGTCAATGAGTTGTAAAAAAGCTGATTAAGGGATAAAACTCACCAATCCAACCAGCAGCAAACACACCGCATGCTATGTAAACAATCTTTAAAGCAAGCTGCAAAGCAAACATCATGGTTAAAACCAAACAGAAGATGATATATAAGCTATTTAAATAGAGAACAAACTGATGAGATGTACAGCACATCATAAAGTAAAGGATCAAATGGAGGACCTAATTTTTTATTGAACTGTCATCAGAAAGGAAAAGACTAGGTGAAAATGCCATTTATGAATGGTGAGAGCAAGCACTTAAATCTGAATGCACATCAATCTGAATGCAAATGAGAATTAAATGCAAATTTTTCAGTTCAGATATTTCATCAGCGAAGAAATAAAATTAAAGTGACTCTAAATTATTCGAGAAGTCAAAATATCAAGACTCTCTGAGCAAAAATTGGCACATAATCAAAAAGAATCCAAGATTTATAGATAAACATCCAATGTTTTATTCCAGGAAAAAGAATTACACAACTGGGAAAAAATCTAAGTTTTTTTTTAATTGAGTACCACTTAAGGGTGTACATTACTTCATATCTTATTTGCCCAGAGTTTAACATAAATAAGCTGAAAATTCTACAGGTCTGTCAAGGATCACCAGATAGTATTATGAGTTGAATTTATCTAATGGATACAAAGTGATACATTATTAAATACTCCAAACTGTAAAACCACAGATGGTAATGTCTGAATAGGAATATCACCAACACTAGCTTATAATAGTCCAATTTTATCAATCAAATCCCTAGAAAAACAAACAGCTGCACAAAAATCACTACTCAACAATCATGATAGACAGGATCAATCAGTAGAGCCCCAGCCAAAACTCCCCCAACATCCTAATACAAAACATAGCATAACAATTGACAACCCTAACCACCCCTGTGCTTAGTTAGATTAAGGGATTCCATAGCAAGCATGTATCCTAACAAAAGCACTCCAAAACCATGCATTCTCAAAAATAAAAAAACTCACATGCACCAACCCACTAAGTACTTTCCTTTTCAAACTTCTGTGAAACCTCTCAATGAACAGCTAAAAACCCAATAAAGATGACCAAGACAACAATCTCGTGATTTGGACATACAATCCCATTACCAACTCACCCAAAATAAACAACATCCAGAAGAAAGAACCCAAATCTCTTTTCATTGCAGAAACTACAGCACCAAGAAATAAATAGAGCTTTAACAATTAACACAGAGAATCCGAAACTAAACAATTTGAATTATGTGCTCCCAAAAATGTAGAAGAAATTCGACTAGCCAGCCGACACACCAAGCAAGCTCAAACAAACTTAGTTTTCATCAAGCTCACTCAGAACCCTAGCTGGCTTCCAACTTCCAACTGGTTAACTTCCACCACAAAAACTAAAAAGCAGATGACACACACACACAAACTAAAAGACTGGACTGAAAGAGTTTGTTTACATTACTCACATCTGTGAACCTATCGAATAGATCATCCTCATTCTTTATTCTTAAAACCTCTATGATCTTCGCGAAGTAGTGCAAGTAAACAACAAGCGCTGTCCCATGCGCCGCCGCAGCGAGGGAGCCGACGATCATGAGCCCCCAGTCAAGCCGGTCTGCACAAGCAAAGAGCCGAGAGAACGGAACGGCGGCGGGCGGCGGCTCCATTTCGTCTGCCTCCTCGATCTCCTCTTCCGCCTCCGCCTGCGCAGCCGCCGCAGCAGCAGCTGCAGCCTCCGCGTTGGTGTCCATGTAAGGAGACGGCGACTCCGGCGGCTCCGACACCTCCGATACCGGCGTTAACGGTTGTATGTGCGGTGGGGACCACCCGAACAACCCCCTGGAAATCATCATCTTCCTCGACTACAATACGAAACCCTAATCAGTCCCTCTCAACCCCCAAATTTAGCAGCAGATCCGCTAAATTTAGAGGTCCGGCACTTTCAGAGTTTTGTTGGGTCCGATTTCGAAATCGCGAAAAATAAAATTAAACAAAAAGAAGAATTATAAAGCTCAGAGAAAAGAAGAGGATTGCCGGTCAAAAGAGGTATGTTGGCAGAGGAATCGTTGACTCGTCCAAACTCAGAATCGGAATAAATGTTCCAAAGCTTGATTTTGGGGTTTGGTTTAAACGTTAGGAAGGTGCCGGCTTTAAAACTAATTAACCTCTTAATCTTGTTTTTGCCTGAGTTAACTCGAGTTAAACGTTGATCGGGGCAATCTGGGAAAATGAGCTTTTCACGATTTGTTTCTGAATTTGTTTTTTGAGAAATGGGTGCACAGCTGTCCTGTTATCCAGATGGTGCAATATGAGAGGTTATGATATAGATTGTGTGTGATATTGCAAGTGAGGTTAGTGAAGCTTCTTATTATTATTTATTTTCTTTATAATATTTTTACTTATTTTACAATCCTCTTTATCATATTCTTTTTATTTTATATTTATTTTAATACAAACACTTATAAAATTAAAATTTAACAACAAGAAAATTTTCTAATAATTAAAATAATAGTTTTTATGATAAAAATTATACCACAAAAATATATTACATATTTTTTTAATCTTCAATCAAATATTTTTTAGAATATATTAATAACGCTTTAATGAGATATTAAATTTTAATATAAATGAGTATAAAATATGATAATTTTTAAAATAAAATGAATACATAATAAAAAGTCTTATACAATAGACAGTAATAACCCAGTAAAATTTTACTAGACGTCGAGTGAAGTTTGAGAATATCCAATGTATGCAGTCTTATTCCTAACCTGTTTTTAAATAATTTACGAGAAATATAAATAAATAAATAATAAAGTACTAAATAATAATAATAATAATATTATTATTATTATTATTAATGATAAGTAGGAAATTAATAATAATAATAATGACAATAAGTAGTGACATAATATTAAGAAAACTAATAATATTAATAATAATAATACGTAGAAAATAATAATAATAATAATAAGTCTTATAAATTTAATATTTTAAAATTTTATAAGACTATTATAAATAATAGTAATAAAAAGTCGTATACAGTAAATAGCAATGACCCAATGAAATCTTACTAGACAGCAATGAGCTAATAAAATCTCAGTAGACGTCGGGTGGGGTTTGGGAATGTCCAAATTATTCTTTCCAAATAATTAGCAAGAAATATAAATAAATAAATAAATAATAAAGTACTAAACTATATTATTAATAATAATAAGTAGGAGAATAATAATAATAATAATAAGTAGTGAAATAATACTAAGAAAATTAATAATATCAATAATAATATGTAGAAAATTTTAATAATAGTTACTATGTAAATAATACTAATAATAACAATAGTAATAATAAGTCTTATAAATTTAATATTTTAAAATAACTTAAAATTATT
>JANSVA010000003.1:37756805-37768616 GCA_025504915.1 Erythroxylum reticulatum | reverse complement strand
ATTAGTCATCTCAACACTAAACACTAACAAATAATAATTTAAAAAACATAATGATTATCCTACAAGGTACGACCTTCATAGGTCATGAATCATCGAATCAAGCGGGTCCCACCAATTTCCAAAATAATTGTCGCAGAAGCAAGGATTAGATCTGACTCGTACACGTGTACTTAAATCCCACACGAAAACCCAACGCCTTCCCGCCTCCAACCACACGCAAAACTTTCCAACCAACAACAGAAAAACACGTGAATTTATTTTTATTTATTTATTTAAAAAGATAGGTATAATTTATTTATAATAAAAATTAAAAATCCGTAAATGACATAGACACGACTTGGTATATAAGGCACTAGCCGTACTTAGTAACTCTCTTTTCCAAGCCTCTCACGCTCTCTACGTTGCAGTCTCTACATACGCTGTCTCTCCCCAAGTAAAAGTGTTTGTGATTCAAAGATACTTCGTTACCTCCTAGAATCCGGGCGGTTACGCTCTCGTTGACCGGAAAATGGTAGATCCGGTCACCCACGACAAGGACGAGGAACTTGCACTGCTTTCGGTCAATGACAATGCCGACAACTCCTGGCGTTTGAACTTCGACGGTTACCAGTTGTCGTCAGAGCGCCAGGACAAGAAGCCCTCCCATGGCCTCCATGATTGCCTCGGTGTTTCAGGTGATTTCTCACGGTTTATAGTGTAAAAAACAGAGAGGATCTTCATTTTGTTTTGTTTTGGTTAAATTATTGTATTTTGGTTATGTTGAAAGTGCGTATAGTATAAATTACCCAAAAAAAAAAAGGGCGTATAGTATCTGACTCTTGGTTTTCTGCGAATGGTGTTAACAGTTTGAGACAGACATGTACGATAATCGGAATTACTTTTCTCTTTGTGTGTGTGTATGTTTATGTTTGGTTTCGGTATTTATTGGCGGCGGCGTCTTGTTTTTCTGAAATAGGAAAGTGTATTTTCCTTTTTCTGTTTTTGTTGGATCATTTCGTAATTCTGATGGATGGTTTCGAAGGAATGGATTTATTAGTAAAATTTGTTTTAGATATCTAGACTGGTTTGAGGGGTTTTGATTGCTTAAAGATTATTACTGAAGTGCGACTTAGTTCTAGTACTGATAAAAGGCTGCGCCTTTTGATGTGTGTGCTTGTAAATCGAGAGAGCTTAGATTTAGTATGAAAGTTTTAAACCAAAAGTTTTGAGTAACCTTTACGTGGCTTGGATTGGTCTTATGGTGTAACATTTTGTGGTATGGCTAATTAGATATGCTGACAGATAGACGAGTTTTATTGGGTTGGGGATGAGGGAGAGCTATTTGAATGAATGCCCCCGTGCTTGTTTCCTTTCTGGGTATTGACGCGAAATTTGTTTTGAAGTTTAGATCATTTTATATTCGATATAGTGTTAATATTTGTCGGTGCTAGGTTCGGAAGATACTGTGGCTGAGTACTATCAGCAGCAGGTGGAAATGCTTGAAGGGTTCAGTGAAATGGATGCTTTAGCAGATCGGGGTTTTATTCCTGGAATGTCAAAGGTTTATTTACCTCTGCATCTGTTCTGTTTTATATTGAATTAGAGCATGCTCGACATTTTAAATCGTGACATCAATTGTTGTGGTTGCAGGAAGAGCAAGACAAGTTGGTTAGAAGTGAGAACTTTGCTATTAGAATATCAAATTTGGCCAATATGGTTCTTTTTGCTGCCAAGGTTTATGCATCCATCAAAAGTGGTTCACTAGCCATCATTGCATCTACTTTTGACTCTTTCCTTGATCTGGTGTCTGGACTCATCCTGTGGTTTACTGCTTTCTCCATGAAAACACCAAATCCATATCAGTACCCTATTGGGAAGAGGCGAATGCAGCCTTTGGTCAGTACTTTTTCTATATTTGTTTTTTATGGATTATAAGCATTATTATATTCTCGTTGATTATTTATGCTAGGTTGTCAAATTTCTTTTCGTCCTCCTTTTGTCTTTCTGAGATATATTCCATCATCTGCCTGTCCACTAAGTGGAATATATGGTGCGCATATCAGGAGATTCTGCATCTTTTGTTGGCTCTCTCCATTTTCTTGCATTGTTACACTCATCACTTAGCCTTCTGAACGGTCATATCACATAGACGTTCTGCAACTCTGATGAAATATCCTGTTCGCATGAGCTTTGGAATAGGATGAATTATGCTTTCTGATTTATGTGCCGTTAACTTGTGGAATGTCTCATTCTATTCCAATACGAAAAGTTGATGCTTCACCTTAGTTCTTTAATAATATATCTTGATATTCTTTTCTGTGATTGTCATTTCTGGGCTCACATTTTCTTTAATCTGTTTGAACGTGATTAAACTATCTAGCTGAAATCATCTATACAACTATTTATTGGTCGTCTCTAATTTTCTTTTCATAGGAACGTCACGTTAGATAATTGCAGAGTGCACCCCTTGCTGGCGCTCACTGTAGTTGCTTGTTTCATGTGCTTTTTCCAAATTCACATACACATGTACAGATGAATGCCCTTTCCACCTGTCTGTGTTTCACTACTGTTCTCTTTCCCTGGCAGATGTTTGCCTTGTTTAAATCATAATTTCCCCTTCTTGATGGTTTTGTAATTGTAATTCATTAAATGTGTGTGTTCGTTCTCATTATTTGTGAATCCTGTTCAGGGAATCCTTGTTTTTGCCTGTATTATGGCAACTCTGGGACTGGAGATAATATGGGAATCAATTAGAACATTGATTTTTGAGGTAAGTGGGCCCTAACCACTTCTCAGTTTTATTGAAAAGACAGGAAATAAGGAATGCATTTAACCATCTATTACATTTCATTTAATGTTCTTTCAGGACAGTGCATTTGATCTTACCAAAGAGCAGGAGGAATGGGTTGTGGGTATTATGCTCTCAGTGACAATTGTGAAGCTTCTCCTGATGATTTATTGCCGCTTGTTTAAGAATGAGATCGTGAAGGCTTATGCTCTGGATCACTTTTTTGATGTTGTCACAAACATGATTGGCCTTGTTGCTGCACTCCTTGCCAAGTACATTAAAGACTGGGTTGACCCTGTCGGAGCTATAATTGTGAGAAAAATCTGTTCCTCTGTTGGCTTGCACTTTCTTTGCACTTGAAATTGCCATTAAAATACTTATATTAGTCGTGTATAGAGAGGTTTGAGTTTAACTCTTTTTCCAAGGCACGATACAGTTTTAATCTGTTTGCATCTTGGATTTGGAGTTAAAAATAGTATGAAACAGACCATGATTGGGACTTTAAAGCCCTTAAATTATTAGATTTGAAAAGTTCAATACAAGTAAAATGACCACTATAGATTCCTTCATCATAACTCGTTTATTTACAACTTTAACAATATGAGATTTTGATGATGCTGCAGCTGGCATTGTACACAATATGGACATGGTCAAGAACCGTATTGGAGAATGTTGATTCACTTGTTGGAAAGTCAGCTACTCCAGATTATCTTCAAAAGCTCACCTACCTTTGTTGGAATCATCACAAGGCCATTAGACACATTGATACTGTCCGGGCTTACACCTTTGGATCTCATTATTTCGTTGAGGTTGACATAGTCCTGCCTGCAAGCATGACCTTGGAAGTGGCTCATGACATTGGTGAGTCCCTGCAGGAAAAGCTCGAGCAATTGCCAGATATTGAGCGTGCATTTGTTCATCTTGATTATGAGTACACCCACAAACCTGAGCATGCTCAGTCTCATTCAGTCTAGCTACCGTCTCCCGTCATCCCCCTCATGTCCGCGACATTCTTTCTCGTCAGTTCTCAACAAGGTTTGCCCTCAATCTATTAACTACATGCAAAGTTGATATATGGTTGATCAAGGATTGCAAGTTCCTTAATAAAAATAACTTGCAAACTAGGAATGGTGAGGCATTCATGGCTACGTATATTATGTTATTATGGCTTCCAAGGAAGTGGACAGAGTCTAGTCATTCATCATTCAGCCGGCTATTGGATGGTCTATTTATGAATCAAACAACCTTGTCAAGTAGTCTAACCTTGTACTTTCCACTACATAGAGTACTGAGCTATGTCTTGTGTTTAATGTGTATATTTGTTGATGATAATGGGGTATTTCCTGAAGCTGGGTTGACACCACGATGATACTATTTTCGTGCCTGCTTTCTACAATGCATCCGTGTTTTCTGCATATATGGCTCATATGGAGAAATATTGAGAATTACATTTCATTTTATGTTTTATTTTTGTGCAAAAAATGTTCTATACTCTACTCTTGGTGTAACTAAAGTGTAGCTGTTAAGTATGATAATTAAACCATATTATAATTATGAAATTAATTATATTGAAACTTTCTCTTATTTAATATTTTTATTTTAATTCTCGTATTTTAAAAACTATTATTTACCATACTTTTAATTTATCATTCAACATTCTTTTTTTATATTTTGTTAATTCTTTATTATAATTGTAAGTATATCTGTTGAATTCTGGTCGTACTGAGTCAAACCGAGTGCTTAACCTTACCCGACATGCAATGAAAAAGATCTGAAGATTTGTTGGAGAAAAGAAAAAAGATATACATCGAACAAAATACAGCTTTTTAAGAAGTTCAAATTTGGAACTTTTTGAAAATATCTTTTAAATGACTTTTTCAGGTCAATTAATGACCATATTTTTTAGTTACTTTTTTATGTTTTACATATAATTTCCAAAATATTCACAAACGCATCTTCCTGTTTATTAGATATTTAACTATTTATTCAATTTGAATATTTATTTCGAAATTTATATAATATTATTTGACTTTTTGATATGTTTTAATATTTATTTTTGATATTAGTTTACTTATGTTATAATTCATACAAAAGATTTGTTTAGATATATTTTTATTTATATTTCATATGGTTTAAAATTATACAATAATTAATATATTATGTTTTGCATATTGTTTACTATATTTTAAATAAATTTTATACATATAAATAATTTTTATTACAAAATAAAAATTATTAAAATTAAAAGTGTTTTTATTTTTATGTTACCAAACAGTTAACTGTATGAAGCTCTTTCAAAAAAACTTTTTTTTTAAATGACAGCTAAACAGATAATTGACTTCTTAAAAAAGTTGTTCTCAGAAAAAATTTACAGACAAAAACTCAATTTATAGAAACTCTACTTATATAACCAAATAGAGGTTAAATAAGATCTAGTTCAGGCCAAGATCAATTTGCCATTCCTAGTGCTAGGTCAATCTTATTATTTGCTGTTACTTAATGGAAATGCTGTGTATATCATTACTGTTAAGTTAAACCAGACACAAGATCTTAAACTTTTGAATTGTGTTCTTTTAGTACTTATCATCTTGAATTTCTTCCGAATTCAACCTGACCCATTATCATCCCATGTTCAAGAACAGCTTAATGTGTCAAGTATAAATATCTGCAAGGATTTGTAGAAGACTTACCTAGCCTTTTCAAATCAGCTTAGAACCAAAAGAAAAGTGGTCTATGATCAGAACTTTGTACCTCTTCTTCAACTTGTGCACCTCATTCATAAAAAACTCAAAAGAATTAAAGTTCTAAAAGCTTAAATCTCCTTCATGCATTAACCTTAGGCTCCCATCCAGCAATTGCGTGTTCTTTTGCAGCTTTTGTTTTCTCAAAAGATTCCCGAGAAAATAGCGTCTGCCGACATGATAAGAAGAATTCACCATTGATAGCTCACAAAAGGAACATAAGTACAGACATTTGCAAGTGCACAACTGAATCATGTCCTTATTGTAGTTATGAAGTAGCAGAAACAGCAAAACATACCTTCATCTAGTTGTGAACATGAGCAAAGCTTTCAGGAACAGTCCACTTCTTAAAATGACCCAAAGCAATCTGAAGATGGTAAAAGCTTTGGTGAGTGCCAAGCTCAAGTCAGAAGCAGTGATCTTTTCCCCAGCAATGAAAGGACCCTGTTTTTATTTACATAACATATGATTAGCCTCTATCTCCAGTTCAAATTGTAAACTGAAGATCAAATCCTTTATGAAGTGAATTTTTCTAGTTAGATCATATCATACATGTGCCTTAAGATGCTCATCTAATGTCCTCAATTCCGCAAGCAGTGCCTGTTACTATACCAGTAAGCTTCTTAAGAATCCATTTTCAATGCAAAGAACAACAATTTCTTGTAGAGAGAAATTTAAAAAAATGGAACTTGCAATCACAATCTCTATTTCAAAGAAACCACTTTTCATATCCAAGAATAAGCAAGTTTAGTTTTAAAGAAAGCGATAACATGGACGTGAAAGGAGAGAGATAGCTTACACAGAAGCAACTTCAGGAGGTGTTGTCTTAACAGATCGTTCAGGATACTTTCTCCTCCAAAATACCAACAATCACATCAGAGTCCCCTACCCATTTGTCATCTACTTTCACAACTGGTACCTTTCCCTCTGGACTTATCTCCAAGAACCTATCAAAACAACAGCAAGATTTATCACTTCCCAATCAACCAGAGAACTAAAAGTAGTCCTCCAGATAGCCCCAGTTATGTACTTTCGTATTGCATCTTAAGTAATTACAGGTCTATCCAGTTTACTCTTTGAAGTATGAAAATTTTTCGTTTAGATCCTACATTCCACCGTATGAGACTATGAGCATTGACAGTGATGAAGTGTGAAAATTTCCAAATCAATTTTCTACAATCCTCCATGAACAAAAGACAAAAAACAAAAAACAAACTTTTCTTGGTTCTCAGACAAAAGCCCGCGAAAACAACAGTAACCCATTTGCTGTCTTAACATGAAAAGTACATGAACGTGGATAATAAGATAGCCATTTTGTTCAAAACATCATCTCTAACACACAAGCACCACTGGGGTTTCAAAGATTTAGTGAAAATACCATTGGGGTTTGTTAGAAAGCTCGATAAAATGTCTCATATCATATATTAAAAGTGGTTGATCCAATCGGACCACGGGTTGAAGTCGGGTTGAGCACAGGTTGATTCGTGATTTAATTATTATTTTAAAATAACTTTATTTTTTTTTCTTTTTAAAAAAATATATATAAGATAAGACTTATCGTAGCTTATCAAGCCTTGAGTCAACTAGTCATTTTATATATTAACATTCCTACCTATTTGTCGTTACTTAAGAATTTAATATAAATAAGATCCGGAAAAATCATAATCAAAGTTAAATTATTATTTCTAAAGAATTAATTTTTAAAATTTTTGACATAAAAATAAAAATTATTTTAAAATTAACATTTTACAAGCCATTATATCTATATTATATGAAATTGAGCTTTATGTATAATAAGAAATAATGAAGAGTATTTACTCAATTTTAAATATGGGCAAATATTTTTTAAATGATATGAATATATAAATTCTCTATAAATTAATAGCCATATAATATATTTTTATATAAAAAATGGATCTTGATTGATAAACTCAAAATTGATATACCAAATTTAATTCAACAGAATTATCCTAAATTTATATATTCTAAATCAAGTATAAAAATAATATTTTAAAATTAAAATTAAAATTAAAATGATTCAAAATTAATAAATTAAATATATATTTTTAAATTATTTTGGATTAACGGTAACATAACAAATGGGCTAGACCGGACTAGGTTTGTCCTTGCTTGAGTCCAATTTGAAAGCTTTAAGCATGAATACGGCTTCATCTTGAAGTTCAATAAGGCCGAATTTTGTGATAGAATGGGCCGGATCGAATAGTCCTAGTCCAGCCCAAATTAAACTGAATTGGGCTTGTTAACTTTAAGACTAACAGAATTGGGTTGAGCCAGGTTTGGGCTTCTTTGCCAAACCTTGTTCGGATCCACAGAACCCTAAACAAAACACAAGTCATCATATGCCGCCATTTTGCCATCGTTGACCAATCACGTCTCTTCCCATTTCCTGGCGCCTTCCAATGTTTCACATTACAACACATTCTCTATCTCCACAACAAAAGTTTCTAAATCCACTCCGCTCCTGTAAGGCCCACAATATACAAGCACAAGGCAAGCTGTAGTGGAATTGGCAAAAATCTTGATTTTAACCCGCGAAACTACTAATGAAAGATCCGCTAATATTGCACATCGCCATGAAGCTCCATTTTTCTTGCATCATTCCTAGTTTATTTTAATCCATTTTTCTTGGCTAAGAAGACTCAATTTCCAATTCTTTTGTACTCCTCAATAGTCAAGAACTTGAAGTTTCATATGCTAAAAGTTTTGGACTCCTCTGTTTTTCTTGTTTTGTGTGTTCCTGGACTTGTCTGTTTCTTGGTTGCTCTGTGATTCAAGATATAAGAGTGCGTTTTTCAAAGATACGAAAAGGGGAGGGAGCGATTCTGTTTCAGAACCTGTTTTTCCCATGGAATGATCAAATTGAGTCGTCGATGTTCAAAGTTCTCTTTAAAGAGGGTAGGTGTTTCTCTTTCTCCTGTTGGTGGGATAACTAGGTGTTTCCTTTATTGGGTTTCAATGATTTGGTTGGGTTTTAACTTTTTGAATTGTGATTTGAGTAGAAATGAGCATTTCTTATTCTTTTCTTCCTGCTTTCTACTGGTACGTAAGGATTACTTGTTGGGTTTTGATTTGGTTGTGAAGTGATTGTTGTTTTTGTTGTCTCTCTTGTTGCTGTGATAAGATGTTTATGCGATTTTGCGGACTTTTTACCATCGTTTTGGTTGCTGTACGCAAGGAATGAGTATAGATATTATGCCTTCCCATCATAGCTTTCTAAGTTTTGCTTACTGAGAAAGGCTGCTTTAATGATTTTGTTTGCATCTTGATTGCAGGAAACTTAATTACTTTGGTATTTCCATAATCTACTTTTTGGTTCCTGAGTTTTTGATGGCCGTCCACTGTCTTTTCTTTTACAATTTACCATGGGAAAAGTTGGCTCTCCACATCTATGTTAAGAAAAGATCACTTATTTCATGTTCCTACTAAAAAAAAGTTATCTTAAAGATGATCATTATAGTCTAGGTTTCCACGTTAGATTCAGGTGCTTTTGAAAAGACAACCTTTCTTTTGTGTACTGTTTTGTTTCCTTACATTTTTGTCTATGTTTTGTGAATATTACTATCTTTCATACGAATAAACATGTGAAATAACCTGAAAGATGGAGGGTTGTTCCTGGAAATGATCCAGATATTCGGACTCAAATTTGTTGGTCAGAGCAGTGTATTTAAAATACCGTAGTTAGCTTATGATTGCCTGTCCACTAGGAGGTTGTTCTACTATCATGTAATTTGCAGAGAGGAAGATAGAAGGAAAAGCCTCTGATGAATGTTGTTACATGTGCCAACTGTTTTCATCTTGACATCTTTGATTTGGTGCAGGTGCATCCCCTTATTCTCTGAAGAGTGGTTGAGTTAGAGATTGATTGGTTGAATGGACGAAATTATGTCAGAAATGTCGAATACAAAACCTGCTTCTAGTGTTATTGCAAGGTTAATGGGTATTGATGAAGTGCCATACCAACAACCTGCTCAAAAGAAACCAAGAGTGCTATCTGAGAATTACCTGAGAAGAGTTGCTTCTATTGGTGTAAGAGAAAAGTTCCCAGAAGATTATCCATCTAGTTTGAGCAGGGGGAAGTATGAAGAACCCAACTATGTCTTTCAAGTATTAGAAACATTGAAGAGAGACAAACGTCATGGCAAGTCAGGTGGGAGCAAGAAAGTAAAGCTGAAGTCATCAGGGCTGAAGTCAACAGGAGTTTCAGAAGATAAAAACCTTCAAATTCCGCTTAAATGTTCTGATGCATCAGAAGTTCCTGATTCAATGACAGGAAACTATCCCTGGAAACCGGATTTTTTGGTTAAGGACAAAATCAATGACCCAGCGGAGGATCATTTTTGCCTTCAATTAGGGGGTAAAGATTTCAGTTTATCATTTACTTCTGGATGTGGACATGGCTGCATATGCAGGAAATGTATGAACGAGAATCTCAATGCTGACAGTCAAAAGAATACTTATGGTATGGTCAATGGCCTTCCCAGAAGACAGCTTTTAGGATCAGAATCCGTGCAAAGTTATGATTCCTGCATCCCGGCTAGCAGGAAAGTTCTTCAGGAACCAAACCCAGGAAAAGCAGAGAATGCCCCTAGGAATTTATCATATCCGACTAGTTCTCCTCAAGTTTCTTGTTTAGGTCTTTGGAGGCATGAGGAGATTATTGGTTCTGGAAACAGAAATGTTTGTCTTGAAGTTAAAGAGAGGAAAAGAACTAATAATGGCATGTTAATCACCAGGCCGAAGTCCAGATTTTTAAAGGACAAAGCCAGAAGGTTGATACATGATGAGGACAGGCACTTGGAATTGAACAGGTGCACGATTTTGGTAAAGGATGGATATTCTTCTTCTTGTGCCTCAGAGAAATCAGTTCATCAGGTTAGTTGGCATCTTTCTTGTACAAAGCAGTTAATACTTCAAAATAGTTTAAGAAGATCAATCATGTAGCAAGTTATCATTAACTCATTAAAATGGATGCTCCAGGAGGCCTGTGCACTGAAATCTTCCGGTCAAGCTCGATTACATTCTCAAGAAAATTGTACTGTATCAAATGATGTGATGCTTTGTCATGTATATATATGTATAAAACTAACCCTTTCTAGTTTCTACCATTCATGATGAACAATCCTGATAGAGAATATACGATGTTTCCTTGAAAGGCTGTGGGTAAACCAAAGCATTAACTATTCACCTTGCAGTTATATAGACAATTCAACTAGAATGATCTTTTACAAATTGAACCTCAGACCTTAAATCAAGGTTATTGCGAATATGCTTCCTAAGTTCTTCCGGTATTCTAAATATCTTTTGTTTTTTGCTTCTGTACATGTTTGTGGACTTGTAATAAGTTTTTTGTTAGATTCTTAGCTAGATTTATAGTCAGCAGACAGACTTCCTAGTTATTTTATAACTTGGACCTGATATTTAGTCTTACCACTGAGGGCTGTTTGAGAATATTGCAGGATGTATCCAAAGGTGCTTTTGAAGAAGATTGTGCTAATTCACAATGGTCAGGCACAGACCCTGAATCTCGTATGGGCTTGGAGGAGTCTCGCTATCCTAGTCCAGTTTCAGTACTGGATCCATTTTGCAAGAATGATCCTCTGTCTTCTTCTGACTGTTCAAGAAGTGTCAATTTTGCTTCTTTGCCAAGTGAGTGAGCAGACATTGGTATATGTCCACTTTCTTTATATTTTAATTTGCATTTAGGGCCATTGAACTAATTATCATTATCTTCTTCTAGATTTAAACATGCAACTTGAACTTCTCAACTCCGAGGCATCAGATTCATACTCTGAAGAATCTGGAATGGCAGTGTCTAGTGATGCAGAGACTGGGGAAGGGTCAATTGGTGACTCCGGAGAAAATGAGGACATGATGAGATCATTCAAAGCTGAAGAGTGCAGGGATTTCTCCTACCTGGTAGATGTGTTAAATGAGGCAGGTTTTCACAGTGAAGACCTCCATATAGGCTTCAACTCATACCGGCGTGAAGAATGTCCAATAAGTTATACAATCTTTGAGACATTGGAGAAGAAGTATGGTGGGCAGATATCTTGGAACAGATCAGAAAGGAGGCTTCTTTTTGATCGCATAAATTCAGTGCTGAAGGACATTTTAGAGCCATCAGGAGGCCTTCTAAGATGGACAATACCAGTAGCAAGAAGGTTCAATGTTGTGCATGGTCAGGAGGTTAATGAAGATGAGTTGTGGAAGTCATTGGTGAGCCAGGAAAAGCAAGCGGGCAATGAATGTTTGAAGTTTTTCGGAAAGGAAGACAGATGGTTG
>JANSVA010000003.1:37745728-37756705 GCA_025504915.1 Erythroxylum reticulatum | reverse complement strand
GGAAGTCATTGGTGAGCCAGGAAAAGCAAGCGGGCAATGAATGTTTGAAGTTTTTCGGAAAGGAAGACAGATGGTTGGTATTGGTGGATGAAGTTGAGGTCATTGGTAGAGAAATTGAGGATTCTTTGGTTGATGAGCTAGTGGAAGAATGTTCTTAGCTTGCAGAGCTTTTGAGATATAAGTTTTTGATTGTAGCCATAGGCATGTATGTGTAATCTTTTAGAGCACGTTATTCGATTTTGTTGGAGTGACAGAGAGAGGTTTTAGAAGAAAAAGTTCTGATATGTTGAGATTTATATTGTTCTGTGAGAGAAAGGACTCATATAAGTAAATTTGGAATAATTCAACTTAAAGAATTCCAATAGTTGAAGACCCTCTTGAGCTTACTGTTTTTGCTTAGTTTATAATTATTTTGAAGCAACAAAAAAAGATGTATCTTTTGAGAATTGCTGTTATGTATGGCTACAGGGTGCTCTGAAGCTGTGGCACAATGGGCATTTGGTTTAGTTGTATGATTCTTGCTTCGGGTGCGAACCTCCCGAGTTCAAGCTTCGGATCCCGACACGTTACCAAGCGTGCATGCAACTACGTTACTGTGTAAAACCAAAAAGGTCGTTTGATTAACATAAGAAAGCTTTCTCATTCACTGGCAGCCATTACATCTCAAGGTCCACTAAGCTGTTTGATTCGATCTCTCTCAAACATAATAAACACACAAACCATAATTAACAATCTTAACTCACACTCGCACTACTCAGACAGATAAACACTGATGTGCATGATCGTGTCAACTCCATCTGTAATGTGCTGATCCTCCTGATGAATCGACTCAACAATCGCATACCCACTCGCATTCTCATACTTCCCGGTGCCACCAATCACTGCAACCTGCGACTCCGGCGATGCTGTCCTGTGCACTCCAAAAAAGCTGATAGTGTCCCCAACGCCGTCGTGATTATCTCCACCGTCATGCAACAACAATGTCAGCGCCATAGTATGACTAGTCCCGTCCAACGAACTTGCCAAGTAAAAGCCTTGAGCTTTTCCGATCACAGCCGATCCCAACTCGTGCCCTTCAGTCAACTCGTCGTCAATGACAGTGATCGACCCGAACATGAGCTTCTGCAATGCGGAGCCCGCCGGGAGCTGACCGGCGGTGACGAAAGGTTGGTTGTTGCCGTTGACAACGTTGTTGTTGTTGCCGGTGTTTTGAAGAACGGTGCTTGTTTGAGCTCCGTTGAGACCGGACAACAATGGAGCAGTGTTGGGGTTTATAAGATTGTTGAGATTGTTAAGGTTTCCTAATGGAGTCCCACCTTGAAGTGGGAAGAAGTTGTTGTTCGGTACAGAGAAGGGAATGCCATTAATGTCTGTGCGAGCTATGAGGCCTGTGACGACTCTGACTGACGGGTGCGACCCGCCTAGAATGTCATGCATGAAGAAGGACAATGCAGGTTTCGCCACGGTGGCGCTTGTGGAAGCGGTGGAAGCCGGTCCGCTTGGTAAGGTAGTTGCAGTTGTGGGACCTGGGATTGGTGCTGCTACCGTGACAGGAGGAGATACAGCCGGGGTGGCGGGGTTTTCTGCTTCGTCTACTGGAGGATCAGCTCCGTCGACAGCGGCGGCAGTAGGAGGGGTGGTGGCGGGGTTTCCTGCTTTGTCTAGTGGAGGGTCAGCTTCGTCGTCGGCGGCTGCAGTTGGAGGGGTGGTGGCGGGGTTTTCTGCTTTGTCTAGTGGATGGTCAGCTTCGTCAGCGGCGGCCGTAGGAGGGGTGATGGCGGCTGTTTGACCGCTCGGTAAAGTGGAGACCGGTGGACTTTCTGGGTCAACTTCATCAAGCAATCTTGCTGCATTAGCGTAGGAAACCAGTAAGAGGAAGATAAAGCCTATTGCTTTGACAGATTTCGCTGTTGCAGAGAGTGAATCGGCCATGTTTGGATCTGCCTGAATGTGTAAGAACTTGAAGATTGAATTGAATGGTGAAGCAGCAAGCAATCCATGATCGATATTTATACAGAGAGGATCATGATCAGATTCAGAGGTGGAGCTGATTAGTGGTTTTGGTGTATGTTTTGAGAGGCAATACCAAAACTACTGACAATAACGGTGCGGCTTTTTGGAGCAGTTGATTCAATAACTCCACAATCAATTGAGACTTTGGTGCACCAAATCTGCGGAGTGACATTACTTTAGACTTCCAAGTTTACTAGATTAGGAATATTCGACTCGAGCTTAAATCAGAATTTAGGTTAAGCGGAGATTAGTTTGGGTGCGGATAATTTAAAGGTGTCTTTCTATAATTAAGATTCGCTTAGGACACCCGTAAGCAAAAAAATGAAACGAAGATAGTCCAATTCAAATTACATAAAGATATGAAGTGAAACATATGACATACCAGCCCATTACCATTGTATATGATATATGCAATGTTGTTTTCATAATCTTTTAACTTTTAGTAATTCAAGTGAATAAATAAATTATTTGATTAATAAATAGAAAATTAATCTATACAAATATATAATATGTTTTTAACATATTAGTAAAATTACTTTTTTATAATTATTTAACTTTTAGTAAATCTATATTATTTAACTATTCATTATAAAATTAATATATGAAATATGTTATAATGGTAAAAAATATTTGTCATATATTAGTGAAAGTTACTTATTTTGTAGTATGTATTAGGTAAATCACCGATGCACAAAATAACTTATAAATTTCAATGTTTTAAAAATCGGGTCGGAAGTTAAACCGGTAAGGCAAGAAGTTTAAGATTTAAAAGGTTCAACCGATATTAAATCTTTATAAAAACCGACTAAAAATTAAATAAAATTTAAATTTTAAAATATGGTTAAAAAATTATCCTTTAAATAAACATTAATTAATTAATTTTGATTTATAAGAACTTATAATTTATAAAAATTGACATATTAATTAATAAATCGATCAATTTTTAAAAAATATGAAAAAGTTGAACAATTCAAAATGTTTACAATTAAACTGACCAAACTGATTGAATTTTTTTAATAATTGATAAATTATATGTCGAAAATAAATTAGTTAAGTTAGCTAACAAGTGATTCAAAGTTAAACAACATGTTCGATTCAATTGAGCTTAGAAAATCCAACACCTTTTACTATTCGATGCAATGTCACAAGTATTTAGTGAGACACAATTCAAATAATCCTATTAAATATGAAGTATATCGAGTGATTAATAGAATCATATTGAATATCATATCACTCTTGTTTTACATTAAAAAATATCATATTACTCTTTTTATAAAATTTTTAGAGTGATATTATTTTATTATATCTTATTTATAGTACTATTTTATTTATTTAATATTTTCTTCGTACTTTTATATTCTATTTCTGTTTATACAAGTAGAATATAAAAAGTTTCAATAGTTAATATATAATAATTAATAAATTACTTAATATAGAAATTTCAATGCACACTCTCAAAATCTTATCCACAAAAGAAAGTTTTCTCTAAATTAAAATTTTCTTATTTATTTCTTAACTCGGCTAGGAAAGGGCACTTGCTCATGATCCATTATTAACCTACTCTTATTTTACTTCATTTTGTTCTTTATAAAGGTCTACTGTTGACAATAGTAAAGAATAAAAAGAGACAAAATAGGGGGAAAAAATTTAGTTTACCCAATACCGATATTAAGAACAAGCCTAGGTCGTTGTTAACTTGTTAAATTAATTATTTGATACAAGTGATTTACTAATTATTGAATAGGTCAAAGATTTACTCATAACATATCTAAAAGAGAGCAAAATCTAAATTATCCATAAAAAGGAAAGAAGATAATAACAACTGTCACAAATGTTTTAAAGCATGTTTAACTCTTTTTAGATTTATTTTGGTTAAGTGAAAAAGGTTAATTATCATTTTTTTCATTAACAAGTTTCCATTACTTCCGTTTGAATCCTACCTTGATTTGTTATAATTACATTCGTATTATCCATAATTGTCGAAATATATTTTACAATTTGTAATTTAACGTGAGAACTTTTCCTTTTCTTGTATCATAAATGGTCCAAACATTATGTAAGTTATTGGGTATGAATTCCTAGTTTTAAGGTAACTGATATTCTGCTAGATGGAAGCACATTCATATAGGTTGTTTTCTCAGTTTTTTGGGTTCCTAAGCTTCTTTTCTCTTCTAAAAGACATAAACCATCGTATTGGGATTTGAGAGCTTAGAAGAATTCCAAAATGCAGCTCTTCAAGCACCAACAACAATAGCATGAGGTATTTCGTTTTTTCTTCCGCATTTATTTTATATGATATTCTAATGTATAATATTATTGAATATATGTTAGAATGTGCTTATATTTAGTGTCAGAGCTTTGTGAACCTCTGCCTTATTGAAGTTTTTGGAGAATTTCAAAATTCTAGAAAAAATTTTAGATTCAAATACTTTCGATTTGGAGTTGTTTTTGGACGTTTTTCTTTAGATTAAAGGTATAAATCTTCTATTAAGTGTTTTAGAAGCGTTTCTATATTTTAAAATTTGTGTTTTGTGGTGTTTTTTTGGTCTGATTTGTGAAGCATCCGATAGGTCTTGACTTGGGTCAGTTTAACCTGGCTGGAGATTAAAGAAGACCCATACACATTAAACTACGTTGTTTTGTATGTGTTTTAAAATCAAAATCAAAATCAAATATTAGATTGCGTCGTTTTGGTGTTGACTGTGTCTTTTATGTGGTTTTAGCTATTCTCTGCATTTGTTAATAATCATATATGTTTTAGCTACGTTGTGCACTTTGTTTTATTGAAAACAACAGATACTGTGGCTAGCGCTCAATCCAATGCCCTCATAGGAGGGAAGGCGGGCTTCAACAATCAGAACTGATGGCTTATGTCTGTGTATATTATACGTTGTTATTATATTTAAATAACTGTTAATCGTGCAACAGATTATTTCATGGCTGTTATATCTCTTCTTCTTCTTTTTTTTGTCTTGTGAATAACATCGTGAATAAAAAGTTTTTAGTGATTAACTATTAGGGCTTAGTTACAACAACCCTAACTATATTTTTATGTAATTAATCACATAAAGTTTAGAGACTTTTAATTGTAATTAATTATTTTTTGTATAATTATATTTGAATAATTAATTATGATGCAATAATTAATTTTTATTATATTTGAATAATTAATTAGGATGAAATATCAAATTATTTTTCTAATTTACCCACAGGTATTAGAAATTGGTGTATAATTTGATAGTTTTATCATATAATTTAACATAAATCTGTTTGAATTAAAAATTTAGCCCACAGGCAATTTTTACGTCATTTGATTTATGTTTTTTAAAATATGATTTACATTAGTAATATATATATATATATATAGTCTGTTAGCCTCAATTTATTGATAAGAAGCATGTATGTTTAATTTATGCAGCTATTCAAACTGTTAATTTCTCTAATACAAGTTGTGAAATTCTCGAACTAAGGAGTGAAAATTATAAGATTTGGAATGAGAGAATTCTTTTTCATCTGGGGTGGATGGACATTGATTATACTATTTGGAAAGACGAACCACCTAAGGTAACGGAGGCCAACACTACAACTAAAATTGCATTTTATGAACGCTGGGAGCAATTTAATCGCCTAAGTTTGATGGTCACTAAAACAAAAATTTCTGCTGGCATTCGTGGTTTCCTAGAACAACATGACAATGTCTGCGCTCTACTGAAGGTTGTTGATGAGCAGTTCGAAACTTCAGAAAAAAAACTTGTAAGCACCTTAATTATGATGTTTTTATCTACAAGACTCACCGATATTCAAGATATATGCGAGCATAGATGAAGAACATTGCGGCTCAGTTAAAGAAACTAGAGGTTGAGATGTCTAATTCTTTCCTTGTACATTACATTTTGAACACCCTTCCACCACCATATGGACCCTTTAAAATCTCTTAGAATATACATAAGGATAAGTGGTCAATAAATGAATTAACGACCATATGTGTCCAAGAGGAAGGCAAATTATCGATGGAACAAGGAGAGAGTTCACAGAGTGCACATATGAATGTTCAAGGCAGAAAGAAAAATCAAGTCAGCTCAAAGGGAAAAGGGTCAAATACCTATCCAAGTTGACATTAAGAAAGAATCTAAGTGCTTCTTTTGTAAGAATAAATGACACATAAAGAAGTATTGTGTCAAATGTAAGGAATGGTTTGAAAAGAAAGGTAATCTAATATCACTAGTTTGTTTTGAATCTAATATGGCTGAAGTTTGTCATGATACATAGTAGATTGATTCTGGTTTTACAATCCATATTACAAATGTGTTGTAGGATTTGCAAAACCCAAAAAAGCCAGTGGGAAGTGAGTAGTATATCTTATCCGAAAACAAGATGTATTCACATATGGAGGCTGTTGGAGATTGCAATTTAATTTTATATATTGGTTTTATTTTAAAACTAGAAAAGACATTCTATATTCCCAATTTCTCTTGAAAATTGATTTCAGTTTTAAGACTTGTACTATTTAGATATTCCTTTCATTTTCTAGACAAATCTTTAAAGCTACATTATAAATCTGAATTTGTTGGAAATGGTACATTATTTGATGGTTTTTTACCTTTAATTTACAAGATAATACATGTTACAATGCAACACATATTCATGCTGGAACAAAACGTTGTGTCATGAATGAAAATTCCTCTATGTTGTGGCATCGAGGATTAAGATATGTTTCCATAGAAAGGATTAAAAGATTGGTGATTGACGGAGTTCTTAGTACTTTAGATTTTGCTGATTTTGATATTTGTATGGACTACATAAAAGGAAAGAAGACTAACGAATCAAGGAAAGCTGCCAAGAGAAGTTCAGACATATTAGAAATCATACAAATAGATATTTGTAGTCTAGATATGGACTCGTATGGTCAGAAATATTTCATCTTATTTATAGATGATTGTTTACGATATATGTATCTCTACTTGCTTCATAATAAAAATGAAGCACTAGATGCTTTTAAAATGTTCAAAGTAAAAGTAGAGAATCAATATGGTAAGCAAATTAAGATCGTGGGATCTGATAGAGGTGGGAAATATTATGGTAAATATACTAAAAGTGGACAAGTACCTGATCCATTTGCGAGGTATCTTCAAGAAAATGGGGTAGCCCAATACACTATGCCTGGATCTCCAGACTAGAATGGTGTGGCAGAGAGAAGAAACCAAACATTATTAGACATGGTACAGAGCATATTGAGTACCTCCAAACTTCCCAAGTCCTTGTGGATTGAAGCTCTTAAGACTACTGTGTATATATTAAATCGGGTACCAACTAAAACTGTTCTAAAGACGCCATTTGAGTTATTTAAAGGTTGGAAATCAAGTTTGCAACATATACACATTTGGGGATGTCCGTCTGAAGTAAGAATTTATAATCCACAAGAGAAGAAATTAAACCCAAGGATCATAAGTGGGTATTTCATTAGATATACCGAACGGTCTAAAGGATATATGTTCTATTGTCCACCACATCGTACTAGAGTTGTGGAATAAAAAAATGCAAAATTTCTTGAGAATGACTTAATTAATGGGAGGGATCAATTTCAAGATACAGTCTCTGATAATGATCATATAGATACTCAACCTTAAGAGGTGATTGTCATTCACAACGATTCTCAAGTTCAAATAGACGTTGTACAACTAATTGTTGAAATTCAACAGTCTACTATAAACATAAATGACAATCAAGAAATTCTACAAATTGCAGATAATCTAGTAGATCCAGTTATTCAAGAATTACATTACAACATTTAGCAACCAGTTGAACAACAAACTCTACAGGAGAATGTTGGTGCAACATTAAGGAGATCTACTAGAACAAGAAAATTAGCTATTACTAGTGATTATGTTGTATATCTATAAGAATCTGACTACAATATTAGAGTCAAAAATGATCCTGAAACCTTTTCACAAGTCATAAGTTGCAATGAATCAAATTTATAGTACAATGCTAAGAAGGAAGAAATGAATTCTATGAAGAATAACGATGTTTAGGATTTTGTTGAGTTGCCTAAAGGAGAAAAACCCATAGGTTGCAAATGAGTAATTAAGAAAAATAAAGACTCATTAGGCAACATTTAGAGATAAAAGGTAAGACTTGTTGCTATAGGATTCACTCAAAAGGAAGGAATCGATTACACAGATACATTTTCTCCTGTGTCTAAAAAGGATCCACTTCATATAATTTTATCATTGGTTGCTCACTTTGATTTAGAATTGCATCAAATAGATATGAAAACGGCTTTCTTAAATGGTGACCTAGAGGAGAAGGTTTACATGAAATAACCAGAAGGATTTTCCTCTATTAATGATGAGCATTTGGTTTACAAGCTTAAAAGATCCATATATGGATTGAAACAAACATCTCGCCAGTGGTATTTGAATTTTCATGATATTATCTCATCATTTGGCTTTCAAGAAAACGTCAAAGATCAATGTATATACCAAAAAGTTAGTAGGAGTAAAATTTGTTTTCTTGTATTATATGTGGATGACATATTACTTTCAATTAATGATAAGGGTTTGTTAAATGATATGAAACAATTTCTCTCTAAAATTTTTGAAATGAAAGATATGGGTAACGCGTCTTATGTCATTGGTGTTAAAATACACTGAGACAGGTTCCATGGTGTTTTGAGTTTGTCTCAAGCAACCTATATTAATAAAGTTTTAGAGAAATTTCGGATGAAAGATTTTTCACCTAATGTAGCACCCATTGTGAAGGGGGATAGGTTCGATTTAGACGAATGCCCTAAAAATGGTTTTGAAAAGGAACAAATGAAAAATATTCCATATGCTTCTACAGTCGAAAGCTTAATGAATGCTCAGGTTTGTACAAGACCTGACATTGCATGTGCTGCTAGAATATTAGGCAGATATCAGAGTAACCCATGATTAGATCGCTGGAGAGCTACAAAGAAAGTTTTGAGGTACCTTCAAGGTACTAAAGATTACATGCTTAAGTATAGACGCACCAACAATCTAAAGGTAACAGGTACTCATATTCAAATTTTGATGGGTGTGTTGATTCACAGAAATCAACATTAAGTTATATCTTCATGTTTGCGACAGAGTTTGTTTCTTGTTTTGAGGCTACATCACATAGTGTATGGCTAAAGAGTTTCATATATGGTCTTAGACTTGTAGATTTCATTTCTAGGCCATTGAGGATATATTGTGACAATTTAGTTGTTGTTTTTCTAGCTAAAAATAATAAGAGTGGTAGTCGAAGTAAACATATCAACATCAAATTTTTATTTATAAGAAAACATATTAAGGACAAGAAAGTAGTCATTGAACACGTTAACACTGAGTTGATAATAGCTTAACCTTTAACAAAAGGCATACCATTAGTGAAGTTCAAGAATCATGTTGTTAGAATGGGATTGAGTTCCATTATATAGTTTTCAATGTATGGACAATGTTATTTTCATGAAACTCTTATAATATTTTCTCATATTATGGTGCACATTAATGAATTTTGAGAAAATCGATTATTTTGAACTTGGAATAAACATATGGTTTATTCATTAAGTAATATTACCACATTCAGTTGATACAATTATAGTATACCGTAATATATGGAAAATAATACTTCATTACTAGAAGACCTATCGTCATGATTCGTATATTGTACTTGGATCAGATTAGGATTTGATACCAAGTTAAATGTATGAACCAAGTGAGAGAATGTGAGAACTTTTCCTCTTCTTGTGTCATAAATGGTCCAAACGTTATGTAAGTTAATAGGTATGAATTCCTAGTTTTAAGGTAACTAATATTGTGTTTGATGGAACCACATTTGTATAGGTTGTTTTCTTAGTTTTTTGGATCCCTAAGCTTCTTTTCTCTGCTGAAAGACATACACCAAAGACATACACCATCGTATTGGAATTTGAGAGCCTAGAAGAATTCCAAAACATACCTCTTCAAGCACCAACAATAATGGGAGGAGGTATTTTGTTTTTTCTTCCACATTTATTTTATATGGTATTCTAATGAATATTATTGTTGAACATATGTTAGAATGTGCTTTTATTTAAACTTTGGTTACATAGAATGTGATCTAACTGAGATAAGCATCGAACAGAAGGAATCTTTCGGTTCTTTTTCCTTTCCTGACAGCTTTAGAATCTTCATCCACAGTCTTAATTACTGCATAACCGTTAGCACCACGATACTTTCCACTTCCACCAATTATGGCAACATGAGACTCCGGACCATCAACCTTGTACACACCAAAAAATCTTAAACAGTCATTAAATTCATCACCAGCAAAACTCGCTGTCATTGCCATCATATGACTAGTTCCATCTTCTGAACTAGCAACAAATATTCCAACTGCTCTTCCAACAAACTCGGAGTTCCTGCTAGAGAATAACTCTTCCTCAATTTCTGTTAAACTCCCGGACTCTAGTTCCTGCAAGGTTGCTCTAGCAGGAAACGGCAGACCAATGTTCCAAGCATCAAGTGTTTGTGAGACCGTGTTCATGGGATTGGATTGTGACAAGGGTATGCCTCCAATAGGAGGAAACAGGCCTAGAGGCTTTGGAAATGGTATCTGGTTGGTCACCTTCGTGGTCGCAGGTTTTGGAGACGAGCTTGTGGAGTTCAGGACATTTCGCATTAAGAATGTTATCCTGTGATGGTTATGGTGGTGGTGGTGGTGATGATGATGGGTTGGAGTTGAGTTGCCAAGAGTTCGAGCAGAGGACCATTCGGTGATGAAGAATAGTAAACAAACTAGGGTTTGGAGTTTGGCCATTCTCGTATAAGCTTTTGGTTACAGATTTTGGTAGCTTATAAGGGTAAGAGAATAGATCAGATTTGGAGTAGTAATTGGAGTTGTTAGAGCAAGTAGTGTGTTTGGTGATATGGTATAGCGTCAGATATTTGGTATCTGAAACTGAAACTTGTCTTCTTTTCA
>JANSVA010000003.1:37684896-37712737 GCA_025504915.1 Erythroxylum reticulatum | reverse complement strand
TATTTTAATATTTTATATAATATTTATTAATAAAATATTATATTTTCAAAAAATAAATAATTTAAAATTATTATTTATAAACTAATATTTATTATATATATAATTATTAAATCAAAATTATTTGAATTTATATATTTTAAATTTAATTATATTTATTATTAATTATTAAATTAATTTTATAAATTAAATTAAAATTGTGATTATTATTTGTTATCATGATTTTTGGAGACAGGGTTAAAAATATACAGTATAACAGTACAATATGATAATAAACTATTTCGTAATTTTTAAAAAATCCAGAGACTATTTCATAAATTTAAAAAATTATCCAAAACGGTACATGATATTATCGGTACTAGTATAGTACCGTACCAGAACTCAATATAATACTAAATTCAGTACGATATTCGTAACATTGCCTGACATACGAGCTGGTTGGCCCAGTCCAACCTTATATATTTTTTAAAAAATTAAAAAGATGTTATTTTAGAAAAAACGATATCATTTTGTACCTTCCTATTAAGTTATAGGCCGAACAATTTCAGTCTGTGGTCCAGTCAACTGGTGCCGAAGTTGAGCCAGACCAGCTCAATTTTGCCGTTCTTAGAAAAAAGAAAAAGGTTATAGATTTTAAAATTACTTTTAAACCTTTTTTTTGTTATTATTTCAATTAAATATAAAAATTATTAGAAATTATGAATTCGATCCCCATCAAAATTTCAACATTATTTAAAAAAAAAAAGGAGGATGGTACTTTTTAGAATTTATTTGATCACATAATAATCCAAAGTAAAAGTGACAGGTGAGGCTTAAAGAGTATCTGAGTAAGTAAACAGGAACATGGTGGTCACGAATGAAATGTGAGTGCCCTGCCGTCCATGGTGACGACTTGAAAAGTTGGTGAAGCAGATCCACCATTAAATTGGACCAGCTCAGAGTTTTAAGAGAGGTAAAGTTTGTGAGGTTCAAAATCCAAGATCTAACAAGTGGATCATTTACTTCCAGGACAAGATCATCTGCAATATATCTTTAGAACATCCAGCGTATTTATCATCCACTTGACCTGTTTTTTCTCTTCTTTTTGGTCCTTTTTTCCAAGTAAAATAACACTATATTTGTTTTTGTAATCTTTTTAATTTCCTCCTAATAAGTGCATTTCAATCCATAATATCAACCTGTTTCTCTGAATCTTTGTTTCTAATGACAGACATATGTTGCAGCAATACTTGTAAAGATCCTACACCATTACAGGCTTTTGATCACCACAGGTTTTAATAACTTGAATAACTTTCCAGGTTCTTCGCACCATTTATGTGAACGGTTCAATAAATTATCAGCTTACATCTGTTACGACTCGAGGCTCTAGAGCTCCATTACGTTAGATATAAATGGTGGATGTGATTAATTATCCATTAATGAATACTATTTATGACATTATAAAAAGTTTCTTAGCCTTTCGCAGATTCCTTCTCGATTCTGTGTTCCGCAGCGGTTTCAACTTGTCAAAAAGTTGTAGTAAAGTAGGTTTTTTTTCAATTATGTGGGTAGTCTAAGTAGGAATTTGGTGGCCTCTTCTGTCAGGACAACCTGACAACCTATTACTGCCTCACCTCGACTTTGTACCAGAAAAATTAAGGCCGATTTTGGAGTAATTGAACGTGGAAATATAATCATTACGACAGGTGGGAGTAATTGGTGAACTACTGACTGTAACTGTCCTTGTTGGAGGTTCTTGCGTGGAAAATCGATATAATGGTGCAATGAGAAGCGAAGTTTCATACCTGCAGAAAAGAAAACTGCTTGCCCGACAGACAATACACTTCCAATGGACCCCCTATTCGTAAATTGCCTTGTTCTTCTCTTCTGTTCAGTTCTCTACCTCTATAAGGTGGTTTTCCTGAGAAGAAATCGGTGTTGTTACATGCTGGCTTATGAATGCTACAAGGGTCCTGAGGTCAGGAAACTTGACTCTGAAAGCTGTGCAAAAATCGTTATGCGAAATAAGAACTTGGGGTTGGAGGAGTACAGGTTTCTGTTGAAGACTATAGTCAACTCAGGAATCGGTGAAGAAACTTACGGTCCTGCAAACATCATTGCAGGCCAAGAAGAATCCCCTAAGTTAAAGGATTCCTTGTCCGAACTGGATGATATCATCTTCAGCACACTTGACAAGCTCTTCGATAGGTCAGGAGTTTCTCCTTCAGAAATCGACATACTTGTCATCAATGTTTCTTTGTTCTCTTCTGCACCATCTCTGACGGCTCGAGTGATCAACCATTACAACATGAGGGAGGACATTAAAGCTTTTAACCTCTCTGGAATGGGGTGTAGCGCAAGTGTTGTGTCCATTGATTTGGTTCAGAACTTGTTCAAGACCTACAGTAACGCACTTGCTGTTGTTGTCAGTACAGAATCCATCGGTCCAAACTGGTACTGTGGAAAGGAAAAGTCCATGATCCTTTCTAATTGCCTGTTTCGTTCAGGAGGGTGTTCAATGCTACTGACTAACAATGTAGCATTGAAGCATCGAGCGATCTTGAAATTAGATTATATCCTACGAACCAATATTAGCTCGAGTGATGAAGCATATGGTTGCTGTATAAAAGTAGAAGACGAGCTTGGCTATGCAGGTTTCCTACTTACCAAAAGCCTGTCAAAGTGTGCTTCTAAAGCTTTAACAATGAATCTCCGGTTGCTCATCCCTAACGTGCTGCCACTAAGGGAACTAATTCGCTATGTTTTTGTATCTTATCGACGAAACAAAAGTAAGAGTCCAAGTCCTGAAGGATCAGGAGTTGGTTTCAATCTCAAAACTGGTGTTGATCACTTCTGCATACACCCAGGTGGGAGAGCTGTTATAGATGGAATAGGTAAGAATCTAGGTCTCAGTGACTATGACCTTGAGCCAGCTCGAATGGCGCTTCATCGATTTGGCAACACTTCCTCAGGAGGTCTCTGGTATGTTTTGGGCTACATGGAGGCAAAGAAGAGACTCAAGAAGAACGACAGGATATTGATGATCAGCTTGGGAGCAGGTTTTAAGTGCAACAACTGCGTGTGGAAAGTGATGAGAGACCTGAAAGACTGTAATGTATGGGAAGACTCCATAGATTGTTACCCTCCAAAAGTTCTAGCCAACTCTTTCATGGAGAAGTATAGTTGGATCAATGACGAATACTTGAGCTTTGCTGGACTAAAAGCCTTGCTCTAGATTCCCTGGATTTGCCAAGCTTTCTTTGAGTTCAAGTTAGATCTGGAATGGAGTTCATGTAATTGGTACATGGACTACAAGTTATGTCTCACATTATTTTAATTTACTTTTAGATCTCTGAGAAGCTCATGAATAACTTGGAATCATCCTTATTGCGCCAGATATTTGCTGTTGCTACCTGTCACTACCATCGTTCTTATGTCTTCACGGAATTAATGTCCTTATTGCCCGACATCTTTACTGTTGCGTCCTATCACTGCCATCGTTCTTGTGTCTTCCTAATGTATTAATGATTTCTGAGTTGAATTTTCAACTCTGATAAATTTACGTTTGTTCGTAAAAGTTTCAGTGACGTAACTGTGCATATACTCACATGTCATTCGATCCTGTGCTCTTCATAACAAACCATTAACGATCTGATCCGCCATTTTTAACTAAAACAAGCCCTAATTAGCTATAATCTGCATAACGGTACCAGTTAAGATCCAACTTTCTGCAGATTTATTGTTGTTCTGCCACTGGCTGGCCTTAACATTGTAGTTTCTTCCACCAAACATGCTACGTAGTGGAGCTCATGCACGCTATTCTGAGTTCTGGTATAATGAAAGAGGTTTAGTAATTGAGATGATAGATCTGATATCTTAAAGAGGTCTTTCTACTGACATGTTGGATTAGAAATCTGAAACTGTCACAGCTACTGTTTCTCATGCTTAGGAGTTTTCAGCTTATAGATTGCTATGGAGGTAGCAACCTGATCTTCTGTTCAGATATGAACTCTTATACATACAATGCAAGCTAACCACTTGGGGTATGCCATGTTTTCTACAGAGATATATGGGTAAGCAATCATTACAACTTGTATCAAATAATTATTCATCTCATCAAAGATTCAATACGATAACTCTGAAAATTTAGATCTTCTTCGAGTTGAATGAATGCTCTGAACGACTTAACTCATACGTGGGGTAACTTTTACTTCTGTCCAGAGAAATTTCTCTGCAAAACACAATCTTGCATGCATGTGCAATAAAAGCTGGTAAAAATTGTGATTCTTGTAAAGATCAGAAGAACGCAAGAAGATCCCATGATTCTTCAGCCAACCCTCTTCAAGTTCTGACGCTTCTTCGTGCTTAATTATGCATGATTATTCATACTAAGGACTATGAACATTTATCTGTGTTACTGAAACAATATCTTCAGACATTTTAGGAGGAACAACAGTTGAGGAATTAACGTCCAGACAATATAATCGTATCACCTGGTCTTTCTCGATACATGTATGTTGGATTTGTGATCCAACTACCATAAACTTTCTGGTCCTTGTATAAAGGATAAATGTATGTGGCCGAATAAGTGGGATCAAGTAGAGTATATCAGAAGGCCCGTTAAACTTCATTTCAGGAATCTTCATTGAAAACACATCCAGGGCCATGGCTCACATGTTAACACTAAACAGTGACAGAATGTGGGAGGCCCAATATTGTTCTTTATCCGTTCTTTTTTGTTGGTTTTTTTTCTTGTTTTCTTCTTCAAGTTTGAGGTTCTTCCAGTCCTCCTATTCTACTTGCATGATACAATAACAAATGTCCTCATGATCATGCTTTGCACATTATTGGACGATTTTTAACTTATGAATCCACCACTTTGAAAGTGGTTTTAGGCTGTTCAAGTTATGAACTCCCTCTACTAACCCAAAAAAAAGAAGTATTCCCCATGCACTTTTTCTTACAGGTGAGTGTTCAGTGCCGCGTTGGAGCTACGAAAGAGTCAAATTATTGGCCCACGTGGAAGTGGAAAGTGGGTAAGAGTAGACTCAGAAGGCAATAGTATCAATTATTTGTGGCAGTCTGATAAAAAATGCAAACTCATTTTCTCACTTGGACCCTTCTTTGAACTTTCCTTCGGTGGCTCCTTTTGTCGTCTTTCAATCGCTTTATTGTCTGAATGACTCGATCTTTTACGACGCACGCCTCCTCCTCTTTCTAATGTTTTCCTTAACTTCTCCTTTCTCCCTTTCATGAGCTCTTAGCTTTTACACTTTAGTTCGCTTACAATTCAGTGAGATCATGGCCTCACCAGGCTTAGAAGGTAAATGTTTCTGTATCTGTTCATGGGATCTACGTATTTGCTTGCGTCCATTGAAATTTATTTAGTTGTTGATTTCTGGGTTTCTCTTGAAATTTCATTTCAAGTGTAGTTTTATCTATAGATAGTAGTTGGTCAATCTTGTTTTAGGGTGTTTTCTCTGTGAATCTAGCAAAGCTTGGATCTTGGGAACAATTATTTAAAGAATCTTTGCCAAGTTCTACTTTCGCAACTTGTAAAGTTTCCATCTTTAAGAATTTCTGTTTTTGCCATATGATAATTTCACTCTTCTTTGCTCCTGCTAAGTTCCTATAAATCCTGATCTTTATTGATTCGTGAAGAATATGATACAGCCGTTTTAAATTTAGCAGGCTTTTTACCATTTCTAGATGTGCAGATTATGGAAATCTTGAAAAGATAGAAGAAAAATTACATCCATAGGAAAAAAATATAGGAGAGGAAGAAAGTTTTTGTCTTGCTTGTATAATTTTTGTGATTGATGGTTATGTAGTAGGCGAGAGAGATTTGGAGAAGGGATTAACACAACCCCAGCTCAACCACAACCCACTTGGAGAGCTTTCACCTGCGCCATCTCCATCCTCAACATCAACAGCTCCAGCTCTAGTTTTGTCCAACTCTGGAAAACGAATTGACCAAGCAGGAAGAAAGAAATATGTAAAGCAAGTGACCGGCCGCCACAATGATACCGACTTGCACTTGGCAGCTCAGCGTGGAGATTTGGCTGCTGTCGAGCAGATTCTTGATGATATTGATTTACAGATGGTTGGGACTTTGAGTGGGGTGGATTTGGATAAGGAGGTAGCAGAGATAAGGGCATCGGTAGTGAATGAGGTAAATGAATTGGAAGAGACGGTGTTGTTTACTGCTGCTGATAGAGGTCACCTTGAGGTGGTGAAGGAGCTGTTGAAGTACTCTAGTAAGGAGTGCCTTTCAAGAAAGAATAAGTCAGGATTTGATCCATTGCATATCGCTGCTTTAAAAGGGCATTGCGGTAATGTATTTGAATTTTTTTTCCATTACTTGGTTTTAATCGTTCAAGCTATCTTTAAGTTCAGTTTATAATTTATTGAACTGAACAAATCAATGTGATTATAGTTGCATACTTGACATATTGGACTGTTAAGTATCATATGGTAAGTAGTAATCTTTTAGAAAACATAATCAAGCCCCTGTAGTAGAAAAATGTATGACACAGTGAAAAACAATATGATCATGAAGCCCATATATATTTTAGTTTCATACTTTTTCTTTTTCTCTGTCAGTAGTTTGTCAATTTATGCTGTGGTATACCAAGTAATGAGCTCAAGATAGTGATTGCTTGACTTTTGACAGTTGCAATTTGTTGAAAAATTGATGTCCTCATAGTCAACGTTTTCTTCTGCTTAAAATGATTCCCTTCTTACAGAAATCGTTCAAGTACTGCTGGATCACGACCCAAGCTTGAGTCGAACTTTTGGCCCATCCAATGCCACTCCTCTTGTATCTGCAGCTGTAAGAGGTCATACTGCTGTTGTGAATGAGTTGCTGACAAAGGACAGCAGCTTGTTGGAGATATCTAAATCCAATGGGAAAAATGCTTTGCATTTAGCTGTACGGCAGGGGCATGTAGATGTTGTCAAAGCGTTGCTAAGCAAAGATCCTCAGTTGGCACGAAGGACTGACAAGAAAGGACAGACAGCATTACATATGGCTGTGAAAGGGCAGAGCTGTGAGGTGGTGAAATTGCTTCTTGACGCAGATGCTGCTATTGTGATGCTCCCGGACAAGTTTGGTAATACAGCATTACATGTGGCAACCCGGAAAAAGCGGTCAGAGGTATGTCTGTTGCATCATTCACACCTCTGGTGATTATTTTTTGGTTCTTTTGTTATGTCATTCAAGGCCTTAATCATATAATTGACATTGGTTTTGAACCTCTGTAGTTTTTCCTTGAATTATATTTTGAAGACAAATCCTTGTGTCCCACAATAGTTGCCGAATTTTAGTTTTCAGACTTCTATTATGCATGTTGCATGATTTCTGAATGTAATCATGTAGCTTTCAACAATTTATTAAGATCCAATCTTGAATTTTCTGTGTATTTGCAGATAGTGCATGAACTGTTGTTACTTCCAGATACAAATGTAAATGCATTGACAAGAGACCATAAGACAGCTCTCGACATAGCTGAAGGGCTTCCCCTCTCTGAAGAATCCTCTGATATAAAGGAGTGCCTTGCTCGGTATGATGCTGTTAGAGCTAATGAACTGAACCAACCGAGGGATGAACTCAGGAAAACTGTGACTCAAATTAAAAAAGATGTTCACACCCAACTTGAGCAGACCAGAAGGACCAACAAGAATGTTCATAATATTTCTAAGGAGCTCAGGAAGCTCCACCGTGAAGGCATCAATAACGCCACCAACTCAGTGACAGTTGTGGCAGTTCTATTTGCAACGGTTGCCTTTGCAGCCATTTTTACGGTGCCTGGTGGGGACAGGGATAACGGAATGGCAGTGGCAGTAACCCATGCTTCTTTCAAAATTTTCTTCATCTTCAATGCTATTGCCCTGTTTACATCCTTAGCTGTTGTTGTGGTTCAAATTACATTGGTGAGAGGTGAGACAAAAGCGGAGAAACGTGTAGTTGTGGTGATTAACAAACTAATGTGGTTGGCTTCTGTGTGCACTTCAGTAGCTTTCATTGCCTCTTCTTATATCGTGCTTGGCCCGAAACATAAATGGGCAGCGATTTTGGTGACAATAGTTGGTGGAGTGATAATGGCTGCTGTTCTTGGGACAATGACTTACTATGTAGTGAAATCCAAGAGAATCCGCTCAATGAGGAAGAAGGATAAGCATACAAGGAGAAGTGGATCGAACTCCTGGCATCACTCTGAATTCTCCAATTCAGAAGTGGATCGAATTTATGCCCTTTAATTCGGCACTGCAACTGCCGCCGAAAACCTGAAGATTGTATCTGGCAAAGTGAATGTTGAAAGAGAAGTGGATCGAACTCATGGCATCACTCTGATTTCTCCGATTCAGAAGTGAAGTGGATCAAATTTATGCCCTTTAATTTGACACTGCTGCTGAAAACCTGAAGATTTTATCTGGCAAAGTGAATGTTGAACTAGACAGTAACAATATTCATCTAAATAAATCCTTTACTTCCATTAACTGGTATGCTACTGGTTACATTTTTTTGTCTAGTTTAGCCAAATTTGGATATGCCTAGAAAGGAAAATGGAAACTTTAGTACTCTGAACTTGGAATGATCTCAACTTTTTTGCAAGAAAATGACATCCATGTGATGTTGATCGTTTCAATGGTGTTAGCATCACGTCTCATGCACTTCACTTGGACAACGTATGAATGAAGGTCCTTGCGTTCCCATTTGATCAGGGTCCAACCAGGCGTGACACCGTCTGAATTCCAAGATAAAACTGGAAAAGAAAAACATAATGAAAAACATAAACTAAAGATGGTTCCATTCAGAGTCTACAAGTTTCCTGCAACTGTGCGTCACAAGAGAGCGTTGGAAGTTGGAAGCTGTTCGTTTAGGTTTATCCATAGGAAGGTAAGGGTACAGTCTTGATTCAGTATTCTGGACTTGAGAAGCTGAAACAGATGAAAAGAAAATGGTTTGAATCCAAATGAAACAGTGAGAGAGCAAGCAAGCAATGGGAGCCCGAACTAGTTTCTTTATGAATGCGATAGCTCTTAGAGGACATGTCCGTCCTAGACTGTAATATGTTTTGTGTTTTCTCTCCTTGTATACAACAAAAAAAGACATTGCAAAAGATGTTCTTCAAATTTCCAATCTCCAGTTTAAAGTCAACCACTTGGTTGTTGAGCTTGAACCTCTCTTACTTCAGCCTCATGACCATCCAAACGGTCCCTCTTCGTTGTCTTTTTTCTTTTTTCTTTGTGCTTTTCTGCTCTTCCTTGTCCTTCCGTCATCTTTAACTTCTGCTCTGTTTTTTGAAGTTCTCGTCTTTTTCTGTTGGCTTGCTTTTCCTGGTCTGAAAATGCAGCTGTTCTTCTAGTCAGAGCGCTTTGTGAGGTCAAGTAGTAAGCTTCCAAGGTCTGTGTTATGTCTGTAGAGGAAAAGGAAATTATCTTTCATTACTTTAGTTTGAAAGATTCAGCAGTCTGGCTTTAGCATTCATTTGGTTGCGCAGAAAGTAATAGGTTTTTCTATAAATATAGATTGGTTCATGGATAGAGACTTAAACTGAGACTGTTGTTCTTTTCAGGAACAGTTGCTTAGAATAGAAATCTAGCACGTACTTCGCTTGTAACTTGAGATATGTTGGCATCATTTTTTAAATTTGCAATTGCATCGACAATATTGTAATTGCAGTTGAGAAAATCGGGTAATTTTTTCCTTTAAAGTAAACAAATAATGAAGTGTACCTATTCGGTAATATCTAGAAAAGACCGTCAAACGAACTCTTAAGATAGTATTACTATTCCACTTAAAATCTCAAAAAAGGACAGAGGGGTCACAAATAGTCCCACTTAAAACTTAACCTCCTAGACAGAAATTATGTGCACGATGTATTTATCACAATCTAACTCGTGTATATACACAAATAGTAAATACACCCAAATAAATTTAACATAACACTACAAATATACCTGATAAATAATATTGAATACTATAAATGCGAAATAAATAAAAGAGATAAGGAAAGAACACACCCGAAAATTAATAACGGAGTTCGACCAATTTTGCCTACTCTCCGAACACTACTTAAAGCAGCCTTTTTTTATTAAGAAAATAATACTAAATTAGATATGTGTACAAATTTTGAGTATTTCTCAAATTTTGGGATGGATTAGATTAGGAAGGGAATGAGTTATTTTATAACTTGAAATATTCCTCTCATCTTCATCTTTTCCAAATATGGGATAGAAATTGGGCCATCAAAGTCAACAACAAACAACAAATCTCCACTTTGACACAATTTCGGGTCCCACCAAATGCAAGCATCATTCATCCTCCTAATCAAACAAAACAACCTTTGTAATAATTCCAATTTGTGCCCTCAAGCGCCAACTCAAAAGTGCAAGATGTTTACTAAGTCTAAAAAATCAATTTGCGCCCTCAGGCGCCAACTCAAAAGTGCAAAATGTTTGATTAGGAGGATGAATGATGCTTACATTTGGTGGGACCTGAAATTGTGCCAAGGTGGAGATTTGTTATTTGTTGTTAACTTTGATGGCTCAATTTCTATCCTATATTGGGAAGATATGAAGATGGGAGGAGTATTTCAAGTTATAAAATAACTTTTCGCCCTCCTAATTCCAAAATTTGATAAATATTTAAAATTTGTACACATATCAAATTTAGTATTCTCTTCTTAATAAGAGCAGGCTGCCTTAAGTGGTACTTGGAGAATAGGCAAAATTGGTCGAACTCCGTTATCAATTTTCGGGTGTGTTCTTTTATTTATTCCGCATCTAGAGACAACTCGGCTTTGTTGAAGTGATGAGGAACAGAAAATGATGTGACTATATTGGGAAAAAATGAGAAAACTAAGGTTACACCAGAAAGCAATCCTGCCTTCTGCTTAGTTTGCAATGTTATGGATATTCAGTTATACTGTTCTATGTTCATGCTTTATCCACTAATGCCGGAGATTTTCTCTTATTCTTCGATCCCACGACAAACCTGAAGGCTGTGGTTTCTGTTATTCTTGGGTCAATGGTTTAAGATATGGATTCCAAGAACAGAAAGTGGCCTAGATGCTGGACTTGATCAAGCTTTCTGTTCCTTTCTCACTGATACTCTGTACATTTTCAACACCAATGCAAGAACCTCTTCATATCTTTTATCCTATTTCTTTTCACCTGCAGGGTATTGACTGTGTGGTAACAAACAAGCATCTATCAAGGATTAGGCAAAAGTGAAGCCTTTGTCCTTTATCTTCCCTCTTGAATTCACAGGCAGGAATAATGTGTTTACAGTGGAGTCATCCTCCCTGGTATCTCCCAAATTGTGTGATTTTGAACACTATGAACAGGACCAAAGTATGTGCTTTTAGTTTCTTGAAGAGATGCTTGTACCAACTAAAGACAAAGACTTCCATTTTATTTTTCTTTGAACAAGAACGAAAGTAAGATTATTTCAACACAATTTTGCTTTCGCGCTATGAAAGTCAAGGCCACTGTGCAGTCTATACCTAACACCGGTTAGTTCTTCCCTACCGTCGAACAAGAAAGGTGCCAAGAACATTCACAGTTCGTCCTGAGAGTGTTTAGAGTAGATATAACCGCAAGTTAGCTAGGATCGATCATGTTATGGTCAGGGCCGTAACATTTCCAACTATTACAAGTTACCTGCAGGATGTTCTACGATTCCTTCCTCACAAAAAAGAATCAATATTGCAAGATTGCTAGTGTAGATTTTATGCAGTTCTGAATATAATCCTGCCCAACAGATCACCAAGTTTCAAGTTTCAGGTCACCAATATTTTAATGTTTATGAGCTCTTTTTGTGCTTGCAGAAGTGGTTGCACAAATGGATCCATGAATCTTACCTAGTGCAGTCTAGAGGAAGCTATTTAGGAATAACAAAGCTTGTATTTTGTTCTATGGAATGAATATCAACTCGAGAAGCAAAGTTCAGTTTTTTATTGCCGAAGATTATGTAAGGTCCGATTTTTGTCGGTTTTTTTTTGTAGAAGTTAGTGAAAAAGTAGTACGAATGGCAATTTTTGATCTATAGATTAATTTTAGTTGTTTCAATGAACCGATTCATGGTCAGACTCAGGACTTAGATAAATTCAAAGGTCAATTATTTTAAACAAAATAACATCGTTTTACTTAAAAGAGTTGAATCTCGGATAAACTTGGATCCGGGTTAATTAAAAAATAAATTATTACCATTGTCATCCCTAAAAAGTAGAGTAGGGAAAAGCTTTCTTGTTATAGGCTTATCGATAGCCCTTATTGTTCAACATCATCAATTAGCCTTTTGTCTTGCTTTCTTTTGTTCTATTCTTGTCAAAGTTCTGGCTGACACATTCACTTATATTAAGGTTTAGCAGACCTACTTAATAAATCTAAAACTTAAAAGGAAGCCGTGGAATGATGCAGATCTAAACTTGAAGATATTCTCTTCTTCTGGATCCTAAACCAAATGTTCCGTCAACCTGGCTAGTTTGAACTGAAATTTCATATTAATACAAAGTTAGTTGCTTTCCTTTTATCAAACTTCATGTTGAATACTTTTCTAAACATAAGTAGTGGGCATCTTCTACTAAGTACCAACAGTTTTTTACACATGTTGATAATGGTTTGCTAATTAGTTGGAAAGTGTTATGTTTAGACTTTGATCCAGGATAAATATTTCCTTGTCTTACTCATTTGATCTTACAGGTAGGCTCTCCTTAATTTTGCATGTCATTATCAGATCCCTTATCCTATCATTGACTAGAAGGGAATCATATTTACCTTCTGTAATGTTTAGTTCTTTCTTATTGGTGCTTGATTTACATCACTTTAACTTGTCTTATAAGTAGTATGGTTAGCCCTTTCTAGCATATGAAATTAATGACAAGTAAAGTTTCATATATACCCTTTAAAGCTAAGCAATGTCTAAGTTTTTTTTTTTTTTCATTGAATTGGGATGTACATTGAGCCAAGATTTTCAACCCTTACTCTTGAAGGAGTAAGAAATTTGGTGGAAGAGAGTTCTTGGAAGCAATGTCAAGTTGATAGTGAAACAAGTTGATGATTGGAAGATCAATCTTCTTTTTCTTTGATCATTGAAAATAATGATGAACATTCAGATTTAATTAGTCTTAAGGACCTTGTAAAAGCCATGAATGATAACCACTAAGTCTGCTTTTATCCTGTATCAGAAGGCTGAAGGGCAGGGTGGTGGCCTAAGAAATAGGCTTAAGCTGTTTGAATCCGAATAAGGGTTCTTTCTACGGAAAGGGGGAGTTCAAGAGCTCCTCCTGTCATCTTTAGGATTGTTCTTCATTACAGATAATGAAAACCATTCTATTACTGCCAACTCAAGAAAGACGAGCGCTCTAAAATATTCGGTTTATGGAAGTCGGATTAATATGGAAACATTGGAATTTTACTTTTAGACTTTCAAAAGCACTTTAACTTAAGACCATGTGAACTATCAGGAGTAGCCATAGGATATATCTTTTGTTGAATAGGTGCTGATTCTAAACTCATCATGTCTTGGATTTTAGGAATGAATGGCCAATTATTTTTCAGTTGCATAAACTTCCATTGGGATATGATCTGCTAAAAATTTAAGGACTTGGTACTAATAACAACTCCTGCTCAACAGAAGTAAGCATGAAATCAGGATAATGAAAGGCGCGAAAAGAGAACATCGGAAAGCAGCCTAGATTCTATGCTTTTCCTTTTTCTGTTGAAGTTCATCCCCTGCAAAGAACAGATCTTTCTTGATTTTCAATTTTGGAAGTTGAAAATGAATGAAACCCCAATTCACTTGCAGTCTTCCTTGCTTGGGACAACTGTTGTGATTGCTTGCAATGAGCTATTGCCCCTTGTATTGGATTCTCAATCTCTGAATTTGTACTGCTGCTTCTCTTGAGAAAAGGCAGCTCAGTAGACCTGTTTGAATTGGTTGAGCTTGATGAAGAAGAAAAAGAAGAAACTGATGATGAAGAAGACAATGAAAGCTTGGTTATGGAATGTCGTTTGATTGACATTGAGAAAGATCTTCTGTGAAGCCGACCACTTCCATCCTCAATTTCTTTGCTAAACTTCTGGCTTGCGTTTGTTGATAACTGGTACTTTTCTCTCTGTATTTGCCCGAAAGGATTTTTCTTTCCAGCCTTTACATGTCTGTTCATTGATTCTTTGGCTCTTGAAACTGTCCCTTCGTCTGCAACTTTTGTACCAGCAGCACAGGAATCTGCCGAACAACCTGACCTGCCAAACAAAGACTTGAGATAAGCCCTAGAAGCCTTCAACTTTGAACCAATTGATGAAGACTGTTTGATTATATTGAGCTTTCTGGACCACGGTTTCTTTTTATTCTCTCCTGTGAAATCACTGGATTCAGTTGAATTATACTCGAAGAAGTACTCTTCAGGATTCAGTTCTCTACTAACATAGCAAGACTCAGCAGGAGAAACATTGCAGGACTCAAATGGGGTACTTCTGGCTGTTGGTGTAGCTGCAGTTGTCATCGATGGTGTGCCATAGAATTCTTCATAAGCATCTTTTCTGTCATTATAGCCAAAGTTGGAGCTTTCCAAGAGCTTTTCAACCATTTGTAAACGTGGTGGGAGGTGAAGAGGAAGGAGCTTTCCTTTGTAGAAAAGTTCATCAGCTGGTGAAGTTGTACTGTACTGCTTTTCTAGTGAATTGGAAGACATTTGGAACTCAAACTCTCTTTGATGTGGAGGAGAGCTTATAGAGCGGCAAATGAAGTTGGAGTATGAGCTAACTTCCATGTCAATATACTCTTCCTCTGCATGATCATACAACTGGAGGTTCAAAGCCATCTTTAGCAGATCAAGTACAGAAACTATGATTGATCTCTCTCTGTTAGGTATGCTCACTTTTTGTGCCTAGAGTGAGTAATTGTGTGCTTAGAAATGGTGGAGCAATGAGAAAATTAAGGGAAAGTTCCAATATTTAAAAGCCTGACAAAGCTAAGAAACTGTAGACAGTGTTCAGAATCTTTTTAGTCTTTTTATTGCTTCCAGATATGTTCTAACATTATGAAAATGAGAATTGCTCTAATGGTCCAACATTGACCCATTTTTGTTCTTTCTTTTTCTTATAAACTGATGGCTGATTTGTCATTGCCTGTTACACTATAAAAGTGGGTAAGGAAGTCATCTCACGCATCACACATCACACATCACACATTCACACACACACAAACACAAAGTTTTCTATAATAAAGTTTGTTTAGTAAGAGACTCATGCACTTCTTGTTAGCTCAAGAATTGGTCATATTCTGTTTTGTTTTGCAGGATTCCCTGAAATTATACTTTTCGATGAGCAAATCCAAAAATTTGAAACATCTCAACTCATCCAAGATTATGACTGGTCAGAAGCAAAAACACATTATGTGATTTAAGGACTGTTCACAAAGAAAATATCTAAACAACATACTTCTTAATGATCAAAAGTCTATTCCCATTATAATTAACAAATTCAAACCAAAACAAGACAAAAACAAGCTCCAATACAGTATTTGGAGCCTGAAATGCTGATAAGACAAGACCATGTCCTTGAAAACTATTTAATCTTTCTTTTGTCTTATACAACATCCTCTTAAGGTCAAGTGGTTGGAATTTCAAACGAGCCCATGTCTTTATATACATTATTACTATATAACAAATCATTTGTTTCTTCTCTTCCCTTTAATTAAGTGAATAAGCTTGAAAGAGCTAATAAATTTAGAACTAAAGGTTACTTTTAACACTTTACTAAATGTCACTACTTTTACTGGATTCCTGGGATTGTTTTGTTTCACTTGATATAAGTGTCTGCCTTTTGCATCATCTTGTTAACAATCATATCTTCTTTTTGGTTCACAAAAAGTTGTTAATTTAAGTCCTTTTTTTATTCTTTTCATAAGTTTAATCTTTCTTAAACCGGTATGAATCATCTTTCCAGTGGGAAGCATAACAATTAAAACCCTCTTCATAAAAATGAATCAAAAATCCAAACCTAAGTTTGATAGGCCAATCCTTAATGGAGATTGTAGTTACTATGAAATGAAGTGACTACAGAGAATGAAGTGTTAGCTTCACTAAGAAAACAACACATAGGCCGACATTTTATGGTGGAGATAAAAGGAATTGTGGATGGCTATGCCTAACAAAGCTCGAGACTTTTGTTGGTCTTTCCTTTTATCACACACTCCTCCTGTATTTAAGAACTCACCCTATCTTTTTGTCTTCTTGTATTATTAGTATTACTTTATATAACAGTATGAAACAAATGACTTGAGACAAATGTCAAGGGGAAGAAACATATCATCGGAGTTCAAAAAATTTCTGATCTTTTCTTTTTTTTTAATGTTCATTTGAAAAGGGTCTATAACACCTTATGCAACTACTTTCTCTTGGAACTTGCAAGTCCTTTTTAGGCACCACCAAGTGTATTGTCAAAAGCAAGCTGTTAGCCTCGGCAAATCCATTCATAAGCTCGACCTTACCCACTGGTTTGAATAGGAAATGGGAATAAGGTAACTCAGTCCATCTGAAGATAATGCATACTCAAAAACTTCATCACTTGCATAAAATAGGCACCATTGGCAGGCAACTATCATGCCAAAAGTATTGGACATAAATTGTCCCTTCTACCTCTGTGTATATCCCAGCATCGTATTGTAATCCGACACATTCCATCGGTTCTTTTTTTCTCAGAACTAGTTTACCACATCTAGCTCTGCTGAATGATACCTTCACAAATTGTTGTCTCTGTCTCTGAGATATGAAACTAGGATTCTGCTGGGACATAGCTGAAGCAGAAGTAAAGAATAGCCACAGGTGCGTCTATCCTGTAGACCCACCACCCAGAAAATATGGTTGCCAAGGTCGTTTTCTACCAACCTCAAGTTCAAGCAGTCTTTGTTCTGAGCAAATGGGTTCCATTTGCTAGATATCCAACCAGCAACAGATGTAATAAAACTACAATAGCCACAAAAGTGGCGGTCGTTTCAGTGACATTCTTTAACAGAACTACAGTGGGGGACTACCAATCCACCATCTCCTGTACTCTTGCCTTGAAGGCACCCATGGCCCTGCATAATCATTATGTTCACCAAAAGACAGAATCACAATTTCCAGATCAGGAAACTTTTTATCACAATATCTGCCTACCTTCTGATTTTCCATAAATTTGTATAAACTGAGATGTTCTAAATCCCATTCTAATAGAGGGTCATCTCCACAACCAATGAGTCATCCCCACTGCCACCTTTGGCCATATACCTTTCTGAATTTGACTCCTGGTGGAAGGGCGCGACGACTCTGACCAGCTTATATTTCGGCTGCACGATATGAGCAAGCAATGTCCCAGAAATCATTAAGATTACCCATATACATTCAAATAAACTTCATTGATACAGTTCATCAAATCCACGATACAGCTTTTGACAATTTACAGAAGAATCAACAAATATAAACTTCAGTACTGTTATAAGTATGTTACATCAAAAGCTTTTAATTTGGTTATAGCTTCCGGGAAGGTCAGGGAAAAGACGAACATCACGTCTCATTGATTAAGATCATCACTACCTCACATATAATTACAGCAATAACCTATACGAGAAGAGCTTTCTATTACTTGCTTGCAGCTGTATCACCAGATCTCAGCTCTCGTTCAAGCTCATCAAATTCCCAGTCACCAATCTCTTCTCCTGAGTAGTCTCGGCCAACCTTTCCAATCTCTGACTCCAGCTTTGCTAGCTCTGCTGCATGGTCAAGAACCGAATGTCCCTCAACAGAAGATGCCTTGGGATCATCATCTGCCTCGGATTTTCCTACAGTAGCAGGATCTTCCATTGGCTGGTTGGATGAACTTCCAACCAACTTCTCTGATGCAATTTCTGCTTTTGGAGATGGCATCTCCACATCCAGATCCGGTCTTTCAATAGAGTCAAATTCCACCCTTAACTTTCCAATATCCTCAAATAGCTCTTTAATGCACATGTCATCTTTCCTGAATCAGAAGATCGAAATTTGAATATTTCCATACAATATGCAGCTAAATAATGTAAATAATGAATAATGTCCAAAAGAAGGACGAATAAAACAAAGGAATATTGGACTGAGATAGAATACCTCCTAGAACTTGCATCCTGTGAAGCATAAAATTGCTCTTTCATGTTGTCCACTACGCTGAAGATGGCAATAATCTGAAATAAGGCAGGATAAATTTTAAGATTTGTGATCTATCCCCCAGGAGTTGTGCCCTTAACATAATGGGATATTAGCCCATGTTGGACATCTTACACTTCCATAGTGCATCTAATCAAATTTCTCAAAGATACAGTCAACATTACTTTGGGCACGTGGATATCAATGAGGAAACTTCAATTTCAAAAGTTACAAACATAGAATTATTTTGTAAAAGAAGCCATGGATAACAGAACAAATAAGGCAGAAATCACAGATGTTCCGAGAAGCTGCTGAAGTTATGGTCTTGTTCCATTTCCCGAAGAGAAGGGAGAAAATTGGAAAAGAAGAGGGTTGTCTAATAACAATCTGACAAGTTGATTACACTATTAAATATTAAAACCTTCAATAATCATAAGACTCCTGACCTCAACACGATATGCATAATGTAACAAAATCAGAAATGCAATCCCTTCCCATTCTTTATCCAAATGTAGGCAACCAAATTAAGATATGTTTCCATGTAAACTAAGGGTACATACGCAATATCCATCATTCAAGCATCCTGTGCAGGAAGAGAGAAAAAATAATAGCATTTTGCAGTAAATGCAGAATGCATAAATCTTTTGTTCATATATAGGATCACTGACTCAGCAAGCAGGAAACGAAACCTAGCCTACCTTAGCTTCATAGCCCAGATATTCTTCCTCAAGATTTTTCCTTGGGTTTAGTACTTTAGAATCTTCATTCTCTGCACTAGATGCCATCCCTGACCTGTATCATCAAGTGGACTAAAAATTTAATAGGGGTTCAAGATATAACTCATCATGTCAGCCTACTGCATTACCCTTCACTTAGTTGCTTTAGGTTCTCTACATATTTTCCAATTCGGGTGACTGAAGGTTCCAACTCTTTCTGCATGATAGATGGGTGTGGAGTATGAGGAACAATGCGTACATATACAGCGAGAGAGAGAGATAGAGAGAGGTGATAGACAAGAACTCCTAATTTGGTTAAATTTTCTTCACAAATAAACCAAACCTTGTAATCCGAGAGAAGTTGGATAGCCAAATTTGTAAAATACGCCTCGTGTCTCCCCAGCTCATCACTTGAAAGAGTAAACAATCATCCACAAGATTGCAAGGCAATTTCAGTAATGAGGAATGAGACACAACAAAGATAAATTTGCTCCCCCTCATAAACCTCCACAGGCAAAACAAATCAACTACAGTATAGAAATGGGGAATGTCACCAACTCAATAACATAATATTACTTACTTGACCTGCTTCTCCTTATTTTCTGTAGCATAGCGTTGAAGAGTCCAAGAATCTTCCAGAAAATTAATCCATGTGCTGAGAACATCTGCTTCTACTTTGCATGCAGAAATTGACTTTGACAGTTCATCTTCCTACAAACAGATTAAGAAAAAACAACAAACGTGTAAATAATGGAAGACCAAAGACCTTACACTAAATAATTGCAAACTCATAAATTTAGGAAGAAAGCCCAAGAAGAAAATTCAAAACCTTTGTTGTCAAATGCTCCAGAATCTGATTGTTAGCTTCGTCAAATTGATCTCTTTCTTCCCTGGCATTCCTAAGGCGTGCATTTGCAGCAGCCAAAGAGATATTAACCTAAAAGAATGAACTGTCATTATGTAATTGTCATCACTAAAGTATAAATAGCTGATTATAGAGTAGCTATCTCAGTTCAAATAATTCATTGATCAATCCATTGAATGATTCATATGTTTTAGGTTCAAAAGTGTAGAAGAATGCCTACAAATCAGAGAATACATGGGGTGCAGCTAGTTCAGAAGTCCATCAGAAATGGAATCAGGATATGCCAATATAAAATTGAAGTTTTAAGCCTGTTTTGATGCCACTTAAACATCAGATCTCTAATTCTCCAATTTCAACATTAATCAATTTTACGTCAGCTTTGCTAAAAGTATTTGATAACCAGAAGTTTATGCAGTAAAAGAAGTTATGTAGCAGCGTTAACATTAAAAAAAGCATATTCCGAAGTATAATATGATAAAACAAATCCCAGTTAAAGTGGTACCAAACCAGCAGTCAGTTGAAGGAGAAGGGGTGACTTGGAACAGGAGAATTGGGTAAGAGGAAAAACCTTTTTCAGTTGAGCTTCAAGTTCATCTCTTTCTTTTTCAAGCCCTGCAATCTCAGCTGATATTTCCTAGAAAGAACGGAAAGAAAAATAAAATTTCCATTACCATAAGGGGAACAAAACTCTAGAATGCTTAGCAGTAGGATCTACTTCTCTTCCCATGAGGGCCGGGCACAAAGCTTAGAAAGATCATAAACCATGAAGAAAGCTATGCCTGGGAAGAAATAAAGTTTTCAAGTAAAGAGTTATAAAAAGAATTTGTAACTTCTAATGTGCAATGGCTTATCTGAGGAACATTATGCAGCCGACTGAAAAGACCTTTCCATATATGCCAATCAAACCAAACAGCCAGCAAAGCTCAGAATAGCAAAAGAACTTGATTAAATATATCAGAATGCCTTAATATATATATATATATATATATATATCAAAGTTACTTAAAGCCCAGTCCCAAGCGTTAAATAGGTAAAAGTAAAATATCACTCACATAGCAAAATCATTTCAAAAGCTTGCACAAGAGGGCACAAATTTCAAAGCTCCCACTGCACAACTTCTCACAGGAAGATATATAGCTTTTAAACAAAAAAGTTCCGAAAATTTGCAGTAAAGCCTGAGTTAAAATGCAGTTTCTTTTCTGGCTTACAGAGCAATCTAATAACAAATGAGAATCCCAAAATATTGATGCAAAAGCACATTACCTTCTCTTTTTCATTAGCTTCGTCAGCTTTGGTAACACGAACTTTAAGTGCCTCTTCCTTTTGCAATCTGCCAAATACAGGAGGATAAAGGAAAGAGAAAACAACATGAGTCTCACTCTAGTTTACTCATTTCATCTGTTTACCATTATTTATATGCATGATAATTGAGACATGCATCATTGTCATTAAAAAGAGACAAAACATGCTTCACCGATTCCTTGAAGTAACTAAGAATGCATCATTCTTGTTAAAACTGGGACAAAATCATGAATTAGATCTCAAGTCACGAACCAAAATTCCATGTTCTCTAAACATAATTTTAACTCGATCTTCCTTCAAACACATAGAATTCATGGAATATCTTAATGCAGTGATATAATATTTCCAGCAATAGAACTAAAATAGAGCAGACAGAGCCTGAATAAACAACTATTATTACATACTCAACTACAAGGTGGAAGTCAAGAGACTAGAGAAAATGATCCGTGCTTCAATTAGGTTCTATACCTGCTATCTAATATACGCTTTTCAGATTTTTTCATGGAGTTAGCAAGAGATTCTGACAACACCTTCAACTTGTCAATCTGCCCATAAAAGAAAAACAGGTGAGTGACAATGAACACAGCTTTGTAGTCTGGACTAAATATCATCTCTAGTTGATATTAGAAAAAATGTTATAAAAACTGACCCTTCATGCAAGACAAAACCACATTCAAGAGTATCAATTTTAAGGAAAAGTAAAGAGATGAAGAGACATCCAAGCAGGCACCCATATTATGATATTTATTCAAGTTACACGAAAAGAAAAATGCGAGAACAGCAACTGTCAACCTGTATCCAGTTGATGACACAACAACAGAAAGCATATCAAAAGCTTTAAGACAAGCATGTAACTATAAAAGACAATCCAACAGTGCAAGCATAGCCTACCTTTTGAGCATGAATCTCAGAAGAGTCTCCAGAGTTCAAGTTTTTCTTTCTCAATAGAAGTCCTTCCAACTTGGAACAGATTCGGATTTGTGCGAGAGCATTTCTTAGGACCTACATTATACACATTCATTCATAGTTTTCCAACATCAACATGCCTCTATTAACATATAAAAATAGACAAGATTCTACAAGTATTCTCAAAGGTGACTTCAAGAATGAAATCAGAAATCAGGAAGTTATTTGTATGCAAGTTGCAACGCATTGTGTTTCTGGGCCAACTTTTTTATATAACTTCAATGATTTTTAATTGTTTCATAGGAGCCTTGTATATCTTTTCCAGTTATTCTTATTGGACTTGATAAGGGCCATTTGGAAAATACCATAAACACCTGCCATCAATAAACTTAACTCAGACCACATAATTTTGACATGACAGAGGAGAAATAAATTGTCTCCATTGTCCAAGAAAAAATAAAATACACTAAAAATCAACATGCTAGCGTGAAAGCCATTATTATGGTCACTCCAAATACAAGTGAGGGAAAAAGAGAACAATTTATTCAGCTCACCTGAATAGCATCTTCACTATTTTCATCAGAAGTTTTTTCTTGACCTTCATCCAATGGTTTCTGTGAGCCACTAAGTTCATCAAGCTTATTCCTCAGATTTGAGGCTTCAGCATCTATTCTGTGACCAAATATGCATCAAATAACATATTAAGAAACATCAACTAACGTTTTTCCTTCGTATAGTCAATATACTATGTGCTACGGATTTCGGAGGTGGGAATATGACCCATAGCATGTTTCCTTAACTTATAAGTGCATAGATAGTAAAACAAATGAGTAACTATACTTTCACATTATTTTGGTTTCCTGAGCAATTAACAAGGAAAAATAACTTTCCTCCACTCCATCATCATCCATCATAATTCAAATACATACCGCAGCAAAAACATAAAACTGCACAGTTCCATAGAGACAAATTAAACTTCAAAATCAATTTCACAGAGCAAGAACAAGAAATGGGCCATAGCAAAGATGAGATAACCAAAATCTCAACAATTACCTGCTAAATTCAGCACTAATTTTTAATCCAGTTATTGCACCTTGCACAAATTGGAGCAGTTCCTCCCGCTTCACCTAAAGTCAGGAAAATAGAAAGAAAGGTCAAATGATCCATCTTCATTTTCATTACAAAAGAATAAAAAGAAAAGTAAGCATTCATTGAGAAGTCCTCCAAATATGCTCGAGCAAATCATCCTGTTATTCCAACTTGACGTAAACACTCACCAAATTGATGGAGAAGCAGGATTATGTAATCATCTTATTTCAGAATTGTAAAGACCAGTATTGTATTCCTAAGTGGATCTCATACTCACTTCTACAAGTCATTTTTTCCAAACAATGATTCTCAGCTCAAAGCATTAACCAATTCAAGTTTAGAACATATATTCTACACCAGGAGAACAAAAATCAGCAAATTCTTACAAAATGATTTTAGTTCATCTTCATTTCTTACCAGCACTTCATCTTGATATCTTGCAAAAGCTGTGGCAAGATCCTGTATACTACTCACAATAGCATTATGAACTTCTTTCCCTCCAGTTAAACAATGCCTGCATGTAATTATATTTGAAGAAAGTAAATGAAAAGTATGATTATTTTCAGGGTCATATTAAGAGCTAGATTCTGGCTCTATAAGTATCCCACGCTACACTACATGTCCAAGCAGATCCATGTGAATTGCCAAATTAAACTAAGATTCTGGCTCTATATGTATACCATGCTACACTACATATCCAAGCAGATCCATGTGAATTGCCAAATTAAACTAAGTACTTGCTTGTAAAACTAGAACTAATAAATGTAGGTCCCCATGAAGCCTTGGAAGTTATAATGTTTTTGCCTCATAAAAAATGATATGATTCTAATGGCCCCACGAATAGCCAAATAAAGTAATATCATCTCAAACCATGATTTGACCGCTGAATTAATAATCAAATAGCAAGCGGAATCACCTGAACATCACCAGAAGCAAAGAAATTTCTTCTTCAGTTGATGGTTCAAGAATCTGAATCATAGAAAACAGTTAGCCTGGAGTTAACCTTCATGCCCAGGAATTATATGAAGCTAGTAGTTAAACATAAGGATGTAGGACATCCAGATTACAGCTGCTTTTGTGTTTGACGAGAACTAAAGGGCTATGCATCTACAACTTCGATTAAGCAACCTCTCCAAATTTCGAACCGATATGTGCACTTCATTACACGAAGATGAAGTCTATGTTGGCAAAGAATGTTTTTCAAGGTTTATTATATCACAGGGTTAACTTGAATTAGAAACTGAAATGCTGAACTTAGTTTACCATACCATGGATAATGTTATGCCCTCCAGAGCCTGACTTTGAAGAAAAACGTCTCGAAAGTTCATTGGCTCACCTCCAACATCCGAATCGTAATATAAGACCTACTTGATTCAGCAGCAAACACAAAAACAATTTCCGTCAAAATCGTTCTAAAACAAATTTCACAATGGACAAAATTTTGGTATGTTACCTAACGATGCATTGACTTACCACAGCTGATCTCTTTGGACTATCTTTACCATCATCGTTGACGAAGTGTTCCTCAAGACTCTTCCTTTTATCTTCAGCAGAACTAGCCACAAATTTCTCAACCTCTTTGAGCACAACCAACCATCTTTTCAACAACATAACTCTCTCGGAGCCTCTACAAGAGACCGCAGCGTCCTCTAGTCTCTTCACTGTTTGCTTAACGCTTCTATAGCTCCGATTCCCCTGAAACGCATCACCGAATCAAAACAAGAAAGAAAAGGAAAGTCAAAATCACAAAACCTCTCAACAAAAACCCCTAAATGCAACAGTTAACCGATTACAAGAGTTTCCAGGAAGTAAAATTTGAAGGAAAAAAGAAAAGGACATGTCGAGTTTTGAAAAATGATTACAATGCGATCTTGCAGGATTTTGGCGCCTTCAGCGACAGCTTGGCCGGCGTGTTGGACGACCGAGTCAGCGTAGTTCCTGACAGCGCGAGTGAGGTTGTTCTTGTTCCCCACCTGCACTGCCTTGTTAACTGCGGATCTCAACCACGACATTTTCTTACTCTTTCTCGGGAAAATTCTCACTTTCTTGCGAAAAAAATGCTTCGCGAAACAATCAGCAGATGTGACTAAGAAAGATACAGACTTCTGCTCTCCTTGGTAATATGAAAATCAAATATTATCCTTTCGGTTTTTAAAAAAAGGTTGGAGCATGCGATGTCGTTTACGCGGGTTGAGGAGGAAGAAATGGTGGGAAGTTCACTCATCTCTTGGAGTTAGGTGGTTACGAGGCAGAACTCGGTGCGACGTCGTTTAGAGATCCTCTATCAAGCGTCAAATGACCTGTACCTACAGGTCTTTTCCTTTCTTTCCTCCTTAATGTAATTAACCTACCAGTCTTACTCTAATGATAGTTAAATTTTAGGCATCTAGATTAGGTTTATAAGGCAAGATCAACCTTTCATTGATGACTAACGAAATAAGGCTAAGCTCAAAGCCCAACTGTAGAGTTGTAGTTAGGGGTGGCGGTCAACCTGGCCGGGCTTGGGTTTCGGTTTGATACTTGATTGAGCCCGTGGGGCCCAAGCTCGACTCTATCAAGAATGACCTAATTTTTTAATTTTAAATTAAAAATAAAAATAACCTTGACAACTTGAATGACCAATTCTAATTTTGGTTGAGCTTATACCAGTAAAAAATTTATCATACAGTAGACTGTTTGGTAACATAAAAATAAAAAATATTTTTAATTTTTACTATATTTTATTTTATAATAAAAATTATTTATACATATAAATATTATTTAAAGTATATTAAACAATATGTAAAGCATGATATATTAATTATTATATAATTTTAAACCATATAAAACATAAACGAAAACATATCTAACCAAATATTTTTTATGGATCATAACATAAATAAAACAAATATAAAAAATAAATATTAAAACATATAAAAAAGTCAAATAATAAGTTTGCAAGATAAATGTAAAGATGAGTTTTGTAGATATTGTGAAAATTATGTGTAAAATATAAGGACAAAAGAGACTAAAAAATAGACTTATTAATTGATCCGAAAAAGCTATTTAAAAAAATCATTTGAAAGACTTTTTTAAGAAGTTCTAAATTTGAATTTTTTAAAAATGTGTATTTTGGTTATAAAAAAAATATTTATTAAAAAGATACTTTTTTATTTTATAGTCAAACACCTATTTTTGAACAAAAAAAATATTTATAATAAAAAATGCACTTATTGAATTCCTAAAAGTCCATCAAACCCAAGTTTGGACCTGATTGTCGGAAGAATTTGTAGTTACCTTTTGATGTATTAAGTCATATCTAATTTAAGTCCGTTTGAAATTAACAAAATAAATTTGATTTTAAGTAACTTTTTAGTTATACGTGAATGAAAGACAACATAAAGTTCAAGGCTGCATAGACTGAGTGTTTTTAAATCTCACATTTAACGAATTTTTTACTTAACAATTGTTTCAGAGTAATGAGAAGAAAAAAAAGAATAAGGAATGCAAACTCATGCTTGATGTCAACTTATTATTGAAAAGGTAACTTTTTTTTCTCATTTTCAACAATATTTTAAGGCTTCGTTTGGTTTGCACGGATTGTTGATAGGAAAAGTATTTTTTTTAATTTAAATTATTACGTTTGGTTTGTTTTTCTGAATAGCTATAAAAATAAAAACTTTCTGAATTTAAAAAAAATAGTGGCACTTTCCCTAAATTCTAAACCTCAACATTCTCTTAATATTGAGATTAATTTCTTAAGAATTTAATTTAAAAATTATATTAACCAATTTAACTTTTCTTTTTCTTTCAACTCTATGACTTTAAAATATATAACTTTCAAATAAATTTTGATTTAATAATTAAAAATATAAATAAATAAATTTTAGTTTATAAATAATAAATTTTAAATTATTTATTTTTTAAAAATAAATATTTTATTAATAAATATTATATAAATTATTAAAATAAATTTAAATAAAAATATTTTGTAATTTTATTTAATTTATAATTATTACTAGTAATAAAAATATTTATTATTATTTTAAAACAAAAACTAAAAATTTACAATAATTATAAAAGTTGAAATAAATAAAATAACTAATTAAAAACTTTGAAAAAAAAGAGGGAGGAGAGATAAGAGGGAGGGAGGGAAATTTTAAAAATTTTTGAAAATTTTGCAAAAAGTTCTCTTATTTTTTAAAACTTTCGGTATCGGCCAGTATTTGAATTTTAGATATTTTTCTATTCTGTTTCATATTTTTCCTGAGTTAATGATTTCAAATTTTATTCGATTTATAGGGATATAATTAGAAACTCATGTCAAAATTAAATTACATCCTATAAAATATTGTTACATACCAAACACTATAATAAAAATTTACCCAACCTTCTTATTATAATTTTTATAAGTATCTAAACATGTGAATATCTTTAATTTCTATTAATTTATTTTCCGAATAACTATATTCTAAATTAACTTTACTTTCCAGTCAACCAAATGGGACCTAAAGGAATAAGATTTATTATTAGAAATATTTCATTCTCATTTCTTACTATATTTATTTACATTCCCATTCTCATTATCATTTATAAACCAAACGCCCCTCAATGTATATTATACGTTATTCATCGTTTATTAAAAAAGAATTGTCTCTATCTCCCTCATCTATCAAATTGACTCCAACAAGCCAAGGTACATTTGGACCGACGGCAAGAGGGTGATGTCAACAGGAAACTTCCAACGTATAAAATACACTCATATACATTCAGCGTTTGTGTAGCCGTCGGAAATTATGTTATTTGAAATTGGGTGAAGGAGAGATATCAATTGTACTAAA
>JANSVA010000003.1:37673255-37684796 GCA_025504915.1 Erythroxylum reticulatum | reverse complement strand
AAGTTATTTAAAAATAATTAGTTTATTTGATTTTTAAAAATGAACAAATTTAAAAAATCAACCAATTAATTAATAATTTTAAATAATAAAAATTACTAAAATAGATTGAGTCAAAAAAATAAAAATTAAAGTAAAAAATTTATTTTTTCATTTATCTAATATAACTTATTTAAATTGTTGATCAAATAAAACGTTTCAGGAGCCTGATGGCCATCCGTCATTAGCGCCAGGTTCTAATGCCATCCGGACAAACAAACGGGGGACAAAACAAAACATCTATGGTCTGTCACTAATCAATTACGGTCCTGCCACAAAACCATCAGTTTACAACTCCTGTCGTAAGCCAATGGAGACACGAGACTTTAGTATGTCGGATCCTGTTTGTCTCTTTTCCAAAGCTTGTAGATATTTTAGAGTTTGTTAAGTATAAACAGGCACACACAGCACTCCTGACTTACATGTGTATACACACACGTGTAATTCATACTTTCTACAAGAGTAAAACAAATTTTGAAAACAGAGTTTTGTATCCTTTCACACTTAGCTGGAGAGCAAAAGATCGGGCTGAAAGATACAGCTGTCCTCTTCTTTCTTCAATGATGAGTTTTCATGTTCAAGCCCAACTTCCTACTCTGTTCATCATCTACTGATTAGTACTTACACAACTCTCGTTACGGAGATCCAAATGGGCACTAGAAAAAGCAGGAAAAGATAAATTCTTTTGTGTTACTGTCAAACTTGTCATTCAATTTATGCTGGTCTTGCACGTTTGTTGCGTCACATAAGCTCAGTTCCTGACACTCTTACACAGGAATTCCGAAGAATCCAGGCTCTTGTTCATTTATTCTTTGATGATCATGTTTTGCAGACGACCCTTTTTCGTGCACTGTTCGTTGAACATTAAATCTTAGTCCCAAGCTTCTGTTGTTCCAGGTTTGGCATTTCTCTTCTAGTTCTGAACAAAGTTCATCTATCTGATCTCTAGTTTCGGCCATGGTAAGCATTTGGAGCTCCAAATTGCTTGTATTGGTTTCTGCAGTATGCCTTCTTGGTATTTCGTCAGGATATACGCCTGTAGACGATTATTTCATAGATTGTGGTTCCTCCAGAAATACTTCAGTTGGGAATCGTGTGTTTGTGGCTGATCAATTCTATTCCAATGTTCTTTTGACTCCTCAAGATGTTATAGTCAATACAACATATTTAAATTCTGTATCATCTCTATACAATTCTGTTCTTTCTAAAACTGCAAGAGTATTCACTGGAATCTCTCATTACACTTTCCCAATAAAGAAGTCAGGTCGTCACTTGATTCGTCTCCATTTGTTCCCTTTCGATTATGGAAACTATAATTTGAGCACTGCAAAGTTCTCTGTATCTGCTCAAAACTTTACCCTTTTCAAGGATCATGAGTTCAATGTCGGTTCTGGTGTTAGAGAGTACTCTGTCAATGTAACTTCTGATAGATTAGTTCTCAGTTTTATTCCCTCGGACAATTCATTTGCTTTTGTTAATGCTCTGGAGGTTTTTGCACTTCCCGATGGGCTCATTCCAGGAATATATGGTTCTATATGGAAGCAGGCATTGGAGACTGTTTATAGAGTTAACATGGGCAATCAAACTGTGTATCCACTGAATGATACTCTCTGGAGGCTCTGGGTTTCTGATTATGCATACCTTAAACACAATAACTTGGGACGATATGTGTCGAATGTAGGAGCAGTCAATGTCAGAAAAGGAAGTACAGCAGAGGACATAGCACCTTCTATTGTCTATGGAACTGCAACCACTTCGAATTCAGCCTTTGATTCACTAACCAATGCCAATGTCACTTGGCTTTTTGATGTAGATCCTGGTTTTGATTATTTGGTTCGGTTTCACTTCTGTGATATACTGATCGATCAGCAAACAAGGTTCTTCTTCAATGTCTATCTGGGGCCTTCTTTGGTTTATCAGAATCTTGATCTGCAGAATGTCACAGGCGCTTCTGGTGCTCCATACCATATGGATGTCATCAGAAAAGTGAATGATGGTCGTAAACTAACTGTAAGCGTTGGTCCATCTGCTATAGACAATGGTAACCCAAATGCCATTCTTAATGGGTTGGAGATCATGAAAATAAGCAATTCTAAGGACAGTCTTGAAGGGTTGGATTCTGTTTTTTCATCGAAAAGTTCGAAGATCAAAGTCATCTTAGCTTCAAGCTTGGCTGTTGGATTGCTTCTTGTCATTCTTTTCACCTTAGTCTTCTATGCACTCTGCAGAAGACAAAGAACACAAGGAAAGCTTGGTCTATTTCCCATTAGTAATGAAAATGCGTTCCTCTCGACTTCGAAATTTGGGTATTGTTTTCCTTTTGTGATCATTCAAGATGCTACTGATAACTTCAGCGAAAGATTGGTTCTTGGTGCTGGTGGCTTTGGGAAGGTGTACAAAGGAGTACTCAAAGAGGGGACAACAGTGGCTGTAAAAAGGGGAAATTCTCATTCACAAGGTTTCACCGAATTCCGGACCGAGATCGAGATGCTGTCTCAGTTCCGACATCGCCATTTAGTCTCTTTGATTGGGTACTGCGATGAGAGGGATGAAATGATCATCATATATGAGTACATGGAGAAAGGTACACTCAAGGAACATCTCTATGGCTCAAACCACCAAACCTTAAACTGGATACAAAGGCTTGAAATATGCATTGGAGCAGCAAAAGGACTACATTATCTTCACACAGGTTCTGCTAGCATTCACCGGGATGTTAAATCCGCAAACATACTGCTAGATGAGAATCTCCAGGCTAAAATTGCAGATTTTGGGATTTCAAAGACTGGTCCTGAGATAGATCAAACTCATGTTAGTACTGCAGTCAAAGGAAGCTTTGGATATCTTGATCCAGAGTACCTGATAAGGCAACAACTGACAGAAAAATCTGATGTCTACTCTTTTGGAGTTGTCATGTTCGAAGTTCTTTGTGGTAGGCCTGTCATTGATCCTTCACTTCCAGGAGAAAAGGTAAACTTAGTTGAATGGGTAAGAAAATCTCAGAGGGAAAAAATTGTTGATCCCATGCTCCAATGTCAAGTAAACCTGGAGTCTCTGAACAAGTTCATCGAGATTGCTTGGAAATGCTTGGCGGAACATGGGATTGACAGGCCGTCGATGGGAGATGTCCTGTGGAATCTAGAGTATGCACTTCAACTCCAGAGAAATGAGCAGAGATCAAGTCTCAGGAACTTGTCAATTACACAAACTAGTCGTGCCAATAGCTTTCAGAGCATTGTGTCTACTGGAAAGCTCACCACAGAAAGCATGCATGACCTTGCTGGTGTTTCTATGAGCAAAGTATTTGCTCAAATGGTGAGAGAGGAAATGAGGTAGAATCCTGAAAATGCCTGGATTTCTAGCCTGCAGAATTGGAACTCTTACACTCAGTTCAGATCAGGGGCAAATTTTGTGCAAGATTGGAGCCAAATTTATTGCCTAATATCATGCTAAATTTTTTTTTATACCGAAAACAACCTCCTTATTAGTTAAGAATAAGACTCGTACTTTTAGACCTTTCTAGGTCCGGCATCTTAGGGAAATTTCTATTAGGACATTGTTGATTGTTGTTATGCCTGTATCAAATTTATTTTTGTTGCTCTCTTTTAGCCATCTAGTGATTTTTGATTTCTTGAGACTATTCTTTTCTTGTGAATTTACATGTAGGATTAATGATGGGTCGGATTAAGTATGGAATTGACAACTTGAAATTTTGTTATACTCAGACTAAACTTAGACTTCATTAAATAAGAATCCAAGTTTAGATTAAATGCAGGAACAAAAAATACCTTAATTAAAAATCGTTAAATACCCTTATATGTATAGATGATAATGTGCCAGGTCAAGGGTTGGGCCTAGATTGCTTTGACGTGGACTCAAGTCTGGCCTAATGTTAGATCAGACCTAAGGTAGTTGAGCCCAAGAGTCATTAGGTTCATTTCGGTCTAATTTTTATAATTTTAATTAAAATAATAAATAATGTCAATTTTTTTTATAATTGTTAGGCTTTAGATCGGGCTGAACCATGCCTGATTTTTTGAAAAAATATGTCTAAAGTCCAACTCAATACTCAGTTGACCTAAGTATAACCCGTTAATTTTGAGTTGGGCCGAGATAAACCGGGCTTGACCTAAGTCCAAATGTTATCCCTACATACATATATATTGGTGTGGATCGAGTACGGATGAAAAAGGCCCATATAAACGCCGATCTGACTAACTCATTCCTATAACGGAGTCGTTTACGGTGCCTTGTTTATTATAAGATAGAAAATAGGTTAGACCGTTATATCAAAATCATTTCAATTTCATGAAACTTGGACCCAATGCGACCTCTTTCTCCTCATTGCTGTTTTAGGTACAGGAATTGGGTTTGAAGGGCCCATTTTTAATTTCTAAAAAATCAAAGGCCCAAGACTGAAATAGGCCCAAAAAAGTATTATAGGTAAGGAAGTACTGAAAATTACAACCAGTTCCTAAACTTTTCGGCCCCCAAAAGTTAGAGCTTTGTGGTTGTGGAGGGAGAGAGGTCTCGTCGAAGCCCTAGAACTGATGGATAGAATCTCCGAGAAGGAAAAATCCTCTAAACGCTCTCGAGACGATAACGACCACAAGCACAGATCACGAGACAGAGAACGAGATCGGGATGATAAGTACAGAGAAGACCACCACCACCATCGCCACCATAGTAACCGCCACCGATCGGAGCGGGAATCTCATCGCGACCATCACAAGTCGTTTTCGTCATCATCGAGGCGCGAGGATCGGGAGAGCTCTCGCGACGGTCGCGAACTGTCTCACGACGACGATAGTGAAGGGAGCAGAGACGAGCGGGAGAGATCTCGCAAGTCTGTGAAGCGGGAGGACAGAGAACGGTCTCGCGAGAGGTCGTACGATGCTGGAGAGGACAGAGAAGGTAGTGGGAGAGAGAGGTCTCGTGAAAGAGAAGTGAAGAGAGAGAGATCATTTGATGAGAGAGAAAGTGATGAGCATGAAGCTAGAAAGAAGAGGCCTAGGAGGAGATTTGGTGATAAGGTCAAAGAAGAGGATACTACTGAAACTGATACTGATTACGCGGGGACAGCGAATTCGAGTGAGGTAACAGTGAAACAAGAGGTGTATGATGAGCCAATTGGTGGTGTGATCTCTAATGGATACGTTCACACTGGGGATGTGAGTTCTCTCTAACTTTTTCTTTGGATTTTTTTTTTGGTGATTTATGTTTCTTCATGTACGTATCCTACTTTGTTGGTGATATTGTTTCAAGCTCTGGTTAATGTTTGAAGTTTATGTGTGGATGTTGTGATTAATTGATGTTATGGTTTTTACTTTATGAGAGTGTTCTTTTGAAGTTCATTGTATATGGTGTAGCGTTCTTGATCCATTGTTATTATAGCTTATGTTTTTGAGTGTTTTAAATGGTATAGTGATCTGTTCTGAAATTTGGCCTAAATTGAGCTATTTTGACGTGAAATGATTTTCCAGGGGGCCATTATGCAATCGACAGTCGAGGCATCAGGCAACTCAGACAAGCCTTACATGGCCCCTACTCATCCCCTCCCAACCAAGGTATCTTCAATTTCGAACCCAAATGAAAATAAGGGAGTTAGTATTACCAGATCTCATGAGGTTCCTGGAAAATCTAGTACAGATGGGACATCATCAACTGCCGGGAAAAGTGGAAATCTGTCACTTGATGCTTTAGCCAAAGCTAAGAGAGCTTTACAAATCCAGAAGGAACTTTCAGAGAAGCTGAAGAAAATACCCCTTGTAAGTTCCATTTATTGCACTATATCACTAAGAGTATGCAATTTGGTAAGAAAGTAATGTTATATAATTAATGTCCATGCAGTTGAACAAGGGTCTTGGCCCAAGTGCAGATGGTAGTTCATCTTCAGGTTCAAGGGAAGGATCGAAAAATTTGTCAACAAATCATACTACTGTTGTTTCAGGAGGGTCATTGCCAAGTTCTTCCTATTCTACTACTGTTGGTGCAGCTTCTGCAATGCCACCTGCGGCTGTTGTAGCATCTATTCCTGGTCTTACCAATTCGCACAACATTGAGGCTGTTAAACGTGCTCAAGAACTTGCTGCTAAAATGGGATTTCGTCAGGACCCTCAGTTTGCACCTCTCATTAATTTATTCCCTGGACAAGTGCAAGGTGATGTTGCTGTCCCGCAGAAGCCAACGAAGGCCCCTGTTCTTCGTGTAGATGCTCTTGGTAGGGAAATAGACGAACATGGAAACATCGTGAATGTGACCAAGCCAAGCAACCTTAGCACCCTAAAGGTTTGTCTGTGTTGACGCATGTGATTCTTATTGTTTTTTCATAAAATGAATGATGATTTAATGCCATGTTCCCACCATTTTTTCCAAACTTACAGGTCAACATCAACAAACAGAAAAAGGATGCTTTCCAAATTCTGAAACCTGAACTGGAGGTGGATCCAGAGTCTAATCCTTATTATGATCCAAGGATGGGCATTGATAAGAATAAGCTTCTTAGACCGAAGAGAATGACCTTCCAGTTTGTGGAGGAAGGCAAATGGTCAAAGGAGGCTGAAATGATTAAATTGAAGGTAACTTCTAAGTTCTTTTCATCCTTTCTTTGATCTTGATGACTTGTGATTATATTGACGATTAAGGTTTGGTAATTGAAGAGCCAATTTGGAGAAGAAAGAGCAAAAGACATTAAAGCAAGGCAAGCACTGCATGCAAAGGCTAAATCTGCTCCTGATGTAAATCCCAATTTGATTGAAGTGTCACAGAGAGTTATAACCAAAGAAAAACCAAAAGATCCAATTCCTGAAGTTGAGTGGTGGTAAGTTCACTTTTGCGTTTAAAGTTTATTCAAATGTAGCGATGAGGGAGATTACCAACTAATAAAACCTATTATGGCTGTAGAATTGGATACTCCATTTGATATTCTTTGGCTTCCTGCTTTGTATTACAGAGATGAACTAATATTTGGATAGGAACTTATTGAATATTACTTGATTGCTTTTGCTGTTGGTGCTTTATTCCATTTATGTTATGTTTCTTCTTTCTCATTGATATTCTTGGATTTCAGGGATGTGCCTCTTCTTCGTAACAATGCTTATGGTGAAATCTTTGATGGTGTTGTAAATGAGTGTGAATTGAAGATCGAGAAGATCACGATATATGTAGAACACCCACGTCCCATTGAGCCCCCCGCTGAGCCAGCTCCTCCACCCCCACAGCCCTTGAAGCTGACTAAAAAGGAGCAGAAAAAGCTTCGTACTCAACGGCGTTTGGCACGGGAGAAGGATAGACAGGAGATGATTAGACAAGGCCTGCTTGAACCTCCAAAACCAAAAGTTAAAATGAGCAATTTAATGAAAGTTCTTGGCTCAGAAGCTACACAAGATCCCACCAGGCTTGAAAAGGAAATTCACACTGCAGCTGCTGAGCGTGAGCAAGCTCACATTGATCGGAATATTGCTCGTAAACTCACTCCAGCTGAGCGTCGTGAGAAGAAGGAGAGGAAACTCTTTGATGATCCAAACACTTTGGAAACAATTGTCTCTGTTTACCGAATCAATGACCTCTCCCACAAGAAGACTCGCTTCAAAGTTGATGTTAATGCCCAGGAGAACCGTTTGACTGGAACTTGTGTGATGACAGAGGGAATTAATGTTGTTGTTGTTGAGGGAGGTAGCAAAGCCATCAAGAGATATGGGAAACTAATGCTAAGGCGTATAAACTGGGCTGAAGCTGTAGAAGAAGAAGAAGAAGAAGATGGAGATGAGACTGAGGATAAACCATTGAACAAGTGTGTATTGGTATGGCAGGGCAGTGTTGCTAAACCAAGCTTCCATAGGTTCTCTGTACATGAGTGTGTGACTGAAGCTGCTGCTCGTAAAGTTTTTGCCGATGCCGGGGTTGCTCACTACTGGGATTTGGCAGTCAATTTCTCTGACGATCTAATGTGAGTCGCTTCTTTTATGTAACGCTATTTACATTAAAATTGAACTATTTCAAAATTTTTGGTAATTGGAAAAACATGATCCCTCCCTGGACCGACTCAGCGGGATTATGATTGGGTGTTGATGATAACGACAATGATGGATAAACATATGATCCCTTGTTTCCTTAGCTATGTTTTCTTATGGTATATCAACTTACTATCAATTAGCTGATGCATTTCTGCCATTTATATACTCTAGTGGCACTTTCATCTTAAGCTTTTTCTGTAATTAATGTCATGGGCTTTAGATGATTTAATCGTTTTGTGTTAGTTTCTCGATTGATGTCTGAAACAAATGTGGATCTAGAGAAGTTGGTGGTTTTTACTGTGCTACTGGCAACAGTTCGTTCCTACTGCCAATTTTCTTCCTGTAGCTAGAGATGAGAATAGATTGGGCCGGATTGGTAATGCCCCCATAAGGGTGTGGTTTGGGCACTATGCCTGAGCCCATTTGGGCCATCCGAAAAATTTAAGATTAAATTTTATTCAAAATGATGTCCTGGGTTCGAGTTGTCTAAAGTTTGGATTGATTGGACTTGGCTGGGTTGGGCTAGGCTAGGCTCGGACCTTTTCGCTAACCTTACTCAGCAGCTGAACTATTATAGCAGTTATTGGTCTTACAGTATGTTGATGTATAGTTGTATATGATACTAGAAGACTTCTCCCACCATTTGTTAGCAAAATCAATTTTAGGTTAAGTGGATGTTTCTATGACCTATGCACAACTATATTGAAGAAGGCTTTGAAGCAGATCTTGAGTTCCAAATCAACTTCACTTGATTTGGTTGGTTTGGGGTAGTTGTAATTCTGCCAAATTGTGCCCTCTTGGAGTCAAAGCGCCGAAAAGAATGAATGACAAAACCCAACTTCTGACACTTTTTGTTTGCAGGTTGAAATTGCATGTCTAATTCCACATGGCTTCGTTGTGTCATGTGCCTAAACAAGGTTTAGGATGGCCGCCCCACGTGGTTCCATCATGTCTTAACCTACGAAGATAGACATGGCAATGGGTCATCCATTCTCAGGGGAAGTTGCCTAAGTTAGGCTCAAAGACTCGTCAGGATTGAGCTGTGCACAATTAAGTCTCGATCTGAGCTTAATTGGACTGAGTTTTGTGGCCTAATAAGTCCTGGTGCAGGCCTAATTGAGTCTCAAAAAATGACATCATGGGAAAGTTTTCTAAAACGAAGTGGAAGTGATGTTTTAGAAAAGTTAGTTATTTTGAATACTAAATTTTATAAAATTAAAATTAATAAAATATTGTTTTGTCGTAGAAAATGATTCGGGTTAGTCTTAGGTTATGCCATGGGTTTTGATTTGTTAGACTAGGATCATGTCAAATTAGACTTTACCGTCCCAATTTATAGGATTTTTTTTTTCGAGGAAATTCGGTAGGCGGACCAAGCGAGCAAACCTCTCTGAAAGCTCAATTGATACACAGTTCCACAGGTGGGCAAACGGGTGCACCTCATCATCGAGGGTTCAACTGGTACTCCACCTACAAGTAAAACCCCGACTGCCCAATTTATAGATGCTAGTTCTTGTTTTATAAAATCTGTGTACAATCTGTTTTCACCTCAACTGACATGAAATCAGATTGTATCAATCAAGATAAAGCTTCTTTGAATTCAATAGCTTCAACAATAAGAGGATTATAATTTTGCATAAAAAAACCTGAGAGACATTTAACAAACTGACCTCTTTCTCTTCTTATTACTAAGCCATATGACATAATCTCCTGATTATATTAAATTGCAGCATCAAATGTCCACTTCACAGCTCCAACATTTGTCCCTAACTAACAAATAGCAGCCCATCAGCACTTATTGTTGTACCAGAATTTCTAATCTTAGATTGAGTATATTTAGATTGAGTATATTTTCACTAACGTTATAAATTTTGTATATGCATACGTATACATATATATATTTTTAATGTCAATTTATCAAAAATAGTCTTTTTATTATTTAATGGAAAGGTTTTATATTATTAGACTTTTTCAGATCTCACGTATCAGTGGGTTATTATTTAAACATTATAAATTTTGATTGAAATAAATTTATTATTTTAAATAATCGATTCATCAAGAATCTCATAATAATTGGTAATTTCCAAAGAATTTTATGAAACGGGTTAATTTAAAAAATGCCGATTATGGTTTTCGCCATTATAAAAGAAAATAAAGATTTGGGGGCATTTTCGTTAATAACACATCGTGTAATAGTGTGTTTGAGGGGTTAAGGACTAGTAACTACATAACGCCTTCCTCCGTGTGATGACTCTAATTAGAAGCTGTTTGCTTCTTCGGATGAACCAAACAGTTAGCATTCCCACATGACAATCGATGCTAGTCTCTCCATCTTCCCCCTCTTGACTTTTATGACATTTTCACATCCTTGCCTTTTGTTTTATTGTAGAGTAGTCGGCTATGGTTAGCTTCTAATCTGGTAAGTAGTGGTAGCCTATCTACATCAACTACCAACAATTGTCTACACCCAAAATAAGGTCAGTTTATTTTTTATGTATCCATCTTGTTTAATTCTTCTCTTTAAATTAATAATTAAATAACTCAATAACCAATTTAATCATAAAAATTTCGAATGGTTCAAAAAATTTTTTTTAGGTGTATGGAGAGATTCCTTCGGTGGACACATAATATTATGAGATTGCCACACTCTTAGGACATTGATCAAGGAGGACTCATAACGCAGTTCGCAACGAGAAAAGCTGGTCTTGACAAGGTGCAAGGTAATAGCATATTATGATCAACATCAAGTATATATATGGACGTATTTCCAGTCTTCACGTATTTTATTCTCTATAACCTACATCACTATTATCATGTCATATATACATATGAGCCTATTAGAAACAACCTCTTTATAATGTAGGGATAAGGCTGCATACTATCAAGCTCCCTAGACTCTGCTTCATTGCGACACTTGAGATATGATGATGATGATAATGATGATGATGATTTGTTTTAATAATTCTTATTTTTAAAAACTGACCAACTTATTAATTATTCGATCAATTTTTGTAAATTAATAAGTTCTTATAAATTAAATTAATTAATAATTTTTAATTAAATTTTAAATTCTTTTATAAATAAAAATAATAGTTTTTAATTATATTTTAAATTCTTTAATTTTATTTAATCTTTAGCTAATATTACGAGAATTATTAAAACTTTTATCTTATTAATTTGATCTTCACCCTAATTTTTAAATCATGGCGTTAAATCCACTCTTCTTACGTGTATTAGAAGGTCAAGTGTAACAGTAGTGAATCACATACAGTGCAAGATATCATATCCTATCCCCACTCAAAATACATTCTCTCTTGTTTTGCCCTTAAAATATACATTTGACTTAGACTTTCTTCTTTAGTAATTCTATTTAATTGTCTCAGTTTTCTTAAATTTGTTGAACAAACAAAAGCACTCTCCTAACCGTAACTCAAAAAGACTTGAAACAAAGGTTAGTTTACTAATATTTAAAGCGTAAAGAGGTTGGATG
>JANSVA010000003.1:37650964-37666164 GCA_025504915.1 Erythroxylum reticulatum | reverse complement strand
AGACATAATTAAAATAACAATTAAATATATGAATGTACCTGAAAATATGGAAAGAATTTTGAATTATGTTGAATCTCATGAGCTGTATTAGTAAAAGATGGTGGAGTAATGACTCTTTTTAGAAGATGATTAACTGCATATAAGACTTTACGAAAGTATTTCAAAATTGGTTAGGTCAAATGTTGAAAGCGTTTTGTATTGACTCTAGTCGTCTCACTATGCCCTATAGTCATAAAGAAAATTGCTACTTGTTCCTGCACAGTTAATTAACTTGTTACCTTTAAGCCTCCTAAATTCTCCAACTCATTGTATAAGCTTAAGAAGATTATCTTTTTTATTCTTAAGTTTTCATAAATCTTTGTAGGATTCTTACTCAAAAGTTCTAATATCCAATCATGGCCTGGTAGAGCAGAAGTTCTACATGATTGCTTTTGTAAATGAAAATATTTGATCTCTCCCCTAACTATAAAAACAAGGATTATCTTATTCCGTTTATCATCATAATTTGATTAAAAAAATCCATGTATCGACAATGTCATCATTAAATAATTAATAAACATTCAATCAAAAGGTTTAAGTTAAATATTCATACAAAGTTCAATCTTAAAATGTTCAAACTATGGACTAGTGTTTCATATAAAAATGTCAAATTAATAAGAATTAAATATGCAATAATATGAAAATATAACTAAAGTGACATAATCCACTCCAACTTTCTTGTATTTGTCATCTTCATAAAAATATCCCCATAAAGTGGAGAATCATGGAAAGCCTTCATAACTTTTTCATATTACACATTATCAACACCCAATTCATCTAACAAATTCATACATTTCATCATTATGTTTGACTTTTAAGATCTAATCTCTGCGGCGGATGATATTTCACTCATTTTTTTCTCAAGCAAATCATTCTTCATTTTTTATTGTTCACGAAGTATAAGTAAGACTTCTTCTACAATGTTATAATGTGTCTTCTTTGCCTTCTTGTTTTTAGGAGATTTCTTTCTCTTAGATAAAGAACTTTTATCTTGATCTTATTTTTCATTATACAAGTATTCTTCATCAACATCATTTCTATGTTCCTCTTTTGTATTATTCAATGGAGATTTAGTTGATGGATGTGCTTGCACACTAGTTGCAGTAATATCTCTAAAAATATGAAACAAGTCTAAAAATTCCTTGCATCTTTTTTTTTTATCTGTGAGCCATTTTATGCACCTATAATGATGAAAAAAGAATATGAGAATGAATATTTATTATATAATATGATATATTAAGAAAACAAAAGACATATTTTACCTTAAATAGATTTTCTCAACATTCATTTGTAGCATTAACTTCACCAGTAAAAGAGTCATAACCAATTCCTGTTTCTTCGAGTAAATTCTTGAAATTCTTCAATCTAGCTCTTAATCAGTTATACTTATTCTTCAATTGAATATCAGTATACTCCTTATATAATTTTGTTTGAAGCCTTGCCTTAATATTCTTCCAACCAGATTTGAAAAAGGTAGTAGTCGTTCGATTTCCCTTCTTCACTTCTTCAACCACCAAAGAGACTAAATACATCTCTATAGTATCATTCCATATCCCATCTTTTTCATCTACTTATATACAATCATTGGAATAGTTTATATTGTTCAAACCTTTCATCACTAAATGTAATAACATATATGTGACATCAATCACAACAATTTCTACAAAGTATTAAATGTTAAACATGGTTCAAAATAAACATGTAAAAATCACAACAATTTCTAAAAAATATCATAATTACTTTATTATTATAGTATTATAAAAATGGATTATAAATATGAAGAATATACATGTACTGGTGAGTTTGCAATTGAGATTAATATATAAAAAGTTTTTGAAGCATTTTGGGTGTTAGACTTAGACGATAATGGGTTGGTTGCTATTGGGCATTAACTAACATTTTAGTCACACCCAGCTGCACATCATTTACTAACAAGCCAACAACACTTCCCATGTCCTTTTTATTACCGAAGCTACCTAGGATGCAGCTTCCAGGTTTGATTATTTATGATGCCTAATGTTCAACTTGGTTTCTAATTTATTTAATGCTCAGTTTTTCTATCAACTTGATGAAAGTTTATAGATAAACAGGGCGTGTTGTCGGTGAAGTAGGCTCCACTTTATGCCCCATTAGCTATCACCTCATTAAAATGACGTGAGGACCAAGAAGAAAACGATCCTGCATTTATGGCCATAAACATTTCTAATCTTTTATAAATGTCAAGTTTTGGTTTTAATAATGTTATTCCAACTATTGTTTTCGCTTCTTGTTCATGATTCTAAGTTGCTTCTTTATAAAGTACCAACTTACCACAAAAGATAAAGTTATCAGAAGGTTTAGTAGAGGAGGTGAAATCTTAACTAAAGAACTTAAACACATCATGATCAAATAAAGAGCTCTAGTAATTATCAGACAACTCATTCCAGTCAGAAAAATTGTTGTTCAGAGGAAGAATACAAAAAGAGAGTGCATCATCTTCTTTATCATCACAAATAAATGCAGAAGCTTATGCTCAAAGCAGAGAACCTTGTTCTCTTCCAACATTTGACGTAATTCTACATATGGTCTGTCAATTCTTGTAATCACTCAAATTTCCAACTTTTCTAATAAGTATGGCTAAATATATAGTAATGTAATTTTCTTCATACCTCTCTTCCTTTTTAAGTTTTAACTTTCTTAAAACTGAAACTGGTCATATTATTGTTCATCAAAATGCAAATCAAAGTGGCACCATCACGCCCTAGTTTCTCTATTTTGTTTTCTTACTACCAAACTAATGTGACTGACCCTACTAGTTATCAATAATAGACTCATCTTAGAGGGATATTTAACTACTGTTGAAGTTAGGAAAATGTTGACAGCATAGGCATTGTTAAGTATTCGTAAGAAACATAAAGAATGGAGCTTTAATTAAGTAACACAAAGAGAAAATGAGAAAGGGGTATTGATGGTCGCAAGAAGTATGATGGCTCTGATGTTATAGATAAGAGAAACAAGAGAAGTTGATCAACGTAAGTAACAGTTCAACCAACAGATACGAAAACACACACAAGCAATAGATAAAACAAACCTGCAAAAATCGCAGCAACCAACATATATGAAAATAAACTTGGAGAAATCATAACATCAATGAAAGCACAGAAGGTGAATTCAACACAAAGGGAAAGAAACTAATATGATTTTTTTTGAAAAAAAGTTTATAAAATAAACAAAAACCTATTTTCAAAATTCATGAAAGAGTGATTTTAACGTTTTCATAAAATGGTTACTGTTTAAAAAAACAAAATATACAAACAAGTTTAACCAAACACGATTATAGCATCAATTTCTTATTTTACAAAAACAACAACAACAAACCAAAAAGAAGAAGAAAATAAGTAGCCCCTAAGTTTCAAGTCAGTCTTAAGTTATACCATGAGGGATCAAATTAGTCGCACTTATCACGACCAATGTTGAGGTAAGGCATGAACATTACAAAGGGAGACAGAGAAGATAATAAAGTCCAAGTCTAATCATCTAAAGTTAACGAATTTTGTTTAAGTTAAATGAATTTAAACCTTTTCTTAAAAATTGGACTTTATAATAATTTGGCTCACTCTACGACTCGACCTGACTCAAAACTTGCGTATATATACATTTAAAAATACTAGTTATAAATGTTTGTCCATCTTCTCTTCTCTTTAGTCTCTTCCCTTTGCTATTATGTTGTAGGAATATGGATTATATTTAAGCTTGGCTCGATTTGGATTAATCAAATCTTAGGTTAGACTTAAGAATTTTTTTAATTTTTTAGCTTCGAGACAAGTTGAAGTTTAGGTTTGAGCTATTTGACCTAGCCCAAAACCTAAATATATATGAAATAACATCATTTTGTTAATTATTAAAAGAAAGAAATTAGGATTGACTTAAGTCTAATTGAAATTTGAATCACCTAAACCTGATCAATCTTAGGCTCGAGCCATAAATTTCAAACTCATTTAGTATTCATGCCTGATCTGAATGTAAACATAAATGTTAGACTTAAGTAATTTTAAAAAATCTTAGGCTTCGAGTTGAATTCATACTCGGACTGCTTGACCTAACCTGACTCATTTATGTGTTTAGTTTTTATAAAGATGTTTTTTTAAAAAGTATTGAATGTCAATTTTAAATTAAAATTTAATAAAAAATTAAAATAAAATAACTTATTAAATAAATGATGTCACCGTACGTCTTTATACTAGCATTACAAAACATTCGTTGAACCGTAATGATTATTTATGAGAATGAGTTAAATCCGTCATTGGCTTAATTTGACATAACTCTCTTCTCTTAAAAGATGAATAGAGTTCAAAGTCCAAGTTCGACTTCGCTCAAACTATCTAAAATGACATTGTTTTAGAGATTTTTTAAAAAGTGATATTATTTTTATTTTATTTTTTTCAATTTTACGTATCACAATGACATCATTTTAAAAAGAGTTGGATTGAGCCTTAGTTTGGTCTATAATCTTTTACACGACATAAAGTCTAGTCAATTTAAACAAAATTCGATCGAGCCAAAATGACTATATAAAAATAACGCTACTAATGCTATTTTCTAAAGTTATGTTTGGTTAGATGTAAGATTTTTAATAGAATGAAATGATTTATAATGGAATAGAATGTAAATGGATGTAATATTAAAAAATTGTTGCTTGGGAGGAATAGAAGGGTTCATAATGTAATATAATGAAATGTTGTTTAGAAGAATGGTTCATAATATAATATAGTGAAATGTTGTTTATCATTTTACATTCCATCCTAAATCCCCCAAATCAAAAACTTATTTTTACTATTTAGAATAGAATGAGATGTAGTCCTTATTTGGTAGATGGCTTATTCGCCATTTTGTGACGGATTGAAATGTTTTAGTTGTTTGACCGTGTTAAACCGTTGATAATTATATTTGGTAATTAGCTGAATAAGTTGGCAAATTGAACTCAACTTGCTGATTTTGAAAATGTTACTATGAGGAGCGTTTTCCCTTAGCGACTGAGAAATTAAGGAACTAAAAGACTATTATATCAAAAAAATATTACAAATTACTCAAAGAGATAGAGATAGAGATAAAGAAATAGATAGAAATATAAATTTGATTTAATTTATACAAATTTTTAAAAGTTAATAATTAAATTAAAATTTTAAAATATTTAATATGAAATTAATTTTTTCAAAAAGTAGATACTTTTAAATTTGTCATCTTTAATTGTATTACATTAATTACTTTTGTATAGACCCGATATTTAGGTCCCTTTTTATATCAATATTTAGTATATAATATTATTATCACATATATATTGTGTTTAATTCAATTCAATTTAATCTAAAATTAATAAATCAAAATTAGATTAATTATTTTTATCTAAGTTTAATTTTTCATATATTAATATAAACGGTTTTCAAAATAATCTTATTTTAATTTAATATATTAAAAATATATTTTCAATTTTTAAATTAAAAAATTAAAATTAAAATAACAAAAAATATTTTCTTAAATTTGAAATTAAATCAATATCATTTTTACAAACCCAATTTCATATTACGCACGTTGGTGCCATATTTAAAGAAAAACTTCTGCTGTGATCTGACCAAACCTATTCTCAAGCTTATTTTTAGTAATCTCTTAGTCCTTCATGTTGCAAATTCAAGAAGATATCAGGAAGTTTTTAATCGAGCTCATTCATCATTGAGAACTTGTATTAAGAGGGCTTCCAGTATTCTCAAGGCTTGATGAAAGATATTAGAGAAAATGATGATGTTGACTTCTTTTGCTCTGTTTAAATTCTTATAAAAATATTCAAAGAAATACTAAAATATAAGTTAATACTCATGTCCTCATAAATCCTTTTCTTCCAAGTCATTCTATCAAAAGTCATTTTACACATAAACAACTAATGTTAAACCATTAATTTTATGAAACATCCTTAAATAAACAATTGATATTGTTCACTAGTCAAATCAAGTATATTAATCCGATGTTGGCTAATTGCTAATAAAATGAGTTAACAGCTAATGCAATTCGCTGATTGTTAAATAAGGTCATAATATGAAACCCTTCCTTTTTATCCTATTCGATTATATTCCGTTATAAATTCTCGTCTCAAACGATGAAATAATATTACATTTCATTTCACTCCATCAAATCAAACACGAAATGAAAAACTTAAATGAAAATGAAACATTTAACTAAAATTTTATTGAGAAAAAAGTTAATTAACAATAACAACGTCATCTTAATAAAACTTTCCTTTATATTTTTATAAAAAGATTATTTCTTTATCTTGAACCTTTGAGTTTACAGTCCTGATGTAAGGCTCACCCTCACTTAATGAAATCAATACTTCTTACAAACCTTCTGTGTAACTGTGATGCACTGGATTACACCTCCATAACCCGCGCCATCCAAATATTTTAAAATTCTCCATTCGACCGTCCATCGCCATCAACAAGACCCGAATTCGGACGGCCTTCAATGCCACCAGTTGACTCCGTTACACTACGGGGCCCGGTTTCATTTTCAGTTATGAATAAAAGATATTATTTCCTTAAATTTCGGGGTTCTTCGTTTGACGCTTGATTGACTTTTCTTGTTTGAAATTTGAATTGATCAGGCTTCACTGGATCAGTATCTCGCCGGTAATGGTAGGTTAATCAATTAATTTATCATAATTTTATGTGATAAACTTCGTTTTAGTTTCCAATTGAGGTCATAGATTATAGTGTTCTTTGGTCGTTTGAGGAATTCTTGGATGCAGGAAAGTGACATGAGAGATTTTTGAGAGTTGGAAGTGTAGAGTGAAAGAACCTTGCAAGTTATGATTTTTACCGTTCAAATATGGTCAGTTGGTGTTTGGCCGGTGAGAAAAATGGAGAAAAGTTTTAATGCTTTCTGTTTTTTTTCCCCCGTCTTTTTTTTTTTTAATTCAAGATTGTGATCATATGTAGTTTTTCACTAATCAATCATCTCCTTCAGTAACCAATCGAGCAACCGAGTGCTTCATCACTGATTCTGTGAGTTTTAAGGTTTCAAGAATTCCACAAAATCGATTTAGGTTGTGGTGATCAGTCTCGAATCTCGATGTTTTTTTAGTACAGAAAGGTTTTTATGACTTAATTGTCAGGTTGGTCCTTGGAAGAGGAGAGATAATAGGGCTTTGAGAAATGAAAAGAGCAGGCTAATTTAGTCTTCAAGGTCGCTTGCGATTTTACTATTTCAGTATGATGGTTTTGTTTCGGGTTCTGCGTCTTGTTTACTAGGACAGTTCAGGTTGCTGAAAACTTGTCCATACTGTACGAACCCGTTGCTTCTTCAAGGACGCGAATAATATACAATTTTCAGACCAGATGTTTTAGCGTTATGATGGAATTAACCCATTTTGTGTGTTGAGTCTCGTGCGCCATTTCAATAATTGAGTGCTTAAAACGTATTTTCTGGTTTCTGATTTTGGTACTCTGCTTCAGGTAAAGTGACACCCTCTTCAGAATTTCAAGTACACCATTTGCTGTAATGCGGTTTCTGGTTTGAGACAAATAGATGAAAAAATTGTTCTTTTTTCGATCTTCATCTAACAAGTGTGATGGGAGTGGTGATTCTCCAACTTCTGCTGGCAAGCAAGTCTACTGGGAAATGCCAGCAGAAGGAAGGCTAAGCAATCAGTGTATAGATAAGGCTGATATCGATTTCAGGAGCTCCAGGGCCTTTTTCTCGAAGTCTCGAAAGCAAGAACGTGATAGCCCCAGTCCATGTCTTAGAAGAAGCCAGTCCTTGTCATCAGATTCAATTTTCGCCCATGCTCTGGAGCAAAGAAAATTTATTTGCACAGATGATCAAACTGGCTCTCCATCTAGTGTTTCCAATCACTCTCGTCAGCAGCAGTCTGGTGACCGTGCATCTAGGTGAGGCATTCGATTAAGATGTTACATCTTTTTAGTTGGAGAGAAATTATGTAGTATGAGCTGCATTTCTGTGCCTTGTTTATAATTATTTAATTGCTTCCTGAGGTTAGTTTGCTGGTTTCTGATTACTAGGTGGGTTCTTACACCTGAGAAGCAAACCAAAACAAAGAGATATGAAATGACGTCTACATTAAATGCATGTGGACTGGAGAGACTTGGTTCTTCAGCTTCTTCTAAATCTCATCATGACTCATCGACAAACTCTTCATCTACTAATGTCTCGAGTAAGGTTTTGGATCGCTACGTTGATGGACAGCAGCTGTATGAGGAAAGAAGCAAACCCAAAAGCAATCCTGCACCTAGTAAATATACTGGGAATGGAAATGTTGGAGCGAAACTTCCACCACGAGTCCAATATACAGCCCCTTCCTCACCAACAGGTAGGGTCAAAGATAAATCCAGGTCCTTTTCATTTAGGGATGCTAAAAGTGCCTGCTTTTCTCCCAGAGATTGGGTGGAGCATGGTTTTGGTCACGAATCTCCAAGCACTATTGCAAAGAACGTAGTTGAGAAACTTTCCCAAATTCATGCTTTCCCTAAGGCAAGTTCTAAGGAGTTTGACCGTGATATTCCAATCACAATTGAGGATATCCATAGTGGATCCATGAATAAATGCTTCAATTCAAAAATGGATAGTCCTGCGCAAAAAAGTTTCTTTATGGATCAAACTTATGATGCCATTGATAGCTATTATGCAGAAGATATATCAGGTTGTCAGAAACAAAACAGTTCTCTACCGGACAACATTGGTGATGTGAACTCTGTTGCAAATGAGGATGCTATAGATGTGGAACTGCAACGAAGATCAAAGGAAGCTGAGGAGAGAGTCGTTTTCCTTTCTGAAGAGCTTGATCAGGAAAGCTTTCATCAAGATTGTGGATTTGATGTCCCATCATTGGTTCAGACTATTAGAAACTTGATGGCTGATAAGGTAAGCTTGGCAATTGAGGTATCAAGTTTTTTAAAGTCTCGGATTGCTGAGAGGAATTCTGCAATGGAAGAGTTTAGATTGGCAAAAGCAGAACTAGAGTCTCGCACCCAAAGATTAGAGAAGGAGAAGAGTGAGTTACAAACAGCACTAGAGAAGGAACTAGACAGAAGGTCCAATGATTATTCTACGAAGCTTGAAAAGTGCCTATTTGAGGAGCATAGACTTCGTGAAAGGGTTAGAGAGCTTGCAGAGCAGAATGTGTCTCTCCAGATGGAAGTGTCTTCTTTTCATCAGAGGGAAACAGAAACCAAAAGTATGATAACACATTCTGAGCAGCAGATCAAGCATCTGACTTCAAGGATAGAGGACTTAACTGGGGACAACCAAGATCTAAAGCAGAAATTATCTGAATTGGAAAAGAAGTACGAAGCAGTACAGGAAGATCTATATTGTGTCAAAAGAAAATTTGAACAGAAGGATAACGAGTGCAAAGAGTTGCAGAAGTCTGTCACCAGATCATTAAGAACCTGTAGTGACCAAGAGAAGACAATTGTTGGTTTGCGGCAAGTTTTCAGTGAGGAGTTTGAGCAGAAGCAGTCGCTAAGCATGTTTGATAAGCAAGTGGAAAAAGTGCAAATGGAGCAAATGAGATTGACTGGAGTAGAGATGACTCTAAGGAGGGAGGTGGAATTTTGTAGGCTTGAAATTGATTCCCTTCGAAGTGAGAAAATCAATTTGTTGGATCGCTTGAAGGATAATGGAAAAGAGATTGATGCAGTGACTTTCAAGCTAGATGATGAAATGCAGACCCGTGTATGCTGCTTGCAAAATCAAGGTCTAGGAATGCTGAATGAAAGTGCAGAACTGTGTTCCAAGTTATTGGAATACATCCAAGGAAAATCTGGTCAACTTTCAGAGTCAAAGAAGGGCACTGAATTTGCAACCAGTGGTTTAGATGGGCAGTTTCTTGTTGAATCTGACATGAAAATACAAGGCTTTAAGCGTGGAATGGAAAGCCTAACAAGGAGTTTGCAGACAGTATCGTCTTTGCTGCGGGAGAAGTTCAATCTAGTTGCTTTGAAACCTCATACACCATTAACCAGTGAATCAAAACAACTAGATTATCAAACTACTGATGTAAGTTGCTTTATACCAGCGATATTTAACTTACTATGAAGTACATATGAAAAATGTTAGACTAGCAAGCACGCTGTCATTCAAGTTCAATTTTAATAGAAATTAGTTATTTTCATTTTCATTTGCTTAAGAAACAGGAACTCTAACTGTTCAAAGTTATGTTTGTAGAATCTTGTTTCTAATGTTTCCTTCCATTTGCACACCAGAATGCAAGAATTGAACTTAAAGCTGAAAGTTTACTTACTACTTTACTGAGAGAGAAGCTGTACTCCAAAGAGAGTGAAGTTGAGCAGTTGCATGCTCAAATGGCAGCAGCTGTCAGGGGGAACGACGTACTCCGATGTGAACTCCAAAATTCTCTGGACAACCTTTCTTTTGTCAATAACAAGTTCAGAGACTTAGAACTTCAGGTAACCTAGAACATCATCTCCACCTCAATTAGATTATGGTGGGTGCCGCATGCTATGTGCTTTGGTTATGGTTAACTGCATGGTTGGAAGTAGTAATTTGTTTGCACATAATTGGTAGCTTTAGGAATAATGATTATTTGGTATACTTTCAAATAATGTTGTTCCATTGTATATGTAGTGTACTTCCATCCATGCAAGGGCTTAATGCTAATAATGAGATATCAAATCATTTGTTATGTTGACTTGTTTGTGGATTTTCTCTGTATTCTTCTGAACTAATATAGGCCTATTCAACAGATGTCAAAGAAGGACGATACTATAGGTAAGCTTCAAAGTGACTTGCAAGAATGCACAAAGGAACTAAAAATCCTTAAGGGCATGCTACCTAAAGTTTCAGAGGAGAGAAATTTGATGTGGGAGGAAGTTAAGCAATATAAAGAGAAGAACATGCTGTTGAACTCAGAAGTCAACATATTGAAGAAGAAGATAGAGGCCCTCGATGAAGATATACTTCTAAAGGAAGGTCAAATTACCATCCTTAAAGACACTCTAGGCAGCAGAACTTTTGACCTCCTTGCTAGTCCAGATTCTACACAGGAGTTTCTGCTGAAATGAAAATTTATCTACAAGTCACAGTACCACCCTATAGAAACATTTCCTTGCGTTTCCATACTTTCTTTCCTTCTTTCTACTTTTCTTCTTCCTTTTCTTATATGAGTGTCCTCAATGGAAACGGGTAAGATGTGAAGTCCTTGACTTACCCCTCATGATTCTTTTTGTACAAGACCAGCTTTCACAGATGTATGTAGTTGGTTTTCTTGCTCTTCAGAGTAGAGATGAGGAGCTAAATGTGTAGATGAAACAAAGTTAGCCCAATTTGATGCTTCCATGTAAGAAGCTGCATCTGATATATATGAAGAAATTGATGGAAGTTTATCGCATGTGCACCCAGTGTACAACTGAAGGTACAGATGAGATCAACATAGTACAACCAGGTAATTACAAGAACAGAAAGTAAATTAAGCTTCCAAGTCCACAAGTTCCAATAAGATAGCTGGCCTTCAATTATGCTAGAGCAAGAATTCGAAATGGTGTGATCTTTTTTTTTTCTTTTTGGAGGTAGGTTATTAGCATATCCTGAAGCACCCATGTGGAGAATCATAAGGATGCTGACTTCCAGAAGTCGATAGGCTTGCGTTGCTGAGGAAAAAAGATCAAGTTTTCCAATGTAAACATCAAGAAGAATGGATAATGTAAAGCAAAAACTGCAGAAGTAATTGACATTTTTTGCTGCTGAAAGTTCAACAGAAACGATGTCAATAGTGACAAATATAGTTATAGATACATAATATTGTTTGCAATGGTTATGCCCTATATCCGATAGCAACAGAACCCAAATCCGACTATCCGTTGATCCTCATTTGTATCCATAAAACTTATCATATACAGAGAAGGTGTACAATAGACTAGTTTAAGTTTGAAACTGCAGATCCTACAGATAAACGCAGGCTGATATCCAGCATGAGTTCTAGTGTGTGCTCTACTTTTCAACTTGACATTCAAAAGTGAATCAAATCGGCCTGAGAATGGGTTTCCAGATGGTTAACTCTAACTGATATATCATTCAATCCAAGCTATAATCACATGAACTATTTCTTAGTTTAGTGGCTACAATATCCCAAGTCAACTTAATATAATTTACCTTGTCAATGGGAATCTTTGCTCTGACTGATTCAATCAACGAGAAATCAATATCAGCCACAGTAATCCCGGTTGATATTCGGTCTGTGAGAAAGTAGTGTAAATAATTGTGAATATACCAAGGCAGTACTATACCTGGGTGATAAACAAGCAAAATTTGCACTGACATAATTTTACAAGGGAAATTCTACATCTTACCATGCAATCGACCAACTATAGTTCCCCAAGGATCAATGATTAAAGTGTCACCGAAGCTTTCTCTTTTATCATTGTGACGTCCAGCTTGTGTAGCAGCTATCACCTGACATGTCCGCCATGGAATCAACAAAAGGCAAGATTCATACATCAAAGATACACTAAGTTGTTGAGAAACATCAGATAGGAAGTATCCAGCAAACTGGATAACGGAATTGAATGTATCAAACAAGTATATTTATATTGAATTAGCATGATAATGAGTGTCATACGTAGCATTGAGTCTCAATTGCACAAGCACGAAGCAAAATCTCCCAGTGTGCCTCACCAGTTATTTTTGTAAATGCTGAAGGCACCAACAAAATCTGCAAGTTAACAAGATGTTCAAGTTTTAGTAAGCAGCCAGGAAACAATTCTTCCACAAAGGTATGAACGTAATTCATACCTTGGCTTCATGTTTGAACCTGAGCTGCTGGTAGAGCTCAGGGAATCTCAAATCATAGCAAACTGAAAGACCCAAACGTCCTGCCGGGCTATCAACTGCAACTACTTCCTTCCCTACACATAAACCCGCATCGATTACCATTAGTGTACATAGCTTACCGATTGTCATGCTTTATTCTCTCAGATGTGCAAACAAGCAACTAAATGCACGGTTATTACCAGCCTCTGTGAAGCTGCTTTCCTTGTATACCCTTCCACCGGGAACATCCACATCAAACCTTCATATAGAAAACATTCTGTCAGCATATCATATCCATGAAACTAATCCTTGATAAGCTCAACATATTTCAAGCACCTTTACTTTAGATGTAGGCACGGAAATAATAGCAAATAAATGGTCAATGATTCGTTCAAATGTCCGGACATTCAAGATGCAGTCTTTCCTAACAGCCTTTCCACAGTGAAGCCACAAACTATATCGATTGATGCACCAGGACAATCATGGGAAAATAAGAAACCAAACCCCAAATGAAGTAACTTACAAGTGTATTTTACTGTATGTACTTCTGATCTTTCCATTTTCATCAACAATAACATGAGTGTTTCGCAAGTGTGCATCATCGGATCCTTTTTCTTGGAAGCCTCCAAGGGACAACCAAATTCCTGACTCCCTGCAATTCACAATGACATATGAAGCACAAGTCAATAGGAATGCATATCTAAGTTATACCGGTTCCAGGTCAACGGAAATTGCCGAAAGATTATAAAGTATTATTACCTATAGCACCTAATAGTTCAACAATAACCAAGAACAATATAGAGGGTAACTCAATTCTAGTCACAACCTTGCAAGAGAGCAGTACTGTTGCATAATTGGTCCATCCAACGGTTCTGCAACTTTCACACTATCCCCATCTTTTTCACCAATATATGAGAAGCTTTCAGGAAGACACAGCAACTTTGCCCCAGCAGATGCAGCTTCCTTTACAAGTTCAAACTCCAAATTTATCACTCTAAAGCTATACAACTAGCATATTATCATGAAAATATCCCAAACAACAATCACCAGACTATGTTCAAGCTACAAACTTGTAATCACCACAAGGATCGGATCACTAAAGAATACTTGTAGAATTCAATAAAGAGCGTGACTTTACTTCACCTTGACAAGGCGAGAACAGGTGGCAAAGTTGGTGGCCAGATCATTGACCGAAGTCATCTGGGCTGCCGCCACTTTGACCGACTGAGCCGCCATCATGGGCACGCCTGCGACGGTGGTCGAGAAAAGAGGCTTTTGGTGCCTGTTTATACTCAAGTGGGCGGGGTTAAGACAGAAGGGCATTGCTCTGCTCAGCTCAACTATCGTTTTGTATTTGGTCACTTCAAAACAATTTCCTTTTTTTTTTTTTTGGTCTTAGGTCCTTCAATTTTCCTTAATTGCAAACGACTGTCTCTATTTTACTTATTTTTCAGAATGGTTATGATTGATGATTGGCACATTTGGTGTAAAATTATCATAGATAAGGGGATTTCAATAAAACCTCTATAAATTAATATTGTTGGGATCATGATATTTATTATTTTATAGAGATATTAATTAACATTTATTAATTAACCTATTAATTAATATTTATTAATTTAAAGAGATTTTTGTAATTGGTTGAATCTAATGAATCTAAACTTTAAACGAATCTAAAACATAGATTCATTGTACATAATATTAATGAAAACTAATAAATAATATTCATTATTTCTTAATAATTAAGTATTATTCATTGTATTTTTACTAAAAACATTTAATGTATGTACGTATAATGGAGATAGAAAATACTTTATAAACAAGATAGAAAATTTCTTAAAACCACACCCAACAATGACTCCTCATCTAAAAGGTGTCACGAAATCAACAATGACGGATCAAATCACAAAGAATTATGTGAGTACAAGAGAGATCATTCGACATGCACTCAAAAGGATTTGCAGTTGTGGCTTAAAAAAAAGTTTCATTTGAAAGTTAATCAAGGTACAATCTTAAACATACTCAAACGATCGACTGAGTATCTTTCGGCCAACTTAGAAAAAGGAAGGGATATCAAGCAGCACAAACTAGCAAAATTTTCAGATATGGAGAAGGTTGTTTATGAGTGGTTTCTCCAGTACCAGGATCGTGTGAATATGATCGGAGAGCTAATTTTGGAGAAGGCAAGAGATATAATGAAACTTCTATACCTTCAACAAGATTCTGAGCACAAATTTTCTCAAGGTTGGCTTGAGAAATTCAAGTTACGACACGGTATCAAGTCATTTCGTCGTTTCGGAGAGAGTGGTTCGGTTGATATACAAGACATGGAGAAGCAATTGGAGTCT
>JANSVA010000003.1:37630709-37650864 GCA_025504915.1 Erythroxylum reticulatum | reverse complement strand
ATTCATAGACAATTTTGATCGAGAGACAAGAACCACTATGATAGAATGATGCACCTCTGACCTTAGAGGTGTATGCAGTCGAGAGAGATTCCACATGCGTCAATCATTTAGAATGTCCCCCACCATTAGATGTTGGTCCTGACTGGTGATCTGGGATACCTAGTTGCGTAGTGTGTAGTCACCGACCCAGTAATTATTGCAAAGTGAAATACTAGCCTCATTCCTAACTCTCCATAAAAAGCCATCACGCAAATAAGGAATAGTTTTGCATATAGCTTTCCATTCCAGAGAAGCAACAGGAGAAGCCGTGTAAGTAAATATAAAAGCATCACATCAATCAAGAGTTTCCTACTGTTATGAGAGAGATCCCAAATGAATGAATGGGACAGTGTAAAATATGAGGAAGGAAGAAGTTGGCACAAGAAGGGCAGAGACAGCTGGTGCCTAGATTGGCAGTCACCCTTTGGATATGTGATGATTAACCAGTTTTGTTTTATAATGTACTTACTTCCAAGAATGCGCATTTTATAAAACAACAGAAAGAACGAACACAAATGTAAAGAACTAGTTATATGGACTATGGATTAGCATCTACTGTGGGATACTAAAGCCAACAACTACTTAAGTACGGTGGATCGAACAAAAGGCCAAAATTTTGGAGGAAGCTAGAAGAAAACAGTCAGTTGTGTCCTTTATCCTAGCTAACATCCCTCTCCTATCAAAAATAGATGTGTCTTTAACTCTCTATGTACCTGAAAAGGCTGTTTCTACGCTGTTTTAGAGCCTAGCCTCAATGCTAGTACCAGGCCATAATGATCCGATTTTTATCAAGACTAGAAGATCAAAATGGTTAGTTAAAACGGACACAGAGTGTTTGTTTCGTTTTTTTTTTTGGTCATTTTATGCCTTTATTTATTTATTAATATTTAATGAATGGATAAATATAGAGGAACACAAGATGATAAACAAAAATAACAGGAGAATTCACCCTTGTAAAAACTTCCCTCTATTTCTATGTGGATGATATGTGTCTGGCGAGCTTACATGTTTATGGAAGCGTCACCTTCGGTCCTTCTGAATGATGGAGGAAGCTAGAAGAAAACAGTTAGTAGTGTACTTTATCCTAGCTAACATCCCTTGTCCTATAAAAAATAGATGTGTGTCTTTAACTCTCTATGTACTTGAAAAGGCTATTTCTACGCTCTAGAGCCTAGTCTCAATACTAGTACCAGGCCACAATGGTAAGATTTCTATCAAGACTAGAAGATCAAAATGGTTAGTTAAAACTTCCTTCTATTTCTATGTGGATGATATGTGTCTGTGTCATCACTAGCAAGCTTATATGTGTATGGAAACGTTACCTTCGGTCCTTCTAAGTTTACGCCTCAGCCGTCATTCCTTCTGAGTTATGATTCCATCTTGAAGAAATTTTTCCTGTATCTGGTCATATACCTGTATTAAGCATAGCAAATGAAAGAAACACATAGCTGGAACAGAAAATCTGATTCCGTTGATGTGAAAAGCAACTGTGAATCAATGAAGCTCAAACAAAGAGCTGTGCCTATGCGGAAGCTCGTTAGAGAGAGCTATCAATCTCTTGATTAGGGTTGTAATCTCGATGATTTTTATTAATGAATGACAATAGCCTTTTTAGAACTAGACTAATACTGGACTCTCTAATTATGCAAAAAATCGAGTAAAAATAGAAAACACAATAATAACTGTCACAGCTACTGCTGCTTTCCTTGCTTCACGTTCCTAGCATAGCTTCGTCCATAGAAGGGGTCTATATCAGTCACCCCTTGTCGGGTCGCCGCCTTATTAGTAGTAAAGCATTCACACCCAGCATACAATCATAAACACATTATACGGATTTACAGAGTCCCTTGCTCAAACAATATACAATAGTTCTCTTAATTTCTTCACGGCAAGCAACAAAAGTTTGCACCGGCGGAATCTGTACGGTGCCTCGAATAAATACAGTTAGCCAACCTTGATGCTGAAAATAATTCTTCCTGCTAATTGTGGAAATAACGCTAGTGTCAACTGCAATCACTTGTGTCCTTGTATTCACTCCCTGCTTGTCGTACAAACTGTCCTCGAATACGTGGTCTCTGTTCTGCTAGTTTCTTCCTGCTCTGATATCGAACCTGGAAAAGATGCCATTAGTTACTTCCAGTCAATTGACTAAAATGAAAGATATTATGATGCATATGGGGAATGATGATACAGATAGGGACAGAAACAGCTACAAGTTCTTGTCTCATAAATAACTGGCATTACTAGCGTAGGATTATCTCTTATCATTTTGTTGATTGGTAAATGCAGATCCAATTACCTTCTTCTCAAAGCATCTATCTTTCCTCTTCTGGCGAAATTTGTTTAAAGCAGCCTCTCTTTGTGCGAATTGGTTTTGATCAACTCCATTCCTACTTCCATAACAAATTTCACCAGTTGTTCCACCTTTCCTAGCTAATCCATCACCACTGTCCATGTTTACTCCTCTGGTATTTAAAGCAGCACTACCCCCATTCTGTTCATTGCTCCCTCGGTCACTTCCCATGCCGTCGTCGTTTAAAATTTGATACCCAGCTGTTCCCTTGACATCTGTGATTAAAGCATTAGATGACCCACATTGCAGTGCTGCTGCAGCCATATTCTTCGAGGACAAATTATCATGGTTATCCAGCTTAACATTGTGGACATGGTGGTGGTGATGATGATAATGATGGTGGTGATGCTGAACTTGGACCTGCTGATTCACTTCTCTTGTTGCAGATGAAAGAGTAGTATTAATCGCAATATTGGCTTTACCATGCACCATAGAATGGGCACCAGGTGAACGGCCATGTTGCTCAGAATGAAAAGCAGGAAAGGGATGCTGACTCCTAACTGTAGATTTAAGGACTGGCTTGTCACCGAATATTGCTGGTTTGGCGAAAGCATTACTAGTGGTAGAGCCCATATCATTATTATTACCACTTCCATTTGAGTGCAGATTGGCCGGTGTGTTATTTGAGTTAGATCGTACATTTTTCTTCGACTCTCGCTTTATTGCCTCTGAACTGTTAGCAAGCAGAGAGCAGCTACCTACATTTCCTGTCTGCGCCTGATTAGCAGTAGAAGTGTACCTGAGGGGTAACCAATATTCTTCAACTGTCAATTTGTCTTTGTAAAGGTTCATAAATGAATTCATTATCTGCATAGGTGGTTTGAGAGAAAATATACAGCATCAAATAAATCCTGGTACCTTGAGAATGCAGAAAGGTCCGAATGTCTGAGAATATTTCGATCATGGCCACTAGTCCCTATATCGTGAACATCACTAAGTCTTTTCAAACTAAGTTCAAGGGAAAGGATATCCTTAGTTTCTTTGGAAAGGCTATCTTGTGTGTCAGCGACCAAAATTTCTATCTTCGGATCTGTGCAATTTGTGACTCCCATTAAATCAGCAACTTGATTTCTGAATTCTCCATCCTTACTGTTAAGCACCAGCAGTCCTCTATCTTTTTCCTCATCATTCTTTGAATTAATTTCAGGAAATTTATCTCTTGTATTGCCATCTGTTTTGACCAGTACCCTTTCACAACGATCTTCAAGCTGCAACTTTGGAATTGTGGGTACCCTTATCTCCAAGTCCTTACCCATGACACCATTGCCTAAACCTTTAGTAAACATAATTTTGAGCCAAAAATAAAACAAAGTTACGTAAAAAGAGATTTGAAGTCAAATAATAATTGCTGCAAACACAGCCACGTATACCAAATTCATTACCCTGCCCTTCGCACTCCTTAGATGTGCCCTTGGCCACACAGTTGTTGCCTAGTTCTTCAAGGTTTGAATGAATTATATCCTCACAACTGCTATCAGCAGGATCAGCTAACTGTTCCCATGGTGAAGTTGGTTTGGGGTTGTCAACTTCCAATGCTCTCTTTGTCCAAGTGCCCTACAGAAAAAAAAGTGAGATTCGGAAACTAAAGTGGCAATTTCATATCATTCAGTTCTGGAGTAAGAACTGTCCTTTAAATCATCAATGATAAATAGTTTCTTCTGCACACACACATCTCAAGCATTTATCTGCAGACAACATACATAAAATATACCCACACAGAATCCATGGCAGAATGATTCATAAAATATTGGTGCCACATATTTCCTCGCCATCTTGATCCATGTACTTGTTAGCCACTTCCTTGTCAGTTTAGTATCAAGTCCTGTAAATAGTCTCACCAACGCAAATTTCTGTCTTCTGAACTTGTTCTGTCTATACTCAAGAAAATGCTTACCATGCAGATCTATCCTTTCCAAGAGCAGCTCTCTGTGTTTACCCAAGTGACATTCTAAAGTCTAAACAAACACATGAACATGAATAACTTTCTTTAAAGATTTGGAATGTTAAGGTATAAGCTCTTATAATGATTCGAGAGCTAATTTTATTGCATGTACATGAGTACCATCAAAATCTAAAGCATTCCCACTTTCATCCACCTCCCGCACTTAGAACTCTGTTTTAAGTAACCATTAACCTCCATGCATTTGACTTTGGCTTAAACACCTGATTAGTTATGTTCTTTGCACTCGTATATATATTCTTTTCAATAATGGGGCAGCAGGCATGGTTCTTATAGAAAACTGCCAAATTGAAAATGGATGAGATCTAGATCACATAGGATGGAACAGACAAGATGTTTGAACATTTGAAAGGATAAAACATAAAGCGTACCTAACATAATATGACGAAACCAAGAGTTGCTTCTGTGATCTAGGAGAAGGGAGAAAACAAAAAAATGTTAAATTACCTAATGCTAGGCTTACAATGGTCTCCGTAACGGAGTGTGCTTCCAGCTTTGGATGCAATCACAGTATACTGCAGAGTTGGCAACATTGTGACACATTCCTGCTATACTAACAATTGAGGAACAATATAGAAGGTGACTGAATAATTATCCATCGACTGCTCTAAACCTCAGTTACTATTTTCATTAGGAATTCAAAATTCAAAAGGTTAATACATGAGATTTTATTGTTCATTTTCTTACTTTATAGGATAGTAGTTTGGTATCGACTTTCCACAGAAAAGGCTTTTAGAAGCTTCTGCAAAGGTAGAACAAGTGCGCACCCTAATGTACTACAAAAATCCATGATTCACTTAAATGCGCTTCAAACTATGAAGGAGTTACCATCTATGTAGCACGGACACATCAAAATGGAGCCGTGTCTGTGTGTCGGACACCCACTGACACGCGGTGGACACATGTTCGACACTTGTCTGTACATGTTGGAATTAAAAAATAATTTTTGTCAGCTAAGAGACAGCTCGGACACTTCTGAAGACTACTCGGACACGGCTTAATAGAATATATGCTCCATTTTTTTTAGAGGAGCTTATAAAGTACCAAATATGTATGAACTATCAAGATGTTGGAAGTCTTGAAACACATCAATCAATATATACTATATTATGAATTCTGAATTTTTTTCTTAATTCTAAATTTTATAATATATATATATATGTCGTGTCCGTGTCCACCAAATTTTAGAAATTGGTGTGTCCCCGTGTCCGTGTCTGTGTCGTGTCACGTGTCCGTGTCCGTGTCCGTGTCTGTGTCCGTGCTTCTTAGGTTACCATCAACACCTTTTTAAGCAACATAATAAACGAGCAATAAATAAATGGGGTTCACAAGAATAGCAATTCATATCACCAGAAAGACTTAAACTGAAAGACCTCATAACTCAGTTATTTTCCAGTAAAAATGTATGATACCTGAGTGCCACTGCCATGATCACTTCCGTCCCCTACATCCAAACCGATAGTCCCAATTTCTTCTTCATCATTGCGGTCATTATCGAACTCTTCACTTCTTGACTTCATGGATTTATGAGTCCGCATACCACTTTCACTCCCACTACCACTAGACTGATGAAAGGATGAAAAATGAATGCAAAAGGAGAGAAATTTGTATATATGGAGCACAGACCTGGAGTTGGAGTACAACATTGGTCCATGATATAGATTGGTGCACAAATGGAATAATTATAACAACTCACGCTGTGGCACTTCCTCCAAACATGCTGCCAAAGGTTTTTAAGTTCATTCTTTCGAATAGGCTTCACTAAATAGTCAACAGCACCCTTTGACAAACACTTAAAGACTATACTCATGGAATCATGAGGCGACATCACTGCACACAAAGCTCACCAGGTGTAGCAGTTACAAGTATCAATTTGTTAAGAAGAAAGTTGTAAAACAGTAATTGTAACAAATATAAGAAGAAAAGGAGTAGTGTAAATGTACTCACTAACAACAGGGGTATTCTTGCGAGTTTTGTGGTTCATAATCTTACATAGAAGGCCAATGCCTGGTAAACAGGGCAGGATTACCTCTGTTAAAACCAGATCAATACGATTAGTCAGATCTTCCAAGAGTTTCCAAGCTTGAAGACCATCTGCTACCGCAGTTACTGCCAGGTGGAGGAAATTCTCAATAAATGAGCACATCATATTGAAAATAACAGCAATAATAATTATATGTGGCAGGAAGTTTTATTTCAAAAGAACAAGAGGAGAAAGTTGCACACAAACGACTTCTAAACAGACTAGTAAAATTGTCTAGTCATAAAGCTTCTCACGTTAGAAACGAGCACAAATAAAATTAATGATCATAGAAAAAGTTCTAAATCATCAAACAAAGGCTTTTAAGTTTTTCTTTGTTGGTCAAACTGAAAAGGTGTATCTACCTAAAATCTTGGATCAAGTAAGCTCACAGGCAAGCAGAGTAACTTGATGGCATACAAAAACATACCTTCATACCCACAATTTCTAAGTAATGCAGTAACGACATGTCGAGTTGAATCATCATTTTCTGCCAGTAAAATATTTATCGACTGATAAGGCAGAAATCTCTCCCACTGAACCATGGGTTCTTGAGCTTGATGTTGTGGCCTCTGAACCACAGCCTGGACTTGAACCACTTCCATACACCCATCATTTACACCTTCAACATCCTCATTAATCCGTGATTCATCTTCCTCAGAGAGCCACTGGCCCTCGCCGGTGACGCCATCCCTTACTTCCTTTCCATCATCTTGCATATCACAATTCAGTTCCGCAAAACCATTGGTCAATGGAGCATTATTATCACTACTTTGAATTATCCACATCAACCAGATTCAAAAAGGGCAACAATGAGGAACACAATGGATTCAACAGTTAACAAAACCTTCCTTATTCCACAAGAGCTACTGCACATCCTTTTCCCTTCAAGCTAACACCTCTACGATCATAACACCTCAAGAAATCACATAAAACAAGACAGTAAAGCTGATCAGAGAAAAAGAAGCATAGCTTCAACTAAAACAAGTTTTAGAAACAATATATTCAGAGTATACTCCAACTGAATCACTAAAATCAAGGAGTAATTCACAAAGAGTAAATAGAAAAGTTAAGAATTACCTTCAAGGCATCATCAAAACATCGAAGAACTAAATCAATTTCAGTGAAATTTAGGTTTTCGTCGAAAGAGAATGAAAATACTGACTGGTCAAGGAACGAATCACTTTAAAAACAACGAAGTTGGATAGATTCTATGAACGACTTCGATGCTGACGTGGATCAAGTGGAGGTCACAAACTGTTCCACGTGGGACGGAATTTGATTAGCTGGAAGGAGATCAAAAGCCGGGCTCTTGATAGCTCTCGTCGGATCTTTCTTTGATTTTGCTCGGTCAGTGCGATGATGACGTGGATGGAATCTGGAACCCCACGTGAAGCCCACTGGGGACCGGCTACGTGTACTGGAATCTCGCATGGATCAATTGAGTGAACGCGGCGTGTTGTGGGACGAGCTAAAGATGCCCGTGCTCTCCGCTTTAGGATAATCGAAATGACTAAGTTAGCCTCAATAGGTGGGGATATTATCGGGGATGCTACTCAGAGAGTGCCATGTCAGCAACAAAATATCTTCACTGACAAGTGAATAATGGGTCGAGAGCCCCGTCAAGGTCCGTACCGTATTTTCTCTGTAGAGCCCAAATACAGTTAATTGGACACTGGACTGGACCTTAGTCTACTTGCAAAATAAAACGATAAATATTTAATTAATTTTAAGAGCCCAATCACTCGAGCACGACCCTATCTAAAAGGCTCAAGTTCAACTATATCAATGCTTTAAAAATCAGATTAAAATTTAAATTAATATTAAACTGTCATAAAATTAGGGATATTATTTTTTACTCGGCTCAATTTAACCCGTGGTTCAATTGTTAGTTTAAAAATGATGTCGCTTTTTTACGTTTTTAAAAAAATATATAAAGTGAGTGTGGTTGGGCCAGGCCACGAGCCAACCTATCCTAGCTCGAGATATTGATATTCTTATATAAAACAAATTAAAAATTAAATTAAATTAAATGATTAAAATTTTCCTTATTTATCAAAATTTTAAAATTTAATTAAAAAATTATTAAATAAAAATTAGCTGACTTATTTTATTTTATTTTATAAAAACTTATTAGTTTACGTTAACTAATTAATTAATAACTTTATCATTATCATCATCATCATCATACTTAATCCTAAATCTCGTAATAAAATAAGGTCTGAGAATGTTTGATAGTACGCAACCTTACCATTACATAATAGAGAAGTTATTTCAATAACCCACATACAAATATGATAATAAAAAGTGATGTAAGGTAAAGAGTAAATAATAACTTTATCAATTTTTAATAACAGAAATTATTAAACTAAATTAAACCGAAAATTTAAAATTAAATTAAAAAATTGTTTGATTTAAAATTTTCAATTTTAAACTTATTCAATTTTTAAATCATTAAATTATACACTCAAAACGAAGTCTTTTTGAACAATATACTCAAGCTTGAACCAAAATTCGAGCGACAAAACATGACCCTTTTTAACCTTTAGGTGGGCTCAAACCACATGTTTTAGGCTCGACCTATTGTAAATCTTAAAAACAGAGAGGCAAGACAAGAACCGTTACGAATTGGCTTGTTAAGAAAAACATGGAAAGTCGTTGCAGGTTTCCTCCATAGGAAAACGAAGATAACCATTGTAAGTTGCTCCGATAAGAAAGACAACGACAACCGTTGCAAGTTGCTCCGATGAGAAAAACAATGATGGCCGTTGCGAATTGTCTTGATAAGAAAAACATGGAAACTATTGCGGTTGAAGATTTTCAAGGGTGGTCGGGTCGAATCACACCCTCGGGAGTTCATCACTGCCATGTCTCCAATTGTGATCATCTTTCCTGCAGCCAGACATGGAGGATCCTGGTCTCCTGTCTAGATAGTGATAGCGTCAGGAGATAGCAAGTAGCAAGCGAGGAGATTGTGAATAAGTTCAGAAGATTGGGAAGAAGCAGGTCTAGATATCCATCCCCAGACACCAAAAACAAAACATGAATTGGAAGGGGAAGTGGAAAGAGTTTAGGAGATGCTGTTTCTCAATGAACGTAGAAATTAACCAAAGTAGGAACAGAGGGATGACAAAAAGTACAACCAAGCAAACAAATTCAATCTTCTAACGCCAGCATCTGAATTATACGATACCACATTTCTGTTTGACTAAGAAAACTGTGCAGAACATTTATATACAGAGAAGAATCTTGAGGACAACCTCAAACTTTTCAACTTCCAAAAGTACAGGGCCAGTAGCTCCACTTCTATAAGATCATAGCCATTTTTGCTGCTAATTCTTTCAATTCTGCATGTGATTTAGCTGAGCCATTCCAAGCACTCACATATTAATGCAGCAAGTTACCTCCCTAAATTGGAAAAAATAAGCATCAAAACCCAATCTTTAAAAACAGAATAGTAAAAATTCGAACATACTGTGAAAGATTACTTTGAGAACGAATTCATTTCAAGAAAGGAAAACGCGATAAGCTTTATCGCCTCAAACTTGTGAACAAAACTCGAGGCCAATGTCAAAGAAGTAACCTGAAGGAGATGCAAGAAGCTGTCTAGCACGATTCATTGCAGCTACATAATAACAAGGGAGGCAAGCCTTCGTCTTTATCAATTACCCTATCCTCCTTTTCAATAGCCTCGAAGACACTTGCACGAAGTTCAGCCTAACAATACACCAAGAGAGTAGAAAAACAGAGATACAAAAAGAATTACTTGAACATAGAGAATCTAATAGCAAATTACTCTCAAAGAGATCCAAAAGTAGATGCCTTTTCAGGCAACTTCATACGGACGAAGAGTATTTCAAATATCATCTAATATTGCAAGAAAAAACCCAGTAATTTGATAAAATATGAACTAATTTCCACAGTAACGAAAGACAAAAGTTGAAAAAAAATGAAGAAACTTTGAGCCCCAAATGGGCATTAGATTATAGACAAAGACTTTCTCAATGGAAAGAAACAAAACCCATATTTGAGATGGGTTAATTACCAAAAAAAAGACCCAAATTTTATTTAATTTTTTAATTATAGCCCGAACTTTAAAAAAGTAGCAATAAAATATCTAAATTTTCAATTATTTTAATTATAACTCAACGTTAGTCTTATCATTATCTTTGCTGACGTGATACTGTCACGTATCAACGACCCTCACTAATCATCCACATGGTGTCATTAGGAGAAGTTTGTCTGATTGGTGAAACAACGTTGTTTCTTGATAACAGTAAAACGACGTTGTTTCAACTAAAACTCATATCTTTGTCTCTTTTCTATCGATCATTCCTAAAATCCCTAACTAAAATCCCTAATCTATAACCTAAAATCCCCCGATGTTCATAAGAGAACAATTTTGAGCGTAGGTGCTTCATAAGAGAGAGATTTCTACAGATGCAAGCCTTTGGTTGTTCAATTTAGAGGAATCAAAGAGAACTAAACTGATATATCTCTTTCAAAGTTCTCTAAATGATTAATCAGTAGCCATTTTATGTTTTGTTTTGATTCCTGTAAATTGATTATACCAAGTTAATTAATGAGTTTGGATTTTTAGTATTCTTTACAAGAATATCTTGATAGCTTCTTCAATTGTTAGGTCATTTGGTTTTCTTAAAGGCTATATTAATCTCATGTTATGAAGTTGCACAAAGAATCATCAATCATATAACATTCTAGTACATAATTTAAAGAACATTGTAACAATATAGGAGCTGAAAATATCATGTTTTGATGAAGGAATCGGTGTCTGCGAACAACTCATGGGTAATCGATACCTCTTTCATGCACTCGCTTGACATTAAAATTTTTGGTTGTCTGGCACCTAACTCTTCCTATTATACTTTGGGAGGATTGTCACTGGATTATGGTCCCTGCTACCTTTATTAGTACTGCCTCCTTATTTTGCATCAAAGAAGTATGCATCTTTATCTCTCTATAGTGTAAATTGCCTACTTTTGTAGTTCTATAAAACTAACCTACACTAATCCAATTATGCCCATATGAGTAAGTACTAGACCTTCCCCTTTCAATTCAAACAACTTAGCTTCATAGGCTATATTGAAAACTGAACTTTTATTAGTTTGATTTTCTGCAGAAGGATATACCATTGATCTTGTAATATGTTCTTTTCCCTGTTTTTCGTTAATTCCACCATTAGATGTAATTAGCACTTGTGACTTGACCTGGGATGAAGTAAGAGGGAGAAATTATTAGCTTTTTTATGATCTTCAGCATTCTTTTCCCTTACAATTTCAATTGACATGTCTAATGCTTCGCCCTCTTCCTTCATTCCTATAACATTTGGATGAAACATGTAAAAGTTAATACTCTTTTTTTTATGCAAGGTAAATAGTATATTACACAAAATCATATGTACATACGTTTTTGGGACATACCCCGATCCTCTGTGTAATCTAAAACCTACATCAATTACTACCACTTCACCAATACATCCAAAGAGAAACTATAAATAAAAATACTCCAAGTTCTCCAATACACCCGAAAAGAGGCTATAAACAAAAATACAATAAATTTTCCATTACCTCCGATGCATCAACAAAAACATACATCATATCCCCCAATACATCCAAAAAAAGGCTATAAGCAAAATTACAACAAGATCTCTCGTACAATCGAAGTGTCAAAATGTAATAAAATCTGTCAGGTACAGCCTATATAAGATTCTATACGTTACTGTTTTAATTTTGAGAACTATATCTAAGCTCATCACGGAAACAGACTCTATTTGTATGGTGTTCCTTGTCTTTCATACCATGTATATGGTGCACATGAATGCAAATCTAGCAACTTTACTTCTAATACGTGCACCGGTGTAGTCTTTCCGAATCTATTTTATGGCACTAGAGAGTGTGGACATGGTTCGAGTCAATCCTAGCCATGCTCGGATAGCATTCCATATTTCACTTGTAATGGCACGCTTGAAAAATAAATGATCAATAGTTTCTACTTCAATATTATAGAAACCACATGTTCTATCTATCTCCAGGAATTGTAAATTATCCTTCGTTGATAGTCTATTCTGAAGAATAAGCCATGCAATGAAGGAGAATTTCGGAGCTAAATATTACTTCCATATGAAAGTCATCCATGGTCTTCTTGTATGTTTAACTCTCAATAGTTCATAAATTTTTTGTGATGAAGGGTTGCCATTTACACACATCTTCTACATACCATGGACTACTTCTCTTCGACCTCCCAATTTTTTAACTAATTTATCCCAAATCCATGCCAATTTTTTCAAAAAAGGTGAGTCACGTTTGTGGGGTTCCCAATCCCATATTGATATGCCCTTTAAATACATTTCATGTATTCACCTTACCCATAATGAATCTTCTTTAGCATAAATGTTCCATAGTACTTTGGCTAATAATGTCGAGTTTCATTGCTTGCAATTTTTCAAACCTAGAGCACCTTCATCTTTTGGAGAGCATATATTATCCTATGTCACTCTAAAGTGCCTCCCTCCCCATAAGAATAGTTTACAAATAGAGGTTAGCCTCTCCAGAATGGATGTAGGTATAGGAAATGCTTGTAGCCAAAAGAAGAGCACCCTTTGAATAATAGAATTTATGAGCTCAATTATGCCCGAATATGAAAGGGACTGACCTTCCATAAGTTAAGATAAGCTTTAATAGATTCAATAAGCATTGAAAATTGGGCTACCGAAACCTTCATAGTTGCCAATGGTATCCTTAAATATCGGACAGGAAAATCCCCTAAAGGGTACTCTACCATCTGCCTTATAATCTCCCTCTTACATCCATGCACCCCTACTAGGTATAAGTTGGACTTTGACACATTCACCTTCAGCCCTGCCGCCCTATTCAAATCCTCCAACACATCTACTAGTATGCCTATAGAAGCTTAATCCCCTCTAGAAAATAGCATAAGGTCATCTGCAAAAGTAAAGTGTGTAATACCTAGGTGTTTGCACTTTGAATGGAAATGAAATTGAGGATTTGTTGTTCTATTCTTTAACAGCCTTGAAAAATATTCTAGCCCAAGTAGGAATAAGGTGGGTGACATTGAGTCACCTTGTCTTAGTCCTCTTCGGTCTTGAAACATCTTATACAGTGAGTCATTTATTGAGATGGAGTATGAAGTGGTCCGCACACATTCCATGACCCACCGTGTAAATTTTGTAGGAAACCCTAACTCTCTCATCATCTACTCAAGAAATCTCCATGCAATCATATCGTAGGCTTTTGTTAGATCTATTTTTATCATGCATCTTGGTGATATCCTCTTCCTTGTATAACCCCTAACAAGTTCTTGAACTAAGAACACATTGTCAAGCATATTTCTCCCTTGAACAAAGGCAGCCTGAGCTGGATCAATAATTCTCCCTATAACTTTCACTATACGCTTATTCAGAATTTTTTTGATCACCTTGTAAACCACATTCAAGCAAGCAGTGGGTCTGAAGTTAGTTACCTTCGGTGCAGCCTTGGTTTTAGGGATAAGAGTGATGATGGTGTGGTTGATTTGCTTCAACAATTTTCTAGTGATAAAGAACTCATGTACAACTAAAATTACCTCTAGCTCAACTTTTTGCCATTGTTGTTTGAAGAAGGCCGAAGTGTATCCATCTGGACCCGAGGCTTTGTCATTTCCTATGTCAAACATGACCCCTTTTGATCTCCTCCTCACTGATTGGTGCAACCATTGATTCTTTTATCTGCTCATCCAGGACCAGTCCATTCCTTACAACATCCAAATCAAGCCTTTGCAGGAGATGTTGTTCCTAAAAGACCTTGGTAATAGCTTATAAGACAACTTACTACTTCTGCCATTGAAGAGGTAGCAGTTCCATCTTCCTTAATGATATGGGAAATAGTATTATGTTTTCCTCTTTTCTTAGTCACTGCATGGAAGTATTTGGTGTTTTTATCAGCCTTAATGAGATGTAAGCACTTAGCTTTTTGTTGACAAAAATTCCCTTCTACATCCAGTAGGAATTCTCCATGCTTCCTCTTAGTCTTCAGATATTGGTTCAGCACAATATCATTAGGCCTATTGAGGGAAGCCTTATAGGTTGTTTGAAAATCCTCTTGTACTTTTTTGACTTTGCTAGAGATATTCCCATATGCTTCAGAGTTCAATAATTTCAAGGGGTATTTTAACTCTTTAAGTTTTGTGCACAGGACATATTGGGTTGTCCCCTCCACTGCATTCTCCCAGCTGTTGTCTATAATCTCCTGTATCTGTGGATGTTTCAGCCACATATTGAAGAACTTGAAGGGTTTTTTATCTAGTTGTTCCATTCGGGTGATGTCCACTAAAACAACATAGTGATCAGATTCTGCCTTCATTTCTAAGAAATGTGCTAAGAAATTATAATATAGAGTGTCCCATGCTTGATTTAGTAAAACCCTCTCAAGTTTTGCCCATAACTGATTTTTGTTCTAAGCGTAATACTCCCCCTACTTAGGGTATCTTCTAGCCCCAAAGCCAATCTGAAGTCCAATATGTCCTTAAGTAGGTAAGCTAAGGGTGGCTGACAACCTAACCTTTCCCTTGCTGCATAGACACAATTAAAATCACCCATAATGATCCAAGCCTCATTGGTTCCACATTCATTTCCTGGAGTTTCTGCCAAAGCTCCCTTCTTCTTATAACACTATAAAGACCATATACAAATGATACTGTAAAGGAAAGCTGTGATGGAAGCACCGAATTTCAGCATGAATGTATTGGTCTCTTACCTCCAAAACTTGACACTTATAGAAATTGGAATTCCATATTATACACATTCTGCCTCCAGCAATAGAACCAAAGTTGTGGGAGCAATCCCAACCTCCAAATCTATTTCTCATCATTTTATTCAAATTATCAACGGATAACTTAGTTTCAAGTAAACAAGCAAAATTACAGTGGTGTTGTCTAAGAAGGTTAACAACACTGTATTGTCTCGAGACCTTTTTTAGACCTTGGACATTCCAGCAAAGTACCTTCATTTTTCAGGTTGAGAAGTTCTACCCTCTCTAGCCTCCTTTTGAGTTTAAGTATTGCTTCTCACTGCTATACCTTTTGTCCTTTGCAAGTTCCTCCTCACATTTATTATTTTATTCTAAATTATTTTCTTTCCTTTGTTGATACTTATGTGATTTTGCATTGCTTGTCATTCTCCCTGATTCATTCTTGTGTTTTCCATTCGAGGTTGGAAAGTCGGTCCTCTCCTTTCTGTCAATTTCTCCCTACCCCTCATTCCTTCTGCACCTACTTCATTTTGCAATTGTTGTTCTCCTTCCTTTTTTCATCTTGAGCATCTTAAGCAGGTTATATGATTGTACCTATCTATCTTCCCCCTTCTCCAGGTTCGGCTGATTCAGATCACTATTATGTTCAACCAGTTCAGTGTCACCTATATTAGTAGTCTCCTTCGTCTGCTTCTTCTTGATTTTCCTTTTACACTCAAAGGGGTTGTGGCCAAATTTCTTACAATGACAACAGTAACTTGGAAAAGTCTCAAATGTCACCATTTGAGTATATCTGTTGCCCTTAGGCAGTTTTACCTCAAAACTTGTCACGTGACTTTTGGTCACATCAACTTCCATCAATAATCTTGCATATTCAATTCTTGACTTCATGTTGTTAATCTTATCTATGCACAAAGGCTTTCCAATTCGGGAACCAAGCTTTGACAACCCCCTTTCATTCCATAGCTCCAAAGGTACATTGGGAAGTTGCACCCAAATGGGAACTTCCATGAAGTATTTGTAGTCAAATGCAAAACTTTGGGAAAGTTTCTAAGCAGTAGAGTTCTCCCATACACTACATACGGACCTCTTGCCAATACATTAGTTCGATCCTCTTCTATATCATCCAGCCCTAAGCATGAGGCAGAATCTTACATGATACATTTCATTTCGCTATTTGCCCTTCAAAAGCCTTCATCCCTTGGAATCTCCCTGTAAAGCAACCCACAAGGCAGTATCCCCATGATTGCTCAATTTTTGTTATATCCTCTTCCTCCATGGTAACTTCCTCATCTACTTGGACAAAGTCTAGCTGCATCCTATGTTTCATATCTCTGTTGTTCCTGAATAGACTGACATAAGAAGGTTTAGTGTTGCCTTCATCATTCTTGTCTGAAGTTAGTTCTGACATTCTGTAGAGCACCTTTGGGGTAAGTTCCTCATCCTCTGAGTCCGATGCTTTTATAGTTACATTATCCCTATCTGTATCCTCATCACTTGTGGAGTGGTCCACTAAACTCATATGTTGGTTTTCTTTCCTTTCTTTTGCTAACTTGGGACAAACTTTTGCTTTATATTTCAACATATATATCCTGAAGAGAAATTGTTGTTTGAAAAGTAATGACTAATGATCTTTGGACATGAGAGATAGGAAACAGAGAGATGCCCGAAGGTACATAAGAGGAATATAAGAACAATGTTGGGGTTAGCATTTTCAATTTTAGTTTTGCCAAATGGGGGCTATTATTTATGATAATCCGATAACGCACTAAGTAGATTAACATTATTTTCTTATTGATAGTTGGATCAGCCGCCATTGCAGCAAAACTCTGCTGCAATTTTCACACATACACACACATAATTATACATCATATCAGCCATACTTAAACCTTGGATCAAAGTCTCAGATATCGTATTATCATCGACTCTCCTAAAGGTATTTGGCAAAGACAGATTCCACAACACCCTGAGCTATGGGGTGATAACACTTACGAGCCTCTGCAAAAACCCTTTTAGCCAAAACCTTCTCTTCTTCATTTTCAGTACCTTGAACAAGAGCTTTGTAGAGTTGGCGAAGGTACTTCATCCTACCAACTTCCTTCAGAGTTTTCTCAACTTCACGATAGTAATGTCGACATCTAGCAGAAATGGCCAATTCCAAAAATGCTACTTTGATCTCATAATCTTTCGACTCTGAAAGCCTGTACACTGCATCCAATGCTAAGACCTGCATGATTTGAACAAATTTTAATGCCTGTTAAGAGCACACACATTGAGCCAGTACTTTACTAGTTTTGGATCAATAAAATAAGTTCATCAGTCGGTTCAGAGACCAGTGAAACTGGAGATTTATTGGTTATAAACTTGTATATGAACACAGATTCATATGACTGTGTCATCCTGAAACAATTTGCTTCACAAACAGATATTCAAGTGGCATAGAGATGATGAGCTCTGTGTAGTCTCTTCTCTTCCATCCCGAATCTTATTGATAACAAGGATCGTTTGTAGGTATCTAGTTGAACAGATTTGGGTAGGTTCTCCAGGTAGAGCTCCCATCCCTGCCCCTTCCAATCAGCCACTTCATCCTCCCTCGGTATCCTTCCTGCCTTAAATTCATTTGCAAGCAAACGGATCCTTCCATAAAGTTCAGAAACTGGTTCGTATGCATCGGGGGGTATGCCAGTACCCTCAGTCCACAACTTGAGGTCTATATCTTTCTCTATTCCAGGGACATTTGCTTTCAGGAAATCAAGAAATGTCTCTGTATCAATTGACTTGAACTTGAAGGTGGAAATGTACTTCTTAATGAACTCATCAAATGCAGCCCTTCCAATCTAAGTATTTCATTCCCACAGATAAAACACAAACATCAAAAAACTACGCTTTTGTGAATTTATCTCCATGATCAGATAAGAATTCATCAACATACCTGACGCTCAATCCGAAACAGAAATTGGAAACCTTTCTCGTATGGAATTCGTGAGTAGACAGCATCCGGATCCACCCCTTCCTGATTCGTTCTGAGCTTGGTGAATTCTAAATTGTCCATAAACCTCTCCACCTCCTCATTTAAACTCCTCCAACCAATTCCAATATTAAGTGTAGCCCTGTCTTCTCCTTGCACAACCTCGACAATTCTCCTCTCTGCATATGTTGTAAATCCCTAAAACCATAAAATTTGTAAGAACTGAAGAAACAGACACATCATCTCAAACCATTTGAAAAACTTGTAAAAGCTGATGATGCAGACACATCCTCTACCATAAGACCAAGAAAGAAGTATTTTTTTTTTTACACATCCTCTACCATAAGACCAAGAAAGAAGTATACTCCATGGTTGCAACGTACGTGTATTTCTAGCTGAAAGCTACAGAATTTGCATAGATCTCCAAATCCAAATAGTAAACACAAGCCAATCATTGACCTACCTCATTTAACCAGAAGTGTTCATTGTTCTTATTAGTGATCAAATTCCCAGTCCAACTATGAGCCAACTCGTGAGCCACCACTTGTGCTCCGCTCGAGTCACCTCTGATCACAGTAGGAGTCAAGAACACCATCCTCGGATTCTCCATTCCACCATAAGGAAAGCTCGGAGGCAACACCAACAAATCAAATCTTTCCCACACATATTCTCCAAACAACTTCTCTCCTTGCTTTATCATCTCATCCGTCCCCGCGAACTCCTTCGCCGCCGCATCCAACACTCCGTTCACAGCTTCTGAGTAAACTCTAGTCCTTGGACCCACCTCTCTGAAACCCAACTCCCCAACAGCAAAAGCAAACAAATACGGAGGAATCGGTTGCTCCATCACAAATTCCTCCACAACCCTCCCTTTTGCAGACCATAAAGCTTGAAGGTTGAACCCCACATCATCGGTAAAACCCTCACTCACGTCGCCAGGAACTGGGTCTCGGCCATCACAGTGCTTGGCGGACATCACGGCAGAGAGCTGCTGGGGTATGTTCAAACGGGCAGAGTAGCGGATCCTCGCCGCTGGAGTGTCGTGACATGGGAAAACGGAGCGAGCGTGAATGGCCTGACATTGAGTGTAAACAAAAGGATGAGTTTTTTTGAACGTCTGAGGCGGAGAGAGCCATTGAAGAGCGGAGGAGGACGGTGAAGTGGAGTAGAGAACAAGAAGAGAGTCTTGGTGACTCAGAGTGACAGTGAGGTTTTGACCTTTGACAGGGTCCTGTTGTGAGAGAGAGAAAGGAATTGGAGTTAAGGTTAGTGGGTCGAGCACTTTGTGGACGGAGAGAGAACGGGTGTCGAGAGAGAGATCGCCGGAGTGCTGGCGGGAGAGCGAGAGGAGAGCGGCGGCGTGGATGGTGTAGGAAGGGAAGTCGAAGTAGAGGGATAGGGAGACGTGGGTGGTGAATGGGTGAGCTGACTCGGTGAACGAGTGAGGATCGATTGGTGACATTGTGAGGGAGGGAAGGAGTGAGGGGGAGGGAGTGAGGGAGTTGGTGGGATTTGGTCGGACATTTAAGGAACGTGAAGGTAGTGAAGTTACGACGCCAAGAATCTGATGCTGTCCGAGGATTGCTTTACTTGTCAGCTTGTTTTTAAATTATCGATTAAAAGTTAGATTTTAATTATTTTAATGTATTTTAAATTTTGGATTTTTTTATCATACAATTATCTCTTAAAGATTAGAATAATATAATAAATAGGTTAATTAAACTTTTTAATCATTATTTAATTTTGCAATATTAGTTTCCATTTAAAAATATCATAATATTAAAATTTTAAACATAAAGAGTCACATTAAATTAATATTTTTAGTATATAATTTTTATATATCGTGTTTGTGTCATATTATAATCATAGATATTTTTAATTTATTGAATAATAAAATTTATATATATTATATAAAAAATACTAATATGATGTAGCTCGCTACATCATTCATATTAATAGATAATTTAACTTTAGATGATGATGATGATGATGATGATGATTATTATTATTATTATTATTATTATTATTATTATTATTATTATTATTATTA
>JANSVA010000003.1:37602007-37616687 GCA_025504915.1 Erythroxylum reticulatum | reverse complement strand
TTAAAATCCCCCCCCCCCTAATCCATGGCCTAATAGTAGTGTTGCCTATCCAAGTGAGCGCGGCCCAAATACTAAACTGAGAGCCAACTTGTGGACTGTCATACACAATGGTAAGGGCAAAGGAATGAGACCCATAATTAACAAAAACATGCAAAAATTGCTTATGCGCTATGACGACAAAGATATAGTAAGCCTTGTCCCAAAGTAATCGAATACCTCCCGAAAACCCTTTTGCTTCAATTCGAAAGGAAAAATCATATCCTAACGCAAGAATAATAGCCTGGGCCCGATCTCCACTAATACGGGGTTCCAACAAAGCCAAGATACCCGGTTTATAACTACGAGTATAGTGACGCAGGATGGTTTGAAACTTCGCCCCTTCTGCTCCTTGGCAATTCCAGAATAAAATAGACATAAAATAAAAAAACAGGGAAAGGAAACCTACCTCGAGTCTTCGACCGGGCTCCCAGCATATTCGTCCCTATGCTCCCTGGCAGCAGGGGCCAAGAGCTCTTCCTCATTCGGGCGTCGACCCAATGAGTCCTCCTTTCTCGCCGAGGCCATCACAATATTGGGAGGATTTGAAGGGGGGATTTCTAGGATAGCTGAGGCAACCCTGGGGTCCTCCAGCCCCTCCATAATCTGGGGCCTCTCCTCGATCACCTGAGGCTAGGCCGCGATGATTTGGTTATTGCAGATCGTTTCTGAGTGGGACGAAATTGTGACGACAAGGTGCCTCTTAGAAGTCGTGGGTTTAAGTCGAATTGAAGCAAGCGGGTCGGATTTTGTTTCGGGACTCGCACTAGTCGGTCCCGTTTCTGCCTGGATCGTGGTTAGCTCCAATATAGATTTACCTTTAGTAGTCTGTTTAGCTTTCCTGGATCGCTCAGCGAGCTTAAGAACCCTGGACCGATTCGAGGACTGTCCAGTTCCATAAAAACTGAACACAGTCAGTTTCTGTCCAAATCCAACTGGATCCCTTCTAAAGCCCCTCCACGTTGGTGCCTGTCGCATGTTCATAAGCAGCGTCATTTAATAAGGCTGCATAATGGGAGCCTCGAGTTGCTGGGCCCCCACGTACGACACTTGCCTTATCTCTCAACTGACCTGTAACAGCTTTTGGATGTCAGCGTTGGACGTTCATCCACGGCCTAAAGCCGTTAGTAGCCACTGGCTCCGGTGGCTCTCTTGACACCTACAACTGTCTGCTAGGCTCAGCCGTATCTACGCCCATGCTTCCTACCGACGTTGAGGCATTAGCTGCTGCAGGAACGTTTTTGGCACATGCACTGGGAGAGTGGCCTACAACGCCGCACTTAATACACACCTGTGGGAGCCCCTCGTCAGAGATGAACAGTGTTTCGCCATCGAGCTCAACGCTAGGCTTCAAGGGGTTGCTCAAGTCGATCTCTACTGCAATTTGGGCAAACTTCCCACAGTTGGCATGTAGCGTTGCCTCATCTATGCGAACCGTGTGCCCCATAAGGTTCCCCAGAGTCTCGAGAATTTGTGGATGGTAGCGGGCCATTGGTAAGTTTGGGATCCTAATCCAGACAACAGCACTGGTGAGCACGACATGGGAGGGACGGAAGGAGGGACTCCATCTCTGGATGGCGATAACCTGCCCAAATACCATCCATGGGTCCTCTATAAGCACCCTTATATAATCTCCTTCCTCTTGAAATTTAACCAGGAGGAAATCTTTGTCTAAATCCACCATCTTCACGCTGCCACGCAGCTTCCACAGGAAGCGTAATCGGTTACTAAGCATGCCCAAAACCTTCAGGATCACCGCCTTCTCCCACTGTTTGTCCAGCTTGCCCTTCAGAGTCAGAGATAGTAGGATGCTGCCTCCCTGCTCATCGAAGACCGACGTGATATTCCCGTCTACAACGTCGACTGGCGCTTCCTCTGGCTATGCAGGCGTCTCCGCAGCACCAGCGTCAGTGGAGCCCCCTGTGACCACCGCGATGTAGGACTGCTTCAGGTGGGGCTGATCGTCATCACGCTTCCGAGTACGTCCCTTCTTAGGCTGGTGATCCTCCGGGTCAATGGGAGACATTCTCCGGCGCTACGACCGAGTAATGCTGATACTGTAACCTTAAGACGCTGAACTGAAGCCTTCTTCTTTGTTTTCAAGTGGCCACAGTTTTAACCCTCAGTTAAAGAAACCCTTTTCTAAATGGTCCGGATTGAGAAATTTTTTTGATAAAAGTCAACTATATATGTCATCAGATGTGCGTAATAAGGAGGAGCTCAATAACAAGATATGTATGAGCTTACACCCACCTTCTTTCAAATACTTAGGAGTTCCTATAACTTTCTTAAAGCCTAAATTCTTTGATTGTATTCCCCTACTCGAAAAGCTTAATGGTAAGATTAATACTTGGAAAAATCGCCATCTGTTATATGTAGCCAAATTAACTTTGATTATATTCCTAAATAGACATTTATACTGGTCTGCACATATAATATTGCCTAAGAGGGTTTCGAAGGAGATAGACAAGATCATGAAAGCTTTTCTTTGGTCAAGTAACACTTAATGCTAAGAAGGCAAAGGTTAAGTGGAGCAAAGTCACACTACTAAAGAAACTAGGGGGCTTGGGCATTATATCAGTTTCTAATACATAAATGGTGTTGTTATATAAACAAAGATGGAGATTATTTACAGATAGAGAGGCGTCATGGATTATTTGGGTGTATGGAATTCATCTTTAAAATGCGAGTTTCTAGCAGATTTGACCTTTTACTTAACATTCTTGGATTTTCAACAACTATTGCCATTTGAAAGCTTCATTTATCCTTTCATCATGCACAAGATTGGGGATGGGGAAAACACTTTGTTGTCATATGATAATTGGACTAACATTAGTCAAATTATTCTTTAAAATGATCTTCGACAATTAAGAATGTGCATCCCAATCTACTATAAAACCTCAACTATTACCTTTAATGGTGCCTGGTCTTGCAATTTTTTAGGCTTCCAAGCTTTAGTTGATCACCTTCCAGCCCTCAATGGTACAAATAGAGAAGATACATTCAACTAGACACGTCATACAATAGGATGCTTCTTGAATGATTCTTATCATTCACTATTGAACTGTGGCTCTCCAGAATTATCCTGGCATTCTCTCCTCTGGAAAAATTCCTTTAACTCGAAAGCTTCTATCATCACATGGCTAGTGTTAAAAAACATATTAGCAACAAAGGCATCATGACTATATGTGAACTATGTCGAGAACTCGAGAAAAATCAGAACCATTTATATTTTACTTGCAACTACTACAAAGTGGTATGGGGACGCACTCAACAACTGTTAAATTTATTGATACCATCTCAGGATCGGAAGTACATTTTGAATAGCATTATTTCTCTAACGAAGCATGGCCAACCAAATGCACTCCATATCAAAACAACCTTTCTAACTACCATTTATTCCTTGTGGAAGGAAAGGAATAAAGACTTTATACGGGGGTTAGAGAAGATAAACATCGAGTTGTTGATAGAAGCATAAGTTGGATTAGAGCGGTGATCTTGTGAAAAGTATGGAGCACCACCTCACCCTGGAAATCAAAAGGAAATGGCATCTATGAGCTGAACTGAATCTTCCGATTTACGATTAACTTCTTCACTTCTTTTGTAACTTTGCGTTTAAAGCTTAAGATAGCCTTTTAATAGACATCATTGTAATGTTGTAATAGTTTCACTATTGTTAATACTAATTCATTAAATCAAAGATAAATAAATTTGACGTGTAGTTGATACATGGCCAATTAATAACTGTCAAACTTAATATTAACAATAAAACAAAAAACAAAAAAATGTGAAACCCTAAATTCCTTTTATGAGTTATATTTTATCCCTAAAACTATCTCCCTCTCCTGAGCAAAGCCGCTACCACCACCCACTATTGTCTCTCACAACAACATCACTAACGTCTTCCACCAATGTTACTTACAAAAATAATATAGTTGTGTAACGAGTATAAAGATTATAACCGTTTCTCTCACAAGTAAGATATAAATTAGCTAATCTGTATGTTTCTCTCTCTAAAGTTCTCCGCTCTTCTCTCTTCTTTCTGGACTCTTCTCTTTCTCCTACTCTCCTTCTCTCTTCTGTTGTTCATTTTTATTCGCAGCACAAGACCACCAACATCTCCGTCTCATACCAATACCTCCTACATATCCCAACAGGACTTTTCAAAATCCCTTATTTCTGTATCCTACAACACTTAATTCAATGATGTACTTTTTCTAGTGAAGTAGTGTTACCACTTGAAGAAGTCATACACCATTTAATCACGGTGCTCAAATGCCTTAGGGTATGTTTGAATGTGGGTGGAGGGATGGAAGGGAATGGAATGGAATGACCCAAATGACTTAGGCCATTGTTTGGGAGTCTATTTTGAAACAGGATGGAATGGCAACTGATGGCTTTGGAAGCCATCCTTTGCTATCCAAAATCCAATATTTTGTGACCTCCCAAATTGGGGGGTCAGGGATGGAATGGCATGGCTTGCCTTCCAAACCCTAATTTAATGACAAAAATACCCTAAAAAAATTAATGAAATTACAACCTCAGTCCAACAAATACCTACGCGGCTACATGTTACTACGTCTATTGTGTTTCTCCTTCAACTGGCTTCTTCCATTGACGAACGTTTTCCTCCACAGCTCCTAGGGTCATCTGTCTTCGTTCCATCAGGTAAGCATCGACTATTCTTCTGTGTTCATCTTCTTGACACTTTTTGTATGTGAAGAAATAAGAAATTTTTATTGATGCTCGTGACGTCTTCTTTGTTCATCGATGGACGTGCGCTTATTATGTGTTATGTGTTTGGGAAGTTTTGTAAATCGAAGGATGTGTGTTTTATCCTATGTTATGTGTTTGGAAAATTTTATTCATCAATAGATGTATGCTTGTTTGTTCATCAACGAATGTGAAGAGAGTATAATGTGCTATTGATGGCCAAGTGTCCTGTTTGTTTTGGTGCTCTGGGCTCTAATGTATTATGTTAATGCCTACCCCTTGATTAATACCAAATTGATTGGGATGGTTTTGTTGGGTCACTATCTATGGTTGCATATTTGTTATTTTTTGAAGTGATTTCTGCTATCTTTAATTTAAGTTTTACACCTGTAATCTTATGTATTTTACTAATTAGGCCATATTTTTTTTTCACCTTGGAATAGATGGCAGATCAAAATATAACGCGCAAATACATCTTACTACGACATCTATTTATTATGTGTGTTATTCAAATAATCTGCTTGGTAGTTATATAGTATTTAACCCAAAAATAACATAAAAGAAATAAACTTCCTAAAATCATAAGGGAAGAAAAAGAACAAGCACGAAATGGGTTAATGAAGCATCTTTTGGATAATGAAGAAAGATGTCATGTTATAGTATGGATGGGTACCAAAACGTTTTTAAATTTGTGTGATATATTACAAAGGAGAGGTGGTCTTCGACCAACTCAACGTGCATCAGTTGAAGAACAAGTTGGAAAATTTTTGTATTTGATTGGGCATAGTGTAAGAAATAGAGCACTTAACTTCTTCTTTAGAAGGTCTGGTGAAACTATAAGTCGCCATTTCCATAGTGTGCTTAGAGCATTGATTGAATTAGAAGATGAATACCTGAGACAACCTAATGGTGAAGAAGTTTCTCCAGAAATACTCAACAGTAATAGGTTCTTTCCATATTTTAAGGTGAATATTACTATTACATTAGAATCAAAATTATAAATTGTATTACATAAATTTTCTAAAAAAACTATTTTGTTGTAGGATTGTATTGGAGAAATTGATGGAACCCATGTGCATGTTAAAGTTCCTATGCAAGATGCTACTAAATTTCGTGGTAGAAAAGATTATCCCACACAGAACATTTTGGCATCTTGTTCTTTGATATGAGATTCACCTATGTTTTGCCTGGGTGGGAAGGAACGTCATCTGAGTCAAGAATTTTAAAAGATGCCTTAAGACGTCAATATCCTTTAAAAATTCCAGAAGGTATTGATTAATAAAAAGTTGTACTTTTTAAAACCCACTTAGCCTTAAATTATTTTACTAAAGTTTTAATTACTTTTCTATAGGCAAATTTTACCTTGTTGATGCTGGTTACAATTTAAAAGATGGAATCATTACACCTTACAGAGGAGAACTATACCACTTGAAGGAATACTCAAGAAATCCACCACAAAATTCTCGTGAATTATTCAACCATCGACATTCTTCTTTGTGAAATGTAACAGAGAGAGCTTTCGGCGTTTTGAAGAGGCGGTTTGCAATTTTTACAAGTGCACCAACCTTTAGTATTAAAACCTAAAAGAAAATTGTGTTAGTTGCTTGTATCTTGCATAATTATTTGATGGGAGTTGACTAAGATGATGAACTTATAACTAAAGTGGATCATGAACTTGCTAGTCAAACTCATTATGAAAGTGAGCAAAATACTGATAGGGAAGATAGTGAAGAGGCAGCTAGAGGGGCCTTAATTAGGGACTCAATTGCAGCTACTATATGGCATGATTATATATCTTAATTTTGAATTAATGTTATTTTCAGGAAAAAGAAATATATGCATAAATATTTGTGGCTACTATGTTTGCTTTTTCTATTGTTTTTGACACTTGAAGTTAATGTTACTTCCTAATTTTGAATTAGTGTTATTTCTTGGTTAACACTATTTTGTTTTAATGTTACTATGAATGTTAGTTTCTATTTTTTTACTATTATTTAATAATAATTATTTATTTCATTTTTTTGATTATTACTTCACTAATCTGCATTGCTAGATATATGATTGACTTTATGTTCAATTAGACATGCCAAAACGAAAAATTGGAAATGATGTGCCAATCGCAACTATTGAGTATGCTGAAAAATGTGTTTGGACCACGGCTATGGAAGATGTTCTTTTTGATGCATATGTGCATCAACATAATATGGGAAATACGCAAAGTGGAACATTCACTTCAAAAGCACTTGATAAAATCCTAAAGGATGAGAGAATGCTTTCCAAATAGGCAATTGACAAGACAAAAAAAAAGGATCACATGAAAAGGCTAAAGAAAAAATTTACACCTAGCTATGACTTATTTAAGCATGGACTCAGTGGTTTTGGATGGGATCCAACTAATTATATGTGGATTGCTGAGCCTGAAGTTTGGGAGAAGTTAATTGAGGTAACCAATGTATTAGTCTTATAAGTAAATAGTTTACTTTCATGTAGTTTCTTTTGTACAAATTCAATTATTTATGATGTGTGTGTTTTACTTTTCCTAGGCAAAACCTGAAGCTACAATATGGAGGAACAAGCCAATGCCATATTATGAGAAAATGCTTACATTGTATGGGCAAGATAGGGCAACAGGTGAATATGCAGAAACTGCAGCAGAAGTGAGACAAAGAATAGAAACAATTGATACTCCTAATCTTGAAACCATAGATGACATTGACTTCCTAGTTTCTAACAATGAAGCGACTTTGCATAACTTTAATGTGAACAATGCTGAAGTGGTGGAGAATTCTCCAGGGGAACAATCTTAAGCACCTACTCAAGGTGCCACTAAAGGTGAAGTATCATCCAGGAAAAGAAAAGGGAAATAAAAAAATGAAGATGTGGGAATGGACTTATTTGCTAAATCTATAGAAGAGCTGGTTGAAAGTTTTGCAAAGTCCACTGCAGAAATTGTCAAGAGTGGTCAACCAACTCGTCCTATATCAGAAAATGAAGTTTGGGCTCTTTTGGAAGGATTGGAGATTGATACAAACACATCACTCAAAGCTTACTACTTTCTCATTCAAGATGTTGACGCTCAAAGGGCTATAATTGGATGTCCTCCAGATAAGCGGAAGCAAATATTGACCTATCTTATGTCTCTCAATAATCAATGAACTTAGTTGTGTATGGATATGACACAATAACTTAAATACTACATTAGTGGGTTTTTTTGGAACTTTTTTTTAATCCGTTTATTTAAAGAAATTGTAAGTTGCTTGTCCAACTGAAGTGACCTTCAGTTTGGAGACCATAATGCTCTCCCATTTCTTATTTGAACTGACTTTTTTTTTATCCAGAAAATTGCTTTTATGTGTGACTTCAAGTTTTCATGCATGGGACCATCTTTAATTTGGGCTTCAAACTTATCTGTTTACAAATCTATGCAAAATTCTCTATATAGGACCAACAAGAAAGTTTCATCTTCATATGCACCTTTCAACATAATGTCGTAATTGATTTAATGCGTTGGAATTGTGAAAAAAACAATTGGGCTTGTTTCTGTGAAGTAGAAAATATTTGTTTAGAGAATTATATTTGTTCGTAAGATGTATCCGTCGGAATATAACATTGCTTAGAGGATATTATAATTTATAGAACTGTTAACCTCAATGCTATAAATAATAGTTACATTAATGGTGATAAGGTGAAAAACAATTTTTTTTAATGTTTGGGTACGCAGCAAATGAGCTTCTTGTATTTATGAGACACGAGCTTCATTTTCCAACCATTACATCAAAAAATTAAATTTAAAATATGTTATTAATAAACATGGCTCAAATGTTCTTGATAAAGCTAACATTATGAATGTTCATAAATTTTAAATATATTATTAATATATACTGCGAAATATAGAAACAGATTTGCAATGCCAAGAATGATTATCAACCATAACAAGACACATGAATAAATGCCTAACGAATAGTACAGTTCGATGAGGGTTAATGAAAAAGAACAAGAAAGTTGATTGCTTATATAGGAAAATGAGAAAACTATATTCTGGGCATCCTACAATTTGAAATGTTTTGGGGTTGGCAACTATGCATATTTTATTACAAGGGTAATTTTGGAAAAAATATTACAAGTTATTCCATTCCATTCATTTTTAGTATCACTTCTAAACAATGGTCAAAGGAGTCCCTCTCTTATTTTATTTAAACTTCCAAAAAATGGAGTGGCCCATTTCATTCCACTCTATTCCATTAATTGCCATTCCATTCCATTCCATCCTAAACTCCCAAACATACCCTTAGTCTTAATTGCCTCTTATGTTTTTAGGATTATGCATCTTGGGTTTCTTTTATGCTTCGATTTCTTGAGGTTCCAATAACTTATTTCTCTTTTCATTTACATTTCAAAAAGGAAAGAACTACTAATCATTAATGTAATAATAAGGTGGTTTTATAGCCACAATGATAATTAATATACATAATCAACATTAGAATGTGAATTTTGATTTTTTTTCTACACTTGAAAAAAGCAAGTTATATGAAATATCTAAATCTTCTTAAGCACTTATATCTGAAATTTATGGGAGCTTTTAAACCCTTGAACTATTATATTAAGGAAGCCATTTGCTTTATCGAAAAGCTTTCACTCAACATTCATAAATACAAAAGAGTGGAGTTCTTTTAATGTCATTTTATTAAAAATTTCGGCAGTACAACAATTATATTTTGACATTCTCAAAATATTCAAAATCCCTATAAAAATTCAAAACACTTTTATAATCATACCAATTTCTCAACTACAAATTTTGGACATCAATTCCACTCACAAGCAACATCAAATAGTTACATCGAATGATTTTAAAAAAGCTAAAACATGTTCATACATTTAATTTAAAAACATTCATATACATGCATTTTTTACACAAATGTACATTCCAAAACATATTCAAAGATATGCAATAATTCCCAAAAATATTTAGAAGGCAAAAAAGGCCTACATAGTAGCACGTGACGAAGTTAACTACACTTAAGGTGGAGTCTCTACTACTAAAAGCCCCTAAGTGTGAACTTGGGAGGTTTTATTTTGAAAACAAAAAGTAAAGCGTAAGCTAAACGAGCTCAGTGAGTATTAACTTTTTTGTATAAACCATATTTAACAATTTAAACCTCTATGAAACAAATTCGTTTCATTTCTTATGATACAATACCAATATAAAACATATATGCTTTCTGAAATCAAATTTCTCAAGTTACTTTAAAAGTAAATTGTGGTGGCATCATTATTGTCATGAATTTTCTTACATAACATAGCCCACCACAAACTTCTTTGCTATATCGTACCCTTGGGCATAAAGTCATGGAGTTAGTTCTGCATTGCTTACTCGGAACTGAAAAACCATTAGTTACGGAGCTGATTCTACATTGTTTGCCCAAACTAGGTTAACTGCTATACATCGATAGTTACGGAGTTGGTTCTACATCGCTTACCTGTAACTGGTTAACCACTAGTTACAGAGCTAGTTCTATATCGCTTACCCGCACTAGGTTAACCGCTATAAACCAATATAATAACATGTATAAAAACTAATAGTGTACCATAGGCTAAAACTCATTTCTTTTTTATCAACCAATAATATAATTTCAATGTAACTTTAAATCGTATGAAATTTAACTTTCAAACTTCAATTCATATATTACTAAAAGTATAAACTTATACCAGCAATATCCACTTGTAATGTATCATTCACATAAAATTCATAATTATACAATTTAAAATCACATGTCATCAATTCTTTTGGAAATAATTTATTCATATAAAATAATTAAAATACACTCACTGTTTTGCAAATTTATTACCAAGCATACTCACGCGTTCTGTGCCTCTCCTTTTTACCTATACAAATTGCATTTTGCTTAGGCATTTATTTTTAAATTCAAAAATAAGGTATGAAAACTATATATTAGGTTTAATCGATTTCGATATTAGTATTTAATCACATAACACATACGCTAATCGTATTTCTACTTACTTTCACAAGCTAACCTATTGTTCTCTGTTTCAAATTCTAACTTCAAAAATCACCTAAATACCATCTTTTACCCATTCTATCTTATTAATTTCTTCAAAACACTATCTCACCCAACTAATTCACCATAACCATAATCAAACTTCAGCAACTAACACCAATAACTATATTTCCTCTTAAGGCCAAATTATCATATATATATATATATATCATTTCATTTTCTTTCTGATTTTTCAACATAATTCACCTAAGATCCATGTCAAACATCATCCAAACACATCATAAACTATTTCAACTTCACTCTTTTCACATACATTCCATATACTATTTTTTTTCCAAATAATAACATAACACTTCGTTTAATAATTCCAATGCCATAAATATACTTAATGACCATCCTTAATCACATTCACATGGTCATTATATCATAACCATACTTCTATACTAAAAATGTCCTTAAGGCTAAACTTAACATATATTACATCAAAATTTTCCAAATCAATTCTTTTTCCATTTTTTCTTCATTAGCATCAAAACCATGCTATGAATATCATAAAACATCAAAATAAAATTTTGGATCATTTCATATTAAAGAACCCTAGCCATGGCCGATTCCTTACTTCTTGATTTACTGTTTTAATTTCAACCCTTAAATGCTTCTAATCTCATTATCTACTCCATAACAAGTCAAAAATCACCATTGATTTCAAACACATCTATCCCACTCTAAAACCCATAAAAAATTAGAAATTTAAGTTGAAAAAACTTACCACTTTTTCCTTCAATCTTTTAGGTATTTGATGAGCATCTATACTTGATCAAGATCTCTCCAAATCCAACTCAAAACCATGAAAAACTAGTTGCTGATTCTTTCTCTTTCCTTGGTTGATGCTCTCCTTTGGTTCTCTTCTTTTCTTCTTTTGATTTTTGGTTTCACGATTATATTAAAAGAATGAAGCAATTTGTCTTAAGTTTTGCTTTTTATACTCTTTTGAAGATTTACATATGTCACTTTCTCATTGGTTATCTCTAATGATTCATCACAAACATGCCATTTTCTCATTGTCCATCTCTAATGACTCATTAATCTACTAATATTATGTAACAAGACCATATTGCCGTTAATGAGTTTAATTCATCAACTAACCGAATCAAAATTTGAAAATATTTCATAACCGTCTTATTATCAAATTGACCATGAAATACTGTAATTAGGGTCAATAGATTTGATAGGATGCTTTAATTTTTTTTAATGGGATTAAAATCATCAATACCTATTATTTTTCAGAAAGGACATTTTAGCCCTAAATTTTTAGAACTCTTAAAATCCATCCGATCAGACTTACTTTTGATCCATTTTAGTATCATTAGACTCTAATATCTATTCAAGATAATTTTCAATATTTTGGGGTTGGTTTCCTTAAAAATCACCATTTACTCAAATTTACTATTTACCTAAAATAAAAATTTATATTCAATGAAAGGAAAGGTTCAGGGTTTTACAAAACAATAAATGTTGATATGAACTATTTTATATAGCTACTCTTATAAAGGATGATATTGCCCTTCACATTCTTTAATGTCTCTCACAACAAATTTTCATTTGCCCTATTCAATTTTAGTGTTGGAACTTAGAAACCTAGGTTCCATGAACCGAGTTATTATTTTATGATACATCAAATTAAGTATATATGACCTAATAATTATACCTCATAGAAAGTTAAAGGGCCTAAAACTTAATCTCACCAAAGGAAACATTTAAATTCAACACTATGCTTCTTAATAATATAATAAGGTTATCAACTATTAGATTGAGTTACTAATTTTGAAGAGTCGAGTTAGGATACTTGGGCGACACTGGTGGCCATAGTAGGAGAGATAGATTCTAGATGATTTGGTCAGAGAAGTTGGGCATGCAGAATTGCTTATGCCTATGGGTGGTGGCTTTGAGTAGGGGAGAGACTTAAAAAAGGGAATTTAGGGTTTCACAGTTTTTGTGGGTGGTGGATTTAAGTGACTACTCATGATTTTAGGGATAGAAGATAACTCATAAAAGGGATCTTAGGGTTTCATATTTTTTGTTTCTTGAGATCATGAGTTTAAGGACAAAAGATAATTCATAAAAGGGATTTTACAGCTTCATATTTTTGGTTTTTTAAGGGTAAATTACAAAAATTATGATTTTACTTAATTTTTCAATATTAATTTAAAATTTTGTAACTGAAAATAAAATATTTAAACTTTTAATTTGTTTAAAAAATAGTTGATTGTTAACTCTACACTTAATGGTTCCGTCGTCGCATGCCAAGTCAATAAATCCATTAGATACATGGTTTTCCTATGGCCTATTAACATCACATCATATTAATATTAAAAATTAAGAAGACACAAAAGTAGGGATGCAATAGGGCTCGAACTCGGCTTGAAGTCAGTTGGTGAGGCTTAATTTGATTGAACTTTATGTTAGGCTTGACCGTGAGTGGCCAGTCCGAAACTCAACCTAACCTAAAAAGTTTGAATGGGTTAATTATTCAATGAAAAAAATTTAAGATTAAGAAAATGTCGAAAATTTTTCCTAGAACATCGTTTTAGGTGGATTGCTCAGCTTGAGTCTAAGTTTAGGCCGTGCGATGCGAGCCCATTCGGGATTCAAGATGAGCTCAAGCCAAGAATAGATAACATATTTTCAAAGTTAGGCCAAGTTGAGTTGGCAACATCTTTGACCCTACCCAATCTATTACCACGCTTAGCAAAAACAAAGTAAAATTAAAAAGTAAGAAAAAGGAGCAAACAAACAGAAAAACATAAGAATGAAGGTTGCTTGAAAAAACTTTGAAAGGATGTAGAAGACAGTAAACTTCCCCTTGGTCCTTTACTAAGAACATAAAAGAATAATATGCAGAAATAACCACAAAAAGGAAATCAAAAGAAAGTATAATAAGACAATAAGACATATCTTTTCCATAGCATAAAGTTTAGTATATTAAAGGAAACCCAACTATAAGATATGCTGAGGAATGCAAGGGTTCAAAATACACATTCAAAGTGCATATAGTTACTAACCTAACATATAACAGGTATGTAAAGGAAAAAATCAAAACAATATAAAAATCCAAATAAAAGAAACGATATCTAAATAGAAGAAATGAAGAAAACAAAATAGTTGTCAAATCTAAACCACAAACATTTAAAATATAACAAGGGATTTTTATAAACTAATAAGGAATAGAGGGAGAGTCTTGAAAAAGGGCAAACGGGAGCAAATGAACTGTGAAGTGGGTTGTGTTGATATACTTTAGGCTAGGGGTTGGACTTATAGAGGTATATGTATACCATACTATTCTTCGAAATTAATTTAGTCATTTCCTTTTGTAGGTATTTCTACATATTTTTCTTTTTCTATGTTCTTAGTTTAGGATTCTGGGGAAGTTTATTATCTTCTACTTCTTTTCAAAGTTTTTTTAGCAATCTTTGTTCTCATGTTCTAATATATATTCCCACATTTTTCTTGGTTTTTCATTTTGTTTTTTTTACTTTTTAACATTTAAGATGATGTGACATCAATATATCATATATGTAATGAGTTTGTCACTATCGTTAGTTATGCCTTTGTGGTGCCTTTTTCTTAGGTGTAAGGGGAAGATTCTCACGATGGACGTATAAAACCGTAAGATTGTCGTATTCTTAGGGCCGCTCAGTGAAGACTCATAGCGCAATTAGCAATGAGAAAAGCTAGTCTTTGTAGGGGTGTAAGGTAATAGCAAATTATGGTCACCATCAAGTATATATATATATATATACTGCCAGTTTTTACCTATTTACTCTTTAACCTGCATCATTATTATCCTGTCACATCTGCATGTGGATCTACTGGAAACAACCTCTCTACAATGTAAGAGTAAGGTTGCATACTAT
>JANSVA010000003.1:37586239-37601907 GCA_025504915.1 Erythroxylum reticulatum | reverse complement strand
CTACTATTCATCTCAAAAAGTCAGACTTGCAATTCCCTAAAATTTAACACTTTCACTATTCATTTCTTGCTTTTCAAATTCCATTCAAATCAAATTATTCACTATAATTGTCATGGTACCTCAAAATTTTTTCAATTATTATAGATTTATTTGTTTCATTATTTTTATAATTGAGTCATTAATTTGGTGTGCATAATTAGAGATTGAAACTAGATGGAAAGATTAGAATTAAGTTAGAATTAATATGGTGTTTAAGAAGATTAAAGGAGTTAGGAGGTAATGAAAGAAGGGGCAAAATGGGAAGGACAAGGTAAATGAAGGGTAAAATGGGGAAGGACCATTTAAAATGGTCTTGAATTAGAAGAAGAAGAGTGAAGTGCCATGAGAAGCCAAAGAGAGAAGAAAAAATGTGAAAGAAGAGACGAGAAGAGAGAGAGTTTGTGAGAGTGTGCAAGAGAAGCTTGAAGGGAAGAAGAAAAAGAAGAGGAAATCAACTTGTTAGAGGTAAGTCTTCATCTTTCTTCTTGCTTAGATACAAAAAGGGGATTTAATAGAGACTATGGTTTGTGTTGGGAATGAAGCATATTTGGTGATAGTTAGAATTGAAATGAAAGTGATAATAGAGTGAATATGTGTAGGAATTTGATGAATGTGTATATATGTGTATGTTCTATCATTAGTGTTCATGATCAATCATGGACTATAATTTGTTTATCGATGATATTGAGTTGAAATGGAGTAGAGAATGAGGTGTAAATGAAGTAGAAAGGATGATTTTTGTATAAGATATGTTAGGTGTAGATGTTGAATGTGAAAACTTTTAAAAATGGGATGAGAGCTGGAAACTTCGTAGGCTTCTAGATAAGTTCGTCGCGGCAAACTCATGACTTCGCTGTAGTAAAGTCAACTTTCCTACATGAACATATTTTGGTATTTTGACGATATCTTGTTCTGTAGTTATCCAAATAGAGTGATTTTTCATTTGGAGTAAACCAAAGACATAGGGCTACAATTTGTCTATAGCAATCGAGTTTTAATTCAATTTTTAATAATCTCAATATTTGGATGGAATTTGAGTACATAATATTGTTTCAGCATAAGAACATTCCCAAAATGTTTAGGGTATAACTTTCAAATTTCTGAGCCAAATTGAATGATTTTTGTGTCATTAGAAATTTAAGACAATGAGGAAATTTTTTTAAAAGGAAGTGTTACCAAATATCTTCATTTACCTAAATGATCATGTGAAATTGATCCGAAGGTTTGGATTTTGAAAGGGTTACGGTTTAATTTTAGCATTTTTTATTGTTGAAGCTTTATAACTTTATTGAATCTGGATTGAATGGGAAATTGTTTATTATAGGAAACCAAACAAATCCTATCTAAGAGCAAGAGGAAAAACAACATTGAACTTGTATTTTCAAGCAAAATTAGGTAGGTAATATATATATAGTTGTTGTGCAATATGGGCAAATTGTCTTACATGTATGTTATGTGTTAAATTACTTGTTTTGAATTATGGAAATTGTTGAAAATGCATTGTGATTATGATCATGTTATGCCTTGAAAAATGTCATGGAATTTTGTATAAATGAAAAGAGGAAAAAGCATGATGAGCATAAAAAGTATGAACGTGTGTGAAATGAGTTAAACATTGAAAGTTGATTGTGTTTGGGCAAGAGAGGAATGTTTCGTTAGTCACATGCATGTTAACCTCTAGCCTTCTCCTGGCTGCCCGCTTAAGGTTACAAGATCCTGAGAAATTGGACTCATTTTGTTTATGATATAAACTTGGGTTTATCCGTTTTGTTCTACGGAACTCTTGAGCCATTTGTTGTGCATTTCATTATTGACTTATTAACCATGATGCATAATTGAGTGTTATGTTTTGACAGATAATTACATGATATGTTCTAGGTGATGACATCTTGTTAACTATATGTTGTGAGTTTGAATTGTTAAGTATTGAATTGCTAAATATATATGTATATATGATTAAATGTGTGGCTCGTTACCGGTGACTATAAATATATTAGCCACTGAGCTATGTAGCTCATCCCATTATTTCCTCCTTAGGTGCAGAACGAGAAGATTAGCGATCCTTGCATGGCATCGGAAACTCCATGATAGTTAGAGACTTTTGTACTAAGATATTGACTATTTTGGATAGCTTTATAGGCATATCAACATTGAGCATCCTTTTGTATTTTGTTTTAAACTTTGATATGTATAATGATATGTAAGTGAAGCTTGTATGAACTCTTTTGGATTTATTAATGAAATGAAGAATTGAAGTTTCCTTTGAGTATGTCTAGATTTATCTTGTAGTTAGGTTCGGATGGTTAGAATTGAATGTATGTGTGTTTAGAATGTTGGTATTGGTTGTTGAATATGCTTTAGAATGTTTGAATGTTGGGACTCTGAGTTTTAATATAAGGTTTCACCGTGGTAAAGTCAGATGTTCGCCACGACAAACCTCTCTAGTACGGTGTTTTTTATATTGAACCTTGTGACTTCGCTGAGGCAAGGCACGACTTTCACCGGGGAAAAACTTTCCCGAAGGTGCTTGGCTGCAATCTGGGGACATTTCCACGGTGAACTTCTCCCTAATGGTCCATGGATATAAATCCATGGTTTCGCCACGGTGAATCCTTCACCACTGCCACGTTGAAATCTCTTTCAAAATCATGCTTTCCACTTTTCTTTTACACCACCCTCACGTGACCGCCGTGAATCGAACCTCGAGATTAGGATCGAGGCCCGGGCCAAACATTATTTAGCATCAGAGACAATAGTTAGACTTCGAAAATGGGGCCCAACACCGTTTGGTATTAGAGCTTAGGTTTTTCCTAGGCTTAGAATGCATAGTAGTATGAATTGTTATGCTATGTGATTACTTGTTGCATTGTGATTTGATTAATTGCATTACGTGACCTGCATATCATGCATACATATATGAAATAAGATTAAAATGAAGTGTAAGCTAATTGTTAGTGTTTCAATTGAAGGAGTAAGATGCCACCTCGTAGAAGGACACAAGGAGTTCTACAAGGATCAATTACACCTGACTCTCCGATAAGAGAGGAGAGTAATGATGAGTCTGTAGCCCCAGGAAATGTTGAGGCTTCTGTAGGGCAAGGTAGTGAGCCCATTCGAACACAGACACGGGAGTCTCCTCTTCCACAGGAGCAAGTCCCTACTTTATTAGATTCGAGGATGTTTCAAGCATTTGTCTAGGCCATGGGCCAGATGCCGTACTTCTGCTCCAGCCCTAGTTAAAAAGGGGAGACAATTCGATAAGCTCAGGAAATATGGGGCAGTGGATTTCTATGAGACGACAAATCCAGAAGAAGCTGAGACTTGGTTGAGAAAGACCGAGATGATACTAGATCAGATGGATTGTGAGGATGATGAGAAGGTTGTGTACGTTGCAAGCTTACTACAGGGAGATGCTCTGCATTGAAGAGAGAGTGTGCTAGGATGTTAATTGACACTGTCAGTGCTTGCATGGAAAGATTTCTTAGGAGTGTATAAGAAGAAGTATTTGTCTGAAGTGTATATCCAACAGAAGTATAGGGAATTTCTGAGTCTTATATAGGGGGAGATGACAATGAGCGAGTATGAGTGCCGGTTTATGCAGCTGTCCAGATATGCAGCTGAGATGATGATGAGTAAGGGGGCTAAGTGTCGTAAAATCGAATCGAGATTGTATTTGGCCATCAGAGAAAAAGTGGTAACGCAGAACTTTTGCGATTTTCAACAAGTGGTTGAAGCAGTGCTAAAGGTTGAGAATGTGGAGAATATCAAGAGTGCAGTGAACAAAAAGAGGAAAGGGAGAAAGCAGTTCTCGAGGGGAGGTGGTACTCCTGTGTCAGAAAGGAGTGCCAAGACCTTTCCAATGTAATCTAAAGAGAGGAACAGTGGTGCAAGTAGATCTAGACATATGAGAATCATTTCTCAGCAGGCCTCAACGGCTGGAGGCAGTAGAAGGGGAGAGGGAGATAAGTCGTCCATCCCTAAATGTGATCACTGTGGGAAACTCCATAAAGGGGAGTGATACCGATTGACAAAAGTTTGCTTTAACTGTGGGGAAAAAGGGCACATAGCTATAGAGTACCCTTAGCATGAAAGATAGGAGAAAACTCAGAGGTAAGTTTCAACAAGGGCCGAAACTGGGGGATAAAAGACTGCAACTAAAGTGGGCAGTTCCGATGTGACCAGGAAAGCGAACCCACCAAGAGAAATGAGGGGGTAAGCACCAACTAGAGTGTTTGTGATGAAATAGGAGGACGCAGAGATAGCTCCAGAAGTTGTGCCTGGTATGATTAAATTATTTGATGATGATATTGTTGTTTTGATTGATCCAGGTTCTACCCATTCTTTTGTGTCATCAAGTAGAACTATGTATGGTAGAAATCTGATCCCATTGGATACTCCTTTAATGGTTAATACTCCAATCGTCTAGTATATTGTGATCAGTCAATTTTATAGAGACTGTGAGATATGTATTGGAGGAGAACAATTAGTGGTAGATCTAATGCCATTAAAGATGGGAGGATTACATGTGATTTTGGGTATGGACACGTTAGAGAAGTATAATGCTAATTTAGATTGTAAATGAAAGATAGTAGAGTTTGAGTTGGAAGACGATAGAAAGATGATGTTTGTGGGAGATAGAAAGTCAAGCCTGCCTAGAGTTGTTTCGACTCTGTTAGTAGAGAAAATGATAAGGAAAGGGTGTGAAGCATTTTTGGCTTATTTGGTAGACACGAAGGCAGATGGAGGGAAGTTAGAAGAAATTCCCATCTTCATGGAATTCCTAAATGTCTTTCTAGAGGAATTGTCAGGACTAGCTCCACCAAAGGAAATTGAGTTTCTCATTGAGCTTCTTTTGGGTACTACACCAATATCAATTCTGCCTTACAGAATGACTCTGGTGGAATTGAAAGAGCTTAAAGAACAATTAGAAGAATTATTGGAGAAAGGGTACATTAGACTAAGTTCTTCACCTTGGGAGCTACGGTCCTTTTTGTAAAGAAGAAATATGGATCGTTAAGAATGTGTGTGGACTACCGGAAGCTCAATCATGTCACTATCAAGAATAGATATCTACTTCCACGCATAGATGATCTATTTGATCAATTGCAAAGGGCAAGGGTCTTTTTTTAAATATACTTGAGATCAAGTTACCAGCAATTAAGAATAAAAGAGTCCGATGTGTCAAAGACTGCTTTTAAAACACGGTATGGGCATTTTGAGTTCTTAGTTATGCCCTTCGAATTACCGAATGCCCCTGCAGCCTTCATGGACTTGATGAATAGAGTCTTTAAATCTTTCTTAGACTAATTTATCGTTATCTTTATTACTGTTATGTTGGTTTATTCCAAAAGTGATAAGGAGCATGAAGAACATTTAAGAATTGCTTTGGAGACACTGAGGAAGAACGAGTTGTATGCTAAATTCGACAAATGTGAATTTTAGTTAAAGGAAGTGACATTTCTTGGACATGTGATTTCAATTCAAGGAGTGCATGAGGATCCGAGAAAAATAGGAGCTGTGGTGAAATAGAAAGCACCTAAAAATATAGCAGAAGTGAGGAGCTTCTTGGGCTTAGCAGGGTATTACAAACGGTTTGTGAAGGGCTTTTCCATAATAACAACTCCATTTTCCAAATTGATAAGGAAGAATCAAAAGTTTGTGTGGACAGAGGAGTGCAAAGTAGTTTTGAGGAAATGAAGAATAGGCTTATAATGGCATCGATTTTGACTTTGCCTTTGGGTAATGATGGATATGTAGTGTATAGTGATGCCTCAAGGAAGCGATTGGGATGTGTGTTGATGCAAGGAGATAAAGTGATTGTTTATACTTTTAGACAATTAAAGGCCTATGAAATGAATTATCCTACCCATGATTTGGACTTAGGCGGCATAATTTTTGCATTAAAGATATGGAGACAATATTTATATGGAGTCACCATTAGGGTGTTTACAGACCACAAGAGTCTTAAGTATCTGATGAGCCAAAAAGAGATAAATTTGAGACAAAGAAGATGGTTAGAGCTACTTAAGGATTATGACTTGATGATAGACTACCACCCAGAGAAAGCTAATATCGTAGCGAATGCACTGAGTGGAAAATTGACTATGGCATATGTGGAGACAGTGTATCTTCCTTTGTTGAAGGAATTAACCAAACTTAGAGTGACATTGAAGCAAGTCAAATCTGGGTGTATATTGGCTAACTTTAGGGTAAGGCCAGTGTTGAATGAGAAGATTAAGAAATTACAGGAACAAGATGAGGATTTGAGTAGACTCAGAGAGGAGATTAAAAATGATAAGCCTCCAGAAATAGAGATAAGAGAAGATGGATTGATAGTGGTAGGTAACAGATTGTGTATCCCAGACATGTTAGAGTTGAAAGTTGAGATTCTTGATGAGGCACACAATGCTTCCTATACAATACACCCGGGGAGTACGAGAATGTAGAGGGATTTGAAATAGCACTTTTAGTGGAAAAGAATGAAGAAAGATGTTACAAAGTATGCTAAAAGATGCTTAATGTGTCAACAAGTTAAGGCTGAGCACCAGGCACCTTGAGGCAAGCTTAAGCCTTTGCCTATTCCTGAATGGAAGTGGGAGAAGATTACGATGGATTTCTTGATGGGATTGCCAAGAATTAGTAGGAAGCATGACGCAATATGGGTTATTGTGGATAGGCTAACCAAGTCAGTACATTTCTTGCTAATTAAGTATACATATTCTTTGAATGCTTTAGCCAAGAAGTACGTGGATAAAATAATTAGACTTCATGGAATTCCAAACTCTATAATCTCTGATAGAGATTCCAGGTTCACCTCTAGATTCTGGGAAAGCTTGTAAGAGGCTTTGGGAACTAAGATGCACTTTAGTACAACTTTCTATCCACAGACTGATGAACAATCGGAGGGAACAATATGGACTTTTGAGGCAATGTTAAGAGCTTGCATTATGGATTTCAAAGGCTCATGGGATGATCATTTACCTTTAATTGAGTTTGCTTACAATAATTCCTATCACTCGGGAATTCAAATGGTACCTTATGAAGCTTTATATGGTAGGAGGTGCAAAACTCCTATTTGTTGGGATGAGGAAGGTGAAAGGAGACTTATAGGACCCGAGTTAGTACAAGTTACAGTTGATAAGATTAAATTGATGAAACAGAGACTCAAAGCAGCTCAAGATAGAATGAAAAGCTATACGAACGCACATAAAAAAGAGATGGAATTTGAAGTTGGAGACAAAGTGTTTCTTAGAGCTTCTCCATCGAAAGGAGTCTTGAGATTTAGTAAAGAGGGCAAGCTTAGTCTAAGATACATAGGCCCTTATGAGATCATCGAGAAGGTTGAGCCATTGGCCTATAAGTTAGCTTTACTACTGGAATTGTCTAAAATTCACAATGTCTTCCATATATCGATGTTGAGAAAGTATCGATCTGATCCTTCACATATAGTTCAACCTTTGGAGGTTAAACTAAGAGAGGATTTGACTTATTAAGAACAACCAGTGGAGATTTTGGGCTCGAAGGAAAAGGTTTTGATAAACAAGACAGTGAAATTGGTTAAAGTTTTATGGAAGAACCACTCTATGAAGGAGGCAACATGGGAGCCTTTGGAAGCAATGAAAGAGAAATATCCACACCTCTTTATGGACTCAGGTAGGAATTAAGAGGACGAAATTCTTTTAGAGGAGAGAATTATTGGACCCTGAAAAATTTTTTCAAGTATTATTAATTTATTTATTTCATTATTTTTAGAATTGAGTCAACAATTTGGTGGGCATAAATAGAGATTTGAAATTATATGGAAAGATTAGAATTAAGTAAAAATTAATATGGTGTTTAAGAAGATTAAAGGAGTTAGGAGGTAAATGAAAGAAGGGGCAAAATGGGAAGAACAAGATAAATGAAGGGTAAAATGGGGAATGACCTTTTAAAATGGTCTTGAATTAGAAGAAGAGTGAAGTGTTGTGAGAAGCCAAAGAGAGAAGAAAAAACGTGAAAGAAGAGACGAGAAGAGAGAGAGTTCGTGCGAGTGTGCAAGACAAGCTTGGAAGGAAAAAGAATGAAGTAAAAAAAAAGAAGAGGAAATCAACTTGTTAGAGGTAAGTCTTCATCATTCTTCTTACTTAGATACAAAAAGGGGATTTAATAGAGACTAGGGTTTGTGTTGGGAATGAAGCATATTTGGTGATAGTTAGAAGTGAAATGAAAGTGATAATGGAGTGAATATGTGTAGGAAGTTAATGAATGTGTATATATGTGTATATTCTATCATTAGTGTTCATAATCAATCATAGACTGTAATTTGTTTATGGATGATATTAAGTTGAAATGGAGTAGAGAATGAAGTGTAAATGAAGTAGAAAGGTTAATTTTTGTATAAGATGCGTTAGGTATAGATGTTAGATGTGAAAATTTTGGAAAATGGGATGAGAGCTTGAAATTTCGTAGGCTTCTGGACAAGTTCACTGCGGCGAAGTCAACTTTCTAACATGAACATATTTTGGTATTTTGATGATATCTTGTCCTATAGTTATTTAAATGGAGTGATTTTTAATTTAGAGTAAACTAGAGATATAGGGATACAATTTGTCTGAAGCAATCAAGTTTTAATTCAGTTTTTAAGAATCTCAATTTTTTTATGGAAATTGAGTACAAAATATTGTTTCAACATAAGAATAGTCCCAAAATGTTTAAAGTATAACTTTCAGATTGCTGAACCAAATTGAATGATTTTGGTGTCATTAGAAACTTAAGACAATGATGAACATTTTTCTAGAAGGAAATGTTACCAAATTTCTTCATTTACTTGATTAGAATGATCATGTAAAATTGACTCGAAGGTTTAGATTTTGAAAGGGTTATAGTTCAATTTTAGGATTTTTTATTATTGAAGCTCAATAACTTTATTGAATCTGGATTGAATGGGAAATTGGTTTGTTATAGGAAACCAACAAACCCTATCTAAGAGCAAGAGGAAAGACAACATTGAACTTGGATTTTCAAGCAAAATTAGGTGGGTAATATATTTATAATTGTTATGTAATATGGGCAAATTGTCTTGCTTTTATATTGTGTGTTAAATTGCTTGCTTTGAATTATGGCAATTGTTGAAAATGCATTGTAATTATGATCACATTATGCCTTGAAAAATGTCATGGCATTTTGTATAAATGAAAAGAGGAAAAAGCATGATGAGCATGAAAAGTATGAATGCGTGTGAAATGAGTTAAGCATTGAAAGTTGATTGTATTTAGGCAAGAGAGGAGTGTTTCGTTAGTCACGTGCACGTTGACCTGTAGCCTTCTCCTGGTTGCCCGCTTAAATTGAACTCATTTTATTCACGGTATAAACTTCGGTTTATCCGTTTCGTTCCACGAAACTCTCAAACCATTTATTGTGCCTTTCATCATTTATCTGTCAAGCATGATGCATAATTAAGTGTTATGTTTTGACATATAATTACATGATATGTTCCAAGTGATGACATCTTATTAACTATGTGTTGTAAGTTTGAATTGTTGAGTATTGAATTGTTAAATATATATGTACATATACTTGAATGTGTGGCTCGTTACCAGTGACTATAAATATATTAGCGACTGAGCTGTGTAGCTCACCCCATTATTCCCTCCTCAGGTGCAGAACAAAAAGGTTAGCGATCCTTGCAAGGCATCGAAAACTCCAAGATAGTTAGAGACTTTTGTACTAAATTGGTGACTATTTTGGATAGCTTTTTAGGCATATCAACATTGAGCATCCTTTTGTATTTTGTTTTAAACTTTGATATGTATAATGATATGTAAGTAAAGCTTATATGAACTCTTTTGGATTTATTAAAGAAATGAAGAATTGAAGTTTCCTTTGAATATGTCTAGATTTATCTTGTGGTTAGGTTCGGATGGTTAAAATTGAATGTGTGTGTTTAGAATATTTGTATTAGTTGTTGAATGTGCTTTAGAATGTTTGAATGTTGGGACTCTAGGTTTTTAAATTTAAGGTTTTGCCGTGGCAAAGTCAGATGTTCGTCGCGGCGAACCTCTTTAGAAGGGTGTTTTTTTTATGTGGAACCTTGTGACTTCGCCGCACCTTGACTTTTGTCGCGGCAAAATTGTCCCAAGGGTGCTTGGTTACAATTCGGGGACTTCGCCGCGACGAACTTCTCCGAAGCGTCCATGGAGATAATTCCATGGTTTCGCCGCGGCGAAATAATTTCGTCAATGCGACAAACCCTTCACTGCTGCCAAGCTGAAATCTCTTTCAAAATCAATGCTTTCCACTTTTCTTTCGCACCACCCTCACGCGACTGCTGTGAATCAAACCTTGGGATTAGGATCGAGGCCCAGGACCAACATCATTTGGTATCAGAGACGATAGTTGGACTCCAAAAATAGAGCCCAACAGAAATACTTAAAAATTTTCATATGTAGGATTACGAAAGCACCACTACTCCAATGAACTAGAAGGAAAAGTTCAGCAAAGATGACAGTGCTGGTAAAGTGGATTAACACCATTATAGAAGCGTAATTGGTTGCTTAATATCTCTTACTGCAACTAGATCTGATATTTTGTTTGTAGTCAGTATGATTTCAAGATTTAACCATTGTGCCAGTGAAATGCATTTTCAAGCTTCCTAAGTAAAAAGGTATTATGGAATTAAGTATACTCATTGTCAGAATATCAAACTTCGTGAATATTCAGATAGTGCTTTGAGTTAGGGTGTTTTCATGATGTTCAAAGAAACAAGATGCAAAACACAGTTGAGGCATAATATATGGCAGCCGCTACTATTGTATATCAAACAATTTGGCTCTAAAATACCCTTGCAAAATTTTTTTGATAATCAAGCTGCCATTTCAATTTTAAACAACCTTAACAATCCTATTTTTTATGGCATGATAACCATTTTAAGATTGAAGTTATTTTTCTTGAGGAAAGTGCATAGAGAGGTGAAATATGTCTACTTTATTGTAGGACTGATGATCAACATCCAGATGTCCTATCAAATGCACTTTTAAAATCCAAATTTGAAGAATTGATAACCAAACTAGGAGTGTGGAACTATTAAGACAAAGGAGTGTTGAAAACTACCTAAGTATCTATAGATTGGACTAGTATGACTTTATCTTTTGGATTATTTCTGTTTTTATGTTTAGGATAGACTTTATACAACATTTCATTTGTGTTCTTGATGATGAACTAGATGAATACAACATAAAGTTATCATGAACATGTTCAAAAACCACAAGCTATATTGATACCATATGGCCTTTTAGCATTCTCCAAGCTAAACCTTCTAAAATGTGCACAAACATTTATATTTAAACCAAGAATACCTATAGAATTGCGATTTAAAATTTCACTGATGTACAATAAACATGTAAATGATCAATTAAACCCGCCTTTTGTTTTCCTCTCCTATTGTTCTGTTTTCCTCCATAGTCATACCCTTATGACTCAGAAGACAGATTACATTTGAATAGCCGGCCATTCTACTGATGACGTCCAATGGCTTTGCCACAAAGTAGAGCATTAGAAGGAATGTCGTATTCATTAGCAAAGCTTTTAACTTGAGTCCAGACCCTTAGGTATAATTGTTGCCCTAGATACTGCCTTTCCCATATTGCAGACCGCAGGTTCCACATACCTTGGTTGTCCAAGGAGACCAATATGGTGGACCATGAGTTTGGATATACCTGCAAGGAAATAATGCATGAATCACAAGCTGTAAAATGTTGTTGGCGTATGGAAGGAACCGTTTATGCCGGATCCTTCGCTGATGGGAATATTATGTTGCAAAAGTATCTCATTTACCTGAACAGTATGTCTGGTAAGGGCGTCAACTAAGTTGTAAGTTCTTCTCTTGGCTTGTGTCCATTGTCCAAAACCAAAACTGTGGATGTTCGAAGTTAAATGTTAAGAGCTCATTAGACTCGCAAGAAGTGGATGTAACAGAACATGTCTACTTACCCAACAACCCAGAAGTCATAACCATCAAGATGCCAGGATTGAATGGTGTTCTCATTGTTCTGGAAAACAACTTCTATAAAATCATGGAGGTTGGTCGGGATAACGGAGGTGGATATGTATGCAGGACCATCTGACGGAAGACCTTGGATGGAGTTCATGGTGAAGACTCCTTGGATGTTGAAGTGATCAGCAAGTTTTAGGGGCGTATCTGGATTAATATAGGAAACCCTGTTAACTGCATATCGCTGCTTCCCATTTATTAAAGGTGCTGAATTGCCCAACACAAACGTTTTAGTGATTGCTATCTTTCCATAATGGTACGAACCCTGAGGATTTGGCCTAGCTGCATTTGCTGTCAAATTCCACCTGCAAGGAAAAAAAAAGATGAAATTATGAACACAAATCACCAACCATTTAAAAATATCCGAGTCACATATCTCATCAAAAGCATCAATTTCAATTGTAATCAATACCTGAAAGTTCTAGCTTGCTTCATCGACCAGTGCACTTGGTAAGTAGGACCAACAGGCAGGGGTCCAGAGGCTGGGGCCTTAGAGTTGGAGTAATGCAACACTGCAGATGCTGTGAGAACTTGCTTGGTGAAACGTGTTGAAGCAACAATGTAGTAATCTTTTGGAGCCTGATTTAGGGTAACTAAGACAGCTACAGATTGGCCAACATGCACATCAAGAGAGTCATAAATGTTCTGAATAGTGTGAGATCCTTCAACCTCCACTAGCTTCATTGTGTGGCCCTGGATCCTGAAGTTCAGTGAGGTAGATAATCCTACATTTGAGATCCTGAACATGTAGGTTTTACCTGAAGGGCAAAGAAAATGTTGGTAAAAAGACGCAAGTAACTAACATAAAGTTCTTCATACGTTGGATATTGGGATTATTAATATGATAAAATTTCTAGTACTGACCTTGATCACCAGTGAAGGTAGTATGAGTCTGGCCGTTAATTATGAGTCCATCTGGGAATGGGAGAGATTTCCCCGAGTCCAAAAATGTCTGCAGTATCTGCAAATATCAAGACAGCTTAAGGTGAACGTCAGGGATATAACAAAGTGGTTAAGTGATACGTAGAACCAATGACTTTATCCAGCCAAAAGAAGAAACAAATAGCTTAATGAGCTTATACTGAAAGTTTATCTGATAATTTGGACTCAAAATATTGGAAAATTTAGATTGACATCTCAGAATGGAAATTATAAATTCCAATTCCAGGATCAAGTCCAACACTGATTGCCAAATGCAATTTTTATTTTCAAAGATAAAGGCATTCAATTACAGCTCAAAACTTGGAAGGATGACGGAGAGAGTGGAGCTACAAGCAGGCTCAAGAAAATAAAGCAGCATTTTTCATCTCCAAGTTATCTCACAGTTTTAACAAAAAGGTCTGCTCATAATACACAGTTTAGATATCCTGTAGCATTTTTTACAGTCGCTGGAGCTGCTTCCATGTTTCGCATAATTATAAAGTTCCAGTGAGGCCTAAAGTTCAAAAGTATAATATAGAAATCATATCTGATGTGCTATAAAAGATTTAGCGAACCAATCGAACATCTAGCCAATACACAAAGTAGCGTTGTGTATCCAAGAAACGAATTGAAAAATTTTATGAGCAAGAAGTTGTTCATCTCTTCCTTACCGTGTGAATTTTGTTGTACCAATCTCCTATGAGCAGAGTAAAATCTCCATTAGGCAATGGATATGGAACTGGGATCCGAGGCCTTGCGTAGATATTGATTGCTCCATATCCTCCAGCAGCTTTATGAAATTGTGTGGAAGGGAAGTAAGTGAAGGTTCCAATCTGATCCTTGACTTGGAATTTGTAGGTGTAATTGGAGTTCGGGGGAATGGGGCAATTGGTTCCCAGCACTCCATCTTGCCATGAGTTTTTCCTTTGTTTAATGCCATTCCTGGTTGTCACAATATGGTCAAAAGATGTCTCATTTAGAATTTGAAATCCAATTGATCAGTAGGCATTGGAAGTTCCTACTTAGCAAATTTCATCGATACAAACACAAGAAAGAATCAAATTCAGGAACTTCGTTAGAACTTTATAAGTGCAGAATGCAGGGGAATGATATAAAGCAAGAATCTTTCTGGGTTCGTTTCAGCAGGCTGTTAGGAAGCAACTCTATAGCAGCAGTTTACTAGGCACTGTATGAACTCACTTAAGATTTATTCTCATAAACAAAACCGAAAGGAAAAGAAAAGGTTCTCAACATTTTCTGAATAAGCTGTCTACATTATTGAAAGGTAATTGGAATCTAAAAGTAACATGAATAAGGAGCGATGAACTTCCACAGGCCCGTTTCTAAGCAGAACAAAGGGAGCAACCTTAAAAAAACGAACTTTACCATGTTAAAAGGAAAGGCTTGTCTAGCTTGTTGATGAGATTGAGGATAATGTTGTTGTTAGTCACCACATCAAGTCTAGGACCAGGAAACTGGCCATTGATTAGGATCACCTTCACAAAACAAAAGCCACAACTTTAGCTTCCAGGAACTAGACACCCTCCTAGGCACACGATTCAAGAACATATCCCACACCAAAATGACAATTTACCTTTTGGCGCACACCAAGAGGAGAAATATACCCGTAAGTCACGGTCCAGGTATAGAACCTATACGGGTCATCTGCATTGGCCACGTTAACACTCAAAGCAGCCAAAACTCCATAGAACAAGTACAAAAGGATTGCTTCTTTGCCCATTTAGATCTTCGAAAATGGCACCTGACCAAGTTACTAAATGCAGCAACAAAACAAAGCCAGAGATCACTCTGAAAGATTCACTCAGACTCCTTGTAGGAAAAAAAGGAATGACAGATTACCCGATCTGTGGTCTTTACGACACCTTCGTAATCTCTTAAGAGTAGGTCAGGGACCGGTGATGCTTAAATAAGGAGAAGGCGCGAAAACTAACTAAAGTACTAAACTGGGTTAGTGTAAAAGGTGCATGCTTGTATTTTGTACAAAATGAACTCTATTTCCACTTTATAACAAAAACATATGGAAAGGTTGCAAATTGAGATGATTTTCGGCGCACTTCACGCGTTAACGCGTTATGATAGTTGTTTCCGGCCACAGTTGTTTCATTTCTTTTAAGAGAAAGGTGGACCCTTGCTGCTGCCAGCTATAATTTGGAGAAAACCTTTGACCCTCTAATTGCGCTTGCCTTTTCACTTTAGAAAATCATTTCTTCCAAAATTCCAATCTTCTTTTACTTGTCTAACTTTCTCTTTATTTTTAATGCTTCTCTTTTCTCAGTTCTTGATCTTATGTTTATCCTTTTTTTTGATTATGTGTTTTTATCTCTTCTTGTATAATTGAATCTCATCCAGCTTTAGTTCGTTGCGGGATTGGCCAGTGTTTTGGACTTAGAAGTCAAGCGTATTGATTGCGTCATCCTATCACCGCTCATGCCAATCCGTCACTCAAAAGATGGAACTATTTGGAGTAATGCTTTTGTTAAGAGAGTTTGAACTTGCAACAATTCCTAGAGAAGAACATCACCATATTGAATATGCCAACTAAGGTGTACAGCCACCCTGTGCCCATAAATGCTCCGTCTCTTTTCTTCATGCGGTTTCCAAGATGGAACTAGAACGGCATAACCTGGCACCGCTTAGCTGGGGAAGTGATACAGGGGAT
>JANSVA010000003.1:37564819-37586139 GCA_025504915.1 Erythroxylum reticulatum | reverse complement strand
AGTGCATGTTCACATTAAATGCATGAGAAGTTTACAGGAGGGTGGATAATTTTGATGGAATTTAAGTTTGAAGTTAATAGATTAAGCTGATATTTGATATAAAGTTTGTTTAAGTTAATTTAAATTAATTAAATAAATAAAATTATTTTAATTCTTAAATCAACTAAATTTTAATCTAATCAAATCGGATTTAAATATAAAAAAATTGGATTCCACTACTGTAAACCCTCTTGGATGCAGGAAAATTCTAACCAACTTTGAGCTTATACACATGATAGTTGCCTTTTATAGTGATAAATGTGTATGTAATCCTAGACCTAATGCTTCAGTAGTTGAACTCCATAGCAGAAATGTACAGAACTAAAGATCAGACTTTGCTTGTTTATTATTTCCAATCTCTCATTACGTGTGATGATATGACCTATCTCACATTATAAGACAAATGTCCATCTGATTTATGATTGTATATAAATCATCTAATTTTTATAAAATATTTTAAATATCTATCCACTTTTATTTTAATTTTTAATTTTTTACATTAATGAAATATGATATATTTTTATTAATATGCATTAATAAATATCTTATAAGATATTACAATAAAAATATTTATGCAAAACTCAAAAAGCACAATGAAATAGCAGAAGTAAAATCAAACTATTCTTAAAGAATTTGTAGGAGTTTTTAATCAAATTGTTTATATTAGACATGAAAATTCAAGGGTGCGGTTACTCCATCTTCAATCCAAAGCTCACAAGCAATCAATTGGGGTTTTCTAGATTGGGTTGGATTTCACTTATCCGAGTCGACTTCGACCCTACCAAGCTTAGGCCTAGGTTCTGAAAAGCCTAGTGTTGGACCCGATTTATCCTGAAAACGTTAAAGCGAGGGAGATTCTCGGATCATTCAATAGGCCTAAGGCCGTTGGATTACAACCCACACATGTTCATGACCAGTTCAACAATATGAGCCATTCGATGATCGAGAAAAGATCAAGCAGAGAAAAGAGGGACATTCCTTATCCAAAAGAGATAGAACACGCACCTGTTGGTGGATATTCTGGAGTTTGGAAAGCCAATCGAAGATGGCGATGATACAAGCAACACCCTACCTCCACCTCACTACCACGACCACAACACCGTTCTATTCCTCGCGCGTCACCTTTCCACCACAGAAACCCAAGCTCTCCTTCACCGTACGCGCCTCCACGGACGAAGTCGACGATCAAAACGAGTCCACGGAACCGGACCCGGCCGCTGCGGAAGCCGACGAGAATTCCTTCGATTCCCGATTATCTCGGATGCGTCTCAAGTACCGGAGCGGGACCGGAAAGAAAGCGGAGCTCCGGAAGTCGAGGAAAGGGACATCCAAATCCAAATCGGGAGCGTCAATGTACCTCCCGCCAGTTCCACTAAAGGAGGCGGTATCGGGAGGTTTGAAAGTGGAGTTCGGGTTTAGCCCATACAGCGAGAAACTCAACGGCCGGATCGCTATCCTAGGGTTAGCAGCACTGTTACTGGTGGAATTGACGACGGGGAAGAGTCTGATCAACTACCACACGCCGGCGATCGTACTGATTCAGGTGTATTTTGTAGCGGCGGTTACTGCATTGTTTGTGAAGTATGAGAAAGAGAAAATCAGCATATGGCCACAATCCAAGGAATGAACCAACACATTGTCTTCGATTTTTTCAAATCTTCTTCGTAGGTTTTTACTTATTTGAGTTTGTTCATGGGGCGCGTAAATACTGAAAATATGTTTTCTTGTTTTAATAAATTATAAATTTTTTATCTATTAAAAATTTTAATTTAAAAAAAATTAAATGATTTGTTTTAATTTATAAAAATATATAATTTACATAAATTAACTGATTAATTAATAAATTGATCAATTTTTTATAACAAGAATTATTAAAATAAAATAAATTAAAAAGTTAAAAGTTGAACTAAAAAAATTGAATGATTCAAAAATAACTAATTAAATATTTTAATCATTGCAACTTAATTAATTATAAGGAGAATTTGGAAAATCCAAAATCGTAAATTATTTTTTCTTTTCAAATTTTTAATTTTATATCAAGTTGAATTAAGTGACTATTTAGATGAGTTTTTGAGTGGTCAATAAATACTTTTATCCATCATAAAAACCTTTTTTTAAAAATTAATATTTAACTATAGGTTTTTTGACAGTTGAAATATAATTTTTAATAAGCTCAAATTTGGAGCTTCTGAAAAAAGTACTTTTTAGGTAAAAATTTCATATCAATTAATGAGCCTATTTTTTAGTTCTTTTTACCTTTATGTTTTACATATAATTCCCACAATACCTACAAATTCATCTTCATGTTTATTTTGAAATTTATATAATACTATTTATCTTTTTATATGCTTTAATATTTATTTTTTATATTAGTTTTATTTGTCTTATAATCTATATAAAAGATTTGGTTAGATATATTTTTATTGATGTTTCATATAGCTTAAAATTAATAATAATTAATATAGTATACTTTGCATATTGTTTAATATATTTAAAATTAAAAATATTTTTATTTTTATATTGTCAAACAATATATTGTATAAATTTCTTTCAAAAAAATTCTTTTTTAAATGACAATTAAACAGTCCACTGACTTATTAAAAACGTTCTTCTAAAAAAAGATACACAAAAAAAATTATACTGACAAAAACTCTACTAATATAAGTCCAACCAAACGTATTCTAAATTTTTTTCACCTACCTGAACTTTCTTCTTTGATTTTGGGTACATCATCTTAAGAAAATCTTAGCAAGTCATTTGTTTGAGCAGATTAGTAAATAATAAATGATAAATAGCTACTCAAAATCAATTGATATTATAATTATTGTGTGACTCATAATAACGAGTTTGAATGGTTTTGAATTGATTGCAGTCTACAATAGTTGCTGAACCAAACTAGGTTTTTGAATCCAGACCCTCTTGACTGTATCTTGTGGGTGAGTCTGCTTGCTAACTATGGTCATGAGTAGAGTTTCAAGATTTCAATTTACTGTGAGACTTTTAGCTTGAGAATCTAACCCTGTGAACGCTCATTACTTTTCTTAAGTCTCTGACTCTGTCTACTTGAAGTAAGAAACTGAGAACCATTAAAGGACCCTAACCTAAAAAGAGGTGAATTCTGGATCACCACAAGACTTTTAAACTATATTACAACTCCAAGACTTGATGATCTCAAATCAGTAATTCAGATTATCTTATTTATAGCAATTCTTTTGAACTATTCTCAACAGTTTATATCTTCTACATGAGTTGGTATTAATTTATAGTCCAAAAGTGGAGGGCAGTTCGTGTAATCCCACAAAGTTTTTGGTGAACTGAAGAATTAGAAGGGCTTGAGTAATCCATATCATAGCTTTGGTCCCTGAAACACAGGATCATAGATCCAATGATGTCTTTGTCTGCATTGCTAACCAACCATTCCTGCAGGAGAATCCACTTCCCTTCTGTACTAATGATATAACTCAAATGTCCCAGACACTAAATTCCCAGGGATGCCAAAGTTGAAGATTTTCTGCAATTACAATACCTACTGCATAATGGGTTCTCCAGGAGTCGATGACTATTTGTAGCTATTACGTACAACAGAAGCGGGGCACTTGCATTCGCAAAGATTCAATCGAAAACAGGTTTAAGGGTACTGCCATCATATTCTAGAAATCAGTATGAAGACTGCTTGTACAACAATCATAAGCTGCAGATGAGATTCCAAGCCTCACTAGTCGCTCCTAACATTTTTCCTGACAACTGTCATTGCAAAAAAATTCAGTCAACGATCTCCATGGTCCGAATTTGATATGAGATTATCATTCCAAACAAGCTGGGAAGATTCAAAAACCATGTGATTATGAGACTTAGATCCACAAAATTAGAAGGCAATATTAGTACCAACCACCTCCACTAATAAGGCTTACTGAAATCTGTCCCTTCTGTGCACCATGTCTTAAAAAAAGAGAGTGACTAATTATGATGGAGATTAAAAAAAGGTCAAAATGGTCACCGCGCATTTTCTGCAAAAACGACACAACATTTTTCCACTTTTCAATATACTGAGGTCAATCCCTACATCAATGACATATTTCCAGAAAAAGGCACTTGTGCTTCATCTGCCATCATGCAGCATATGGATCCCACCAAATACAATGCATCAAAAAGGTCAAAAAAAGCAGTCACTGGACCATGATATTTGATGAAAGAGGGCAGAAGCAAGAATTCCCTACTAAGGCAACATCATTCCATAATTGCTACAATGATCACCACCAATCAACCAACTTGGTGACTTCTGATGAATGAGGATAGCTCTAATTAAGAAGCTATGATGTGTAACTCAGGCCCTTTGCACATAAAGGATAATCCCTATAAGAAAAGTAGCTAGCCTTCTGGAATCTTGAGAAGCCTTGGGAAATGACTTTGTAACTAATGAGATTATTGGTTCTAGCTAGGTACTCACTTATACTTTATTATGAAAGTCTACTCCAATAGTAACTATTTGATTTCTCCTTAAAGCAAGTTAATCTTTTAGAAGTGAAATCAAAAGACCTAGCATGCAAAACCAATAATGAAAGGTCAAAAAACTTGAGCCCATAAACTGACTGCAATGAAACATTGAACTTTCATCCAGCCCCGCACCCAATTATCGGCAGATGATCATTGTCAACTAATATGCCTCTTAATATTGAACTGCACCATCTGCAAACCTGCAATTTCTCTACATTAATTAAAGTATGCGAAAAGAAAGTGTTACCTTATAAAAGGTTAAGCACCCTGCTAAAAACTCTGGTCACTTCACTAGCTTAGTACATCGGAGATTTATACGTGTGCAGTATGCGAAGTTTTGACTGTAAAAGATGCCAACATATCCTTAATTGAAGCTCCTTCCATGGCTTCAGATAATTCAGTAACTCAAAAAAATCTTTCCGCATGGGAGCTCCAGCCCAATGGGTAAATAATAAGGCTAATTATAACTAAAAAAACTTGGATATCTGAACCCGTTGTACAGGCCTTCAACCAAACTTGACCTTATTGGAGCCACAAATGTGATAGCAAACTAGCGAAAACGATATTGAAAATGGCAGCTAACACAATTAGCAAAGAGCATCCTTTCATTCAATAGTTCTGAGAATAACCACAATATGTACACCATAGTTCGTTCATTCAACAGTTAGACGCACCAAGATTAACCCAAGCTAGCATTTGACATTAGATGCATAACATGATTAAGAACCACAATTGAGTTGTTAACTTGCTATATGCTTCAGTCACCAATCTTCCATGTCTGGCAGCAAACCACAAAAAATAACTCAGCAACATGTTCGGAGCCCTGGCTTGTTACAGAAATTTTAGTCGAATCTTTTTCGCTTTGTTCTTGGCATATCATCAAAACCACCATCATATAGTGCTTGTGCCCCATTCCTGTAATTTCCTTCTTGGTCTTCGATACCTCTTGGTCTTCTAGGTGCACTACCAGGCCTGTTCCTAATCCGTCTGTCAAATTCCCTCCCACTCAAATTGGCTCTTTCATGGAAGTCTTGATCATCTTCAGGTAAAAACCTAAAAGATCTAGGGCCATCCTCTGAATTGAGATGGAAACTCTCACTGTCAACACCATTAAAAGGATGTCTAAATGACCTAATAGGCCCCCTTCTCTCACCATACCTTCCCCTATCTTCCCTATTTTCCTCAGCAGTAAGTTCATATAACCGACCAGAATGAATAGAGCCCCCAAAGAACTCATCACCATCTGTACCGTCTCGAGGATCTACAATTCCAAACCTCCTATTGTTTCCGAGTAAAACCTGGTTATTTGAACTCCTACTAGATATTACAGACCTTGGATGACCAGGGTCTCGACTAGAATCCATTCCCCTCATTTCGTCTCGCAACAAATATGGTGGGGAACCATGCCTCCTAACAACCATTTCTCTGTTAAAACCAGGATGATCAGGTGACCTCATCCTTCCCACCCTGTACATTGGTGATCTTCGATGTGACAACTCTGGACCAAACGTGTCTGGAGACCTTCTCCTAGAAGAAGACCATGGACCAGGAGAACGAGATCTAAGAGGAGATTTGGAACGAACTTGAGGAACTCTTCTCTGGAAAGGAGGAAAGTTTCTAGTTCCTTGGACAAAGTGTCCATCTAATCTCTCATATGGAGGTTGAGCACGGGTAAATGAGCGTTCAGTACCGTCGTCATGTGGCCCCCTAGTCATCTTCTCTGTATGCCTTATTCCCATAGCTTCAGAACCCTCTTCACTGATGCTTCTTGACACTCTACGAGCCATTTGCACACCACGTGCTGCAGGCCCATCCTTCCCTCCTGGAGACCGCCCCCTAGAGGGGCGATGATGAAAAATTGAAGCCTCACCATCCCATAGCTTTCTCCCTCCCCGACCGCTACCACCAAGTGCAGCATCTGGTCCAGTGTTATAATTAATGAACTCAGTATCCGCTTCAACAACAGAACAGGTATATTTATGTCTAGGACCAAAATCAGAATTGTAAAATTCTGGAGCAAAGTCACGTTCAGAATTTCTATCACCACGTAATGTGTCAACTCTACCCGAAATTCTTCCTCTACCTCGTACAAAATTCAATCTAGAGCTTCTGGAGGGCTCATCTTGCCTGCTTCTTGAGAATCTGTAGGAACTATCAGAATAAACATCACCCCTGAAGCCAAATTGAAGGAAGAAAGTCAGAAATCAATGCATCCATTAGGCAATGAAAAAGGTGATACAAGAACAAGACATAATAACAGGTAATCATCACCTCCCTCGAGGATGTGGCTTGTCTCCCTCAAGTGGTACATCAGGCAACCTTTCTCTTACAGGATTTGGTGGCAATGGCCTACCAGGGATAGACTTCACTTTACCTGGAGAACATACATTAGACGCACGGGACAAGTTTATAATCCTACTCTTATTACCTCCAGAGTTAGCAACCTTGGTCCCATCATCACAATTTGCCCCCACCTTAGGTGATACTGCATCAACAGAATGTGCCCCCACCTTAGGGGATGCCCCACCATTGTTTGGCACATTACTGGCTTTCACATTGTCATCAGGATGCTGCAGAATAGATACAGTAGTCCCTTGGTCTTCACTAGTGGATTTGCTACATGAATGCTTTGTAGCTAGGTTACAGAAGCCATCTTCCAGTCTGGAGACTTCAAGTGATTCCTCGTCAATAGCCTTCATTTCTTTCTGTTTCTCACCTCCACTGAAGGGCATTTCAGAAGCTGATGAAACTTCTACAGAAGTATCTTTTTCAGAATCCTGATTGGTGTTTACTTTGAGCAGGCTGTCTCTGACGGTATCGGTGTCTTTTTCAGTATGGTATTCCATCTCAGTGACCTCTTCAACATGGGATAAATTAGGATGATCATCGCTAGGACGTTCCAAGCCAACAGTTTTATCGGAATCATCATGATCGACATTGTTCACACTCTCAAATAAGGAATTATCTAATGTATCATGCAGTTGTTCTCGAACCTCACCATCTTCGAAGCCATCATGTTCTCTAGCATGTTCTTCTATATCCATAGGCACAGAAATGCCATCAGACTCATATTCAGAACTATATGAATCTTCTTCAACTGCATCACCTGAAAAATTAATCTTTTCCTCATCACATACGGGACCTTTACCATTCTCACCTGTATCCTCAATGAATTCTTCAATAGACTTCAATTCCCCCCGATCTGAGTTGTCTAAAATTTTATCCTCTGTAGATGCAACATCTACCTCGCCAGAAACCTTAAGTTCATTATCAGAATGGCCTACTGAAAGAGCAATTACTTTTGAATGGGCCTGTCCAGAACTTTCGGGTTTTTCCTTGGGTACTTTCTCATCATGCTCACAATGACCTAACACATTGCCACTTTGGGAGCACTCCGTTGAACAACTAGATTTTATGATGGCATCCTGACCTTGAAGCACACGTTTATCAGTTGGACAAGGAGGTTGGTTTCTTGAACCTGGACATATTAGCGACTGTTCATTTTCTGTACAAACTGTTTCCAGTCCAGTATTCAGATTATCAACAAGATCTAGTTTATCAGATTTGTCCACCGTTCCCTCTGTCATCTTGATTGTTTCCATGTTGCCATCCTGAACTGGTTCAGATTTAACTGACCTGATATTAATTAAATTAAAATGACTAGAAATTGACAACATATTGGAATTCAGACCAAAATTTTCAGATGATTCATGCTTCACTGCTCTAACTTGTAATGGCTCCACAGAATTAGCTTTAACTCCCTTGGGATCACTTTTCAGGCTCTCATCAACTGGTTCTGACTTTATGGCTCTCGACAGAGTTCTGTCTTCAACAGTTGAATCTACTTTATGCAACCTAATAATAGGAACATTCATTCTGGAGTCTCTGTTAGCATTCAAACTTGAAGAACTTTGACTTGTGTTAGAAGCGACAGAAGAAGGACCAAGGCATAAATGGAGTGAATCCTCACTACTACTAAGCTTGGCAGCTACTGAATGTGTTTCGGGAAAAAAAGTCCTTTGCTCACTATCAACAGGGATTTTCTCTTCAGAAGCACTACTGGGACCACCCATCCTAGTTGAGCATATAAATGTTTTTGTTTCACACTTGGCATCAACAGGGTTCAAACTCTCAACAGCTACTTGACCTACATCGCTAGCTAAATCAGCTGCAGCCCCATTATCTACAGAATCTTCCCATGCATCCATTGTTGTATTCAAATCCCAATTTGATCTATTGGCATGTATGTCAGAACTGTCACAACCCATCTGCAGATCCTCCAATTCGCCCTCAGCTCCACTTTCTCCCTTGCTTAATGACAAATTCAAAGAAACAAGTTCTGTATTAGTCTGATTCCCGCAGCTCCTATCACCACCACAATCTCCCAAAGCCAAAGCTTGATGTCCTGTGAGGCCTAAAGCAACTCCAGAATTTGCAACACTCATAGGCATCTCGATTTTACCAACCCCTTCTTCTCCCATTTGTTGGTTATGCATATCCTTATCAACCTTACTCGCAGAAGGTTCATTGGCTACTAAATTAAACTCAATATTTGAAGAATTTGGGAGAATATTAGCAGAACTTTCAGCCGGAACAATCTTTTCACCATTCCCAAGGTTAGCAGAACAATCAGACTGTGAAGTACAAACTGATTCTCTAACTTTAACATCGTTATTAGATTCGTTTCCCGCTAAATTTTGTGTGCATTCCTTAATTTCTTCAGGTGCCGGATTCTTGCTGTCATCAGATAAGCGACAACTTGATGAAATAAACGCATCTGAAGGTCCAGAATCCTTAGATAAGTCGTCATGTTCACTCTGGACAACAACATCTTTTGCGGGTGGTGAGGATGGTTCTTCAGGTGGAGGTGAAGGAGGCCGAAAAAACCTTCTCTTTTTGATAGGAACACCTGCAATATCAATACTAGACTGCTGGGCAAGGGATTTGACCCCAGTCTGCCAAAAAGTAGATCAATTAGTAAACATGAAGAAATCAAACGATTCAATAATCTTCTAACTCCAAACAGCAAATTAATCAGAGTCATCATATAAACACCTCTTGGTTTCCTGAAACAGACATGGCCACGAAGTTTCCGCTAGTAAACCGCCTTCTGCATACCCTAAAACAAACGACTGAATATCAAATCCACAACACATAGACAGGTTAGCTATCAACAAGCGATTCCGTATTCATAGTTTCAGAATCGGAACCCAGAAAACCAATCAAAAAGTTTTAGGGAAAGAACAAAGAAGACAAAATCGAAAAAAAAATGAAAAAAAAAGTAAAGAACTTCCGATTCACGCAATCAATTAATAAATAAATAACCCAAATAGATCGGAATTTAATTATCAATCCACACAACTTAAATCCAGAAAAGAAAAAGAAACGATCAAACACAAAAATAAAAGAAGAAACAAAGAGATTAAAGGATTGGGGTTAAAGAAAACAAAACAAAAAAGAATTAAAAAACAGAATAAAAGGAAAGAAAACGATTGAAACAAGAAATCAAAATTTTAAAAAAATGAAAAACAAAATCGTTGAACCAAAAGATTCCATAAACAGCCGTTGAAATCGAAGATTTAAGATTGAAAAAAGCGTGAAAAATTACCTGACGAGAACGAGATAGAGATAGAGAAATGAAAATAGAGTAAGAGAAGAGAGTTTGGATATTCCTCAGCAACTACCGCAAGAGCAATGTACAAAGAAACGCAAGGAAAGCTGTAGGAAATTGCCTTTAGGGTTGTGGCAGCCACTTAAGTACTGATAAGTATGGGCTGCCATTATTCCTTGTTGGACTTTCTTAAAATCTACGCCAGTGACACTCCGACACATGTGCCTGAGTTATTTTTTCTTGGTTCCCACATTGAACGAATTGTCGTTTTCCTTGCAAAACCATTTTAAGATTTGCAAACTTATTCAACGCATTACTTTTTTGCATAATCAATCTTAATTTTTATCCGGCTCCGTTTTTGCCTTAATTGATTTGTCTTACGTAGATTAGATTCACAAGTTTACCGCATGTCAAAGCCGAGCCGAAACAGTATTCCTCGTCAAGAGTATCTCATTATTTGGAGCCCACCATCCTCTAAATGGGTCAAATTAAATATAGATAGAGCGTACAATCGTTCTCAGTTTTCAATTATATCAGGTGGCCTTATAAGAGATACAGTGCAGGCAATTGACTTGACGGGTTTACTCAGAATTTAGGCTGGTACACATCATTGTCGGCCAAACTTTAGGGAGTATTTATAAGACTCTCGTTTGCATAAAACCTGAGCTTCCACCGGATCAAACTGGAAGTGGACTCTCACAATGCACAATATCCTCTCTTTCTCGGACAATTGCTCATCGATCCTTGATCCTAACGTAATGGGTATTCATGAACTGTTCACTCAAAACTGAACTGTTGTTCATCGACATGTATACTGAGAAAATAACAGATGTACTGACTGACTTGCTTCCTAAGCAGAACATTTTGAAATCAGTATCACTTATTTTGATACTACACTTATTGGGTGTTATCATATCCTAATAGAGGATTAGGGACCTACTTCCCCAAATCTATTTTATAATTTGTGTTCGTTAATTTCCCTTTTATCTAAAAAGCATTATTTTTAATATTTTTAAAATTTTATAAAATAGGTTAAGTCACGAACTGTTTTATCCCGACCTATAAAGCCACCCTAGGCCCGACTCGACCAATTAAGATTCCTAATAAAAATCATCCTCTAAGTATTTAAAATTAATATTGTATACGTTAATTTTTACAATTTTAAAACAAAATTATAAGATTGGTCAAGCTACGGATTATTTTATCCCGACTTGTATGACCACCCTAAGCTTGCCCTAGCCGATTAATATTCTTAATAAAAGTCATCCTTTAAGTACTTAAAAACAATCTTATATATGCTTAATTAAATTTTTTATTTAACCCAAAAGTGATGGGTTAAAATCACGTTCTAATTCAAATCTCAGATTCATAAGCATCCTATTTTTTCTTTCCTATATTCCCAAAAACTGGTTGAACACCTTCGTCTGGAGTGGAGTCTCCTTGGTATAATCTAATTGGCCATAAATCCTTAAATCCAAAAGCATTCTTTAATGTTAGGTTAGCTATCAAAAACAGGTCGAAGACTAAATGGTTTAGTCTGACTAAATCATCATGTGAATTATGTTATCATGTTGATGAGGATAGAAGCCACTTGTTCTTTACTTGTAAATATAGCAATGGCATATGAAGTAGACTTCTTTACATGATGGATCCACGAAATCATTATCATCGTTATCGTCATATCCCGAAGGTCTATAGTAAAATAAAATTTAAGAAATCTAATAATACACAATTATATTTTAAAAAAGTTATTTTCAATAGACCCACATGTAAATATGACATAAATGATATAAATAAAAAAAAAGTCTATACTTATAAATAAGAACATACCCTAAGGTGATTCATAAATTATTATAAACTTGAAAAACAAAATACATTCTTACAAAAATTGACATTCAAGAGACAGATTGTATAAACTGATTTAAATTTTTAATTTTTAACATCCTAATTCTATTAATTTTTATTTGTTATTTTAATTTTGTCTAATATATATTAATAGTTAAAATTTATAGCATTGAGTTAGTATTAAAAAAATAAATTTGAACATTTTATTATCTCATCTTTAAAATCATATTATAATTATAAAATTCATACAAATTTTTATTAAATATAAATTCTAATGTTTAATGCAATACTCTGTACTCATTTAATAATAATAGTAATTTTATTTAAAATATATTTAACAATATTTTAAAATAATTAAATATCATTAAAAACCCTTAAATCTTGAAAATCGAATCTTAAATTGTTAATTTTCTTATTTCAAATAAATTATAAATCATTTTTTAAATAATTGATTATTCAATATAATTATATTAAATCTGTTATTCTTATTTATCAATCATAGTTAAATTTATTATAGCCAACATATGATTTAGCAATAAAGTATTCAAAGACAGCAAATGTTATAACTAAGTCATTGACTTATAATCAAAGTGCCATAATTACAACAGCAAACCGCTAATCCCCAATTACTCCTAATAAACACCAAACCCTAAAACAGCTATCAAATTCTTGACAGCAAGACTTTCACCTCCAACGCAAACTACACCTAACCACCAAACCCATAGAGAGTCCTGCCTTGCCTCTTGAGCGCATACACCACATCCATGGCTGTTACGGTCTTTCGGCGAGCGTGCTCCGTGTAAGTCACGGCGTCTCTGATCACATTCTCAAGGAAAATCTTCAGAACACCGCGAGTCTCCTCGTAAATCAACCCGCTTATACGCTTCACACCCCCTCTCCTAGCCAAACGACGAATGGCTGGCTTCGTAATGCCTTGAATGTTGTCACGAAGAACCTTACGATGACGCTTCGCTCCTCCCTTTCCCAATCCCTTGCCTCCCTTTCCACGGCCAGACATTTTTTATATCTGTGAACAAAGATTCGACAGTTACGTCAACAATCTATCTAAAAGAACCTAACCTTCGTAGAGATCTGAGAAACCCTAGAGATGAAAAATCACACAGAAGCCACCTTTGACCATGAAATTGAACTTATCTACTTGCTATAAAACTCATAAATCAAACAACTAATCGCTTCAAATGATAAATAGTAGTACCTTAATGGCAATCCTAATATGCGCCCAGCAAATCCAAATCTGAGAAGCAATTGAATCGTGACAATGACGAGGAACCGCCGAATGTATTTATACGAAGGACCGTGGCGGGGAATTTGGAGGATCGATCCGTGCCAAATGTCTGGGAAATCGTTTTGATCCGTCCAATGCCAGATCAACTGCTGAGATTGCAAGCTCTGGACTCCTTGAGATCGATGACGTGGCATCAGCTATATTGCTCGGCGCGACGAATTGTGTTAGTGCATTTTTGGATTGGATTTTCGGAAGTTAATAAATGTTTTTCTCCGTCCTGAAAGTATATATATATATATATATATATTCGAATGTAAAATAAAAAAATATTTTTAATAGATATAATTTTTTTATAGTTAAAATATAACTTTTTAAGAAATTCAAATTTAGAATTTTTTCAAAAAGTTTCTCAAAATACTTTTTCAGTTAAATTTTTTAAATCATTTAATAAACCTATTTTTAGTCATTTTTATTCTTATATTTTACAAATAATGATTAAAATACCCACAAACTCATATTTATATTTATCTTATAAACTCATCTTCTATAATCTCTTGTGCTAGTGTTTTATCATATATTTAATTATTTATTCAACTTGAATATTTATTTTAAAATTTATATAATATTATTTGACTTTTTATATATTTTAATATTTATTTATGATATTAGTTTTACTTATATTATATGGAATACTTTTATTTATGTTTCATATAGTTTAAAATTATGTAATAATTAATATCTTATATTTTACATATTGTTTAATATACTTTAAATAATATTTATATGCATAAATAAGTTTTAATATAAAATAAATTGTAGTTAAAATTAAAAGTACTTTTTATTTTTATATTGTCAGCCAGTCTATTATATGAAGATCTTTTTAAAAAGTTTTTTTTTAAATAACAGTCACCTGACTTCTTTAAAAAATTCTTCTCAGAAAAAATCTACAGAAAAAACCCTACTAATATAAGCCCTACCAAATAGAAGCTTAAGTTAATTTGAAAATGAAGATAATAATTTATAACTTTATTTGTCCTTTGAAAAACTCAACAACGTTTATTTAATAATTTTATTGTCATTTTTAAGTGATTCAGACCTTAAAATAGAGATTAATTAGTTCTCGTAAATACTTTTCTTAAAATTGTACAACTGTTGACACCATATATGTAAGATTAATCACATATAAGAATGGCAAAATTGACCCGACCCGTTGAACCCTAGCTGAGTCACAGGCCGAGCCATAGGCCGAAACTACTCAACCCGACCGAATGAAAAGATACAAAACAATGACGTTTTTAAAAAATAAATTGTGGCAAGACTCGATCCAAATGACTATTTAATATAAATTTTAAAAAACTCGAAGTAAAATCTTAATTGAAATATTTTGAAGATTTTCAACTTCTTTATAATAATTTTAGTATTTATATAACTTAATATGCATTCATTAATATTATTTGAATAATTTATTAAAATGTATAAAAATAAAAATTGAGAAGAAAGAAAATTACAAAGTGACATTTGAATACAAGTTAAAACAGTAAACGTTAAGTATATACATAAGCTTCAAAAGCCAAAGCAACAAGTGCTTTTTCACTCTAATTCCCTGTGGCATGAAGGCCTATGATACATATGCCTTAACCAAATCTGAATAATTGCATACAAAACCTGTCCTTGGGCAGGTTATTTTACTGCCATTTTTCTTGGCCATCTCTTCTAATGCCTGCAAAAAAGATATTAACTTCAGACTAAATTTGAGCATATATACTTCAGTTTACCTGTCACTGTTTTAATTAGAACCTTAGTGCTATAGACAAAGCCATTTGGTAGGACTTGAGGTGGGTTCTCTGTGTCCATTAGCTCCTTGGTTATGTAGCAAACAAGCTTTGAGTTGTGTTGCTTGGAGAATGGTAAAGGGAATGCTAACTTTCGAAAGCTTTCATGTGACAATGGATCCTCCTTGGTGCAGTCATCCTCATAACAGTATCTTAAACAGTCAAGAGAAATAAATAAGATGGTTCAGAATCATCTGAAAATCAGGTTATTTGCACGTGTAATCAGTTCGATGATTAATGATTTTGGCAAAAGCCAAGCACGAGGATTCGCCATTATTGTGGCTTGTGCTTGAGGGACTTGTAAGAGGTGTACAAACCCTGCGACAAACATAAAACAAGAAGAAGAAGGACTGCATGCACAAGCAGTAAGTCACTAAATGATGGATACGGTGTTTTCAGTGCGGATAAGCCTGCCTGTAGATAGATATTAAGCAAAGGCTCTATAGTTATGCCATATAATTTGCAGAATTCCTGTTTAAATTGGTCAACCAGGTAATCCCATTGTTTAGGTTCAAACAAGACCTGCATCGCAAAACAAAACATTAAGGTCACTGCTCTTAACTTTCAGAAAACAAAACTGCAGACTGACAATATGATGCTGTCAAATTCAATCGACATTAAGAGAACCTCAATTTCATAGGTAAAAAAACTGATTGGAATATTTCATGATAAAGAAGAATATGCACTCCCAATTTTACGTCATTTTCTCTCTAAAAGACCAAAGTTTACCGGTTATACAACTAAAACTCAAAATAAGTCCACTTGCAGTAAGAAGATAGTCAATACTGATAGATGACGTTACCTTGTAGGTTGAACAATCAGTGGTACTTCTAAATGCCACAGATGCAAAAACCCGCTGCAATTCTTTCATATCTGTGGCACCCCATGGCGCTAGATAGTTCCGACAGTATGTAATGGCATGCAAATAGCTTTGCTCTCGTACCAACTCTACAAACTCTTGAAGTCTCAAATGGAATTCAAATTTGCTCTGTCGTGAAAATAAATTAATACCATCTTGATAAGATTTCATGACAGCAGTAACATTTAGATGAGTCAACATGCTTGGTGGAAAAATCTCCATTCAAGATCTGGGAAGAACAAGGTGCAAATAAATAGTATCCAGTGTCCATCGTTTCAAAGGACACAAGAAATAACTTTAAGCCATTAGATTATAAATCAACTCTTTTACATGAACCCTCCTTAATTGATATCTTTTATCAATGCGAGAATTATACACTTAGACATCTGGTGCATGAAGTTTGCAAAATTGGACATCTGCGAGTGCCCACAAGACGGCATATCATGAGAAAGTCCAGCATCAAACTAGCCTATAAACTTTCTTTAATTATTATTCCTAGTAGATGTGGAAATTATATACTAAAAACACCCCACTCACGCCTAAGAATGGACATTTAGTGCATGAAGTTTGCAAGAGTGGACAATTTCCACACTGATAACAACAACAGTAATGAACAGAATCAGTCGGGAAGTTTTTGAACCTTAACCAATTCCAAACTTCAACTAGCAAGTAGATACATTGAATTCAAAAACGTACGCTAACATGTTTAAACAAGTAGTCAGAAATGCTAACACGTCTAAACAATCAGTAGAAAACTATAATCATTTTACCTTTGTCTTCTTCAATCGTAATTTGTTATCGGAGCACCAGGCTTGAGCAGGACCAACATCCCGGTTTTGAAGGGCATCAATCACCTTTTTTGCTTCTTGGAAAACATCAATATCGACAAGATCCTGAAGTTGCATACACAAATATTAAAAGAAATGAAAGAGATCCAAAAACCAAGAAATCAAAAGGGTTAATTATAACCTCCAATTCACAATTACCAGAATGTTGCTGTCTTCGGCTAGCTTGATTCCAGTCTCATAATACGACATCCTTGACATGTAGTCCACAAGAATTCGCTCCAAGCGAGTGTTGCTCCAATCCGCTAAGTCCTCTGCATCTGCTGATTCCAAATGCTCAATCCGAGTTCTACACCTTTGCGCTTGAAGGTTCTCATTTCTAGTTCCCTCTTCCAACTAAACAATCCGCAAGACTCAATTCTCATTCATCAACAAAAATAATATTAGAATTTTACAATGATAATAAAGCCAAAGGTTCTTGATCCAGTTCAAATAAGTGATGAGAAAGGCAATAAAGCTGATAGGGTACCTTCCTTTTGAGGCCTTGTAATCTGGAGACGAAAGAGGTGAGGTGCTGAATGGCGTCGCATTTGGACACGTCGAAATCGGAAACGTCGCTGATGCCGGAGATAAGGGACGAGACCTCTTTCTCGACGACGCGGTGGTTGGCTCGGATCGTTTTCTTGTAGTGCTCGAAAGGGACACGCAAGATTTGGTGCTCCAGCTTCAGGGACTCCGTCAACTGCGTCAGTTTGGAAGAGGAGACGGTGTTGACCGCGACGGCCGTGTTGGCGACGGCCGATGCGGTGGTTCCGTTGGAGAGTGTATCCAATTCCATACCGGAGAGAAATGGGAATCACTGAAGGCCAGCAAGGTTGGCGCACTTTATCGGCAGTTTAAACGACAACGCATTTAATACTTTGGGTGGACTGACCTTTCGTCTTTGGGTTGTGACTTGTGAGCTTCGTTATATGTACTTATCCTCCTAACGACGACGTTTGCCCGGAAGCATCTATCCAATCCAACTTGACCCGGTCCAGTCTGGATCGATCGAATGCTTTAAACTGGGCTTAGGCTCGGATAGTTAGGCTTAAAGTTCGAAATTTTTTTAAGTGAAAGATCATTATTTTAAATAAAAGAACTAAAGATCATTATCTTGTTTGGTTAAACGCATTTATATATTTTGTTTTTAAAAATAAAAAATGACAACTATTTTACAAAAACATAAAAATAACGTTTTTGTAATTTCTGAAAACAGATTTTCATAAATGTTTTTTTCACAAAAACAAAGCATATTCAGGTTTTTCTCTTCTCTGTGTCGTCTTCATCAATGTTGCATTATCTCCAGATTTGTTTTCATATCTATCTGTTGCTTCTTTGATTTCTGTTATCTCTCTTATTCATAACATCAAACTCATGACAAAATAGGGAAACTAGGCGTGATGAAAGAGAGATATGACAACCGTGAAAAGAAAAAAAAAATGAAGAAAATAACAGTATTATAAATGTAGCCATACTTACTAAAAGCAACATGTAAAACTTCTACTTTGAGCATAAGCTTATGCAATTTTTTGTGATGATAAAGAACTAACATAGAACGTGAATATGTTTAAGCAGAAGACGGCGCAGAAAAACCTAACATTCAACTCTTCAGTTTTTGCTTCATCTCCTTGGGTAAACATAACGACAACTTCATTTGATTCTTTATAAAGAATCAACACCGTGAACCTGTTTATCTGTTGTTGTTTTTGGTTTTTGTTTCCTATTTGTTATTTATGTTTTTTCTTAAAAAAACAAAAACCTGTTTGGTTGAGATTTGTAATATAAAAACTAAAAACAAAAACTTATTTGATTGATATTTCTAATAAAAAATTGAAAACAAAAACATGTTTAGTTTTATTATCATGTTTCTATTTTTTTGTAATTATACACTTATGTGTAATAATTATAATATAATACATTATATTTTAAAATTAATTAGTTATCATTATAGCTAAAATTATATGTATGCAAATCGAATATTATTAAAAATTACACATTGATTATATATAATAAAATTACATAAAATAGAAATTATATTAAGCTGTTATAATTAAAAAAATGCTCATCATACTGTAATCCTTGAAAACATAATAGTACTATCATTTACAAAAAGAAATATAAATCAATTAGAAATAATATAATCACTTCACATTTGTCTAGCAATTTCATCTCGCTTCCAAGACATACCTCAAATTTGTACTAGAGTGAAATTATACTCCACTTGAGAACTTGTATCTTCATTTTCACTTTCCCTAATTTGTTCTTCATTTTCATCACAACTTTCAAATAATTTATCGATTTGTCCATACATTCTAATATAGTTGTGTGTAACACAATAAGCAATAACGATGTATTTTTGTTTCTTCATATCATAACTCGACATGTTTTTAAGTGTAGGGAATCTTGTTTTTAGAACACCACAATATCTGTTAATAACATTTCTTAATAAAAAATGCATGTAGTTAAATAATTCATGTGGACCTTGAGGTTTTCCTCTACCTCTGTAATCTCACAAGTGATATCTTTCACTTCGATATGGTAAAAGAAATCTAGGCATATTAGTGTAGTCCGAGTCAACCAAATAGTACTTACCTAACATAGAAAGAACATAATATGAATAAAAAGATATTAAAAATGAATCATAATTACTATGTTTACTTAAAATAATATAATACATTGTGAAGGTATAGGAAATTGATTCGCTAGATTTATCACTGTTTCTAAAAAAACTCCAGAGTCATTTGCAGTACCTTCTCATCCAGCCATTACATATGTAAAATGCATGTCAAATAAGCAACACCACATAATATTTTGGAATTCTTTTGCCCTTCTATGGTATTTGTTCATCGGTCGAAATATATGCATCAATATGTGTACCATTTATTACTCCTATACAATCATAAAAAATAAAAAATAAATTAAAATAATTTTTAATCATAAAGGCATAATTAAATATATGAATGTACCTAAAAATATGGAAAGAGTTTTGAATTATGTTAAATCTTATGAGGTGTATTAGTAAAAGATGGTGGAGTAATGACTCTTTTTTCAAAACGATTAATTGCATATAAGGCTTTTCGAAAGTACTTCGAAATTGTCTATGTTGAATATTGAAAGCGTTCTACGTTGACTTTAGTTGTCTTACTATGTCCTATAGTCATCAAGAAAATTGCTAATTGTTCCTCCACAGTCAAATGATTTGTTGCCTTTAAGCCTCCTAAACTCATCAACTCATCACATAAGCTCAAGAAGATTATCTTTCTCATTCTTAAGTTTTCATAAATCCTTGTAGGATTCCCATTCAAAAGTTCTAATATCTAGTCATGACCTGGTAGACCAGAAGTTCTACATGGTTGCTTTTGTAAATGAAAATATTTGTTCTCTCCCCCAACTACAGAAATAATGATTACCTTCTTTCGTTCATCATCAGAATTTGATTCGAAATCTAACAAGAAATCCATGTATCTACAATGTCAACATTAAATCATTAATAAAATATTCAATCAAGTATATTTAATCAAATATAGAAAAATATTCATACAAGATATAAACTTAAAACTAAGTCAAATATTCATACAAAATACAAACTAAAAATGTTCAAAATATAGAATAGTGCTTGATATAAAAGTGTCAAATCGATAAGAATTCGATATGCAATAACCTGAAAATATAACTAAAGCGATATAATCTAATCTAGCTTTCTTGTTTGTGTCGTCTTCAAAAAAATATCCCCATAAAATGGAGAATCATGTAAAACCTTCACAGTTTTTCCATACTGCACACCATCAACACCCAATTCATCTAAAGAATTCAGATGTTCTATCATTATGTTAGACTCTTGAGATCTGTTCTCTGTAGTGGATAATGTTTCACTCGATTTTTTCTCAAGTAAATCATTCTTCCTTTTTTGATTATTCATTGAGTATAAGTAAGGCTTCTTCTACAATATTATAATGTGTTTTCTTTGCCTTCTTGTTATTAGGAGATTTTTTTCTTTTAGACGGAGAACTTTTATCTTGATCTTCTTTTCCATTATACGAGTAATCTTCATCAATATCATTTTCATATTCCTCTTTTGTACTATTCAATGGATATTTAGTTGATAAATCTGCATGCATACAAGCTGCAGTAGTATCTTCAAAAATATGAAACAAGTCTAAAAATTCCTCACTTCCTTTTTTTTTAATCTTTAAGTCATTTTATGAACCTATAATTACGAAAAAGGTAAATGAGAATGAATATTATATAATATGATATATTAATAAAACAAAAGACATATTTTACCTTAAATAGATTTTTCCCAACATTCATTTATAGAATTAACTTCACCAGTAAAAGAGTTGTAATTGATTCATGTTTCTTTGAGTAAGTTCTTAAAATTCTTCAATCTACCCCTCAATCTTTTATACTTATTCTTCAATTGAATATCAGTATACTCCTTGTTGAATTTTGTTTGAAGCCCTGTTTTAATATTCTTCCAACCAGATTTTAAAAAGGTAGTAGTCGTTCGATTTCCCTTCTTCACTTCTTCAACTATCAAGGAGATTAAATACATCTCTATAGTATC
>JANSVA010000003.1:37553903-37564719 GCA_025504915.1 Erythroxylum reticulatum | reverse complement strand
GCTTTGGATCAATGTAGGACTACTCTTCATAGTAGTTCGGTGAAGAAGTGAATCTGTACTTTGTATCGTGCAAAAAGAAACCTGTACAAAAAGACTAACCCAAAAATAAGGAAAATTCACATACCTTAGCTTATTGGTCACCCAAATCTGGCACTTACGTGGCTAAGGGTGTGAAATACGCGACTTGATTGTCAAACCTAGAAGTTGCAACAGATGGAAACTCATTATCATAACGATGATAATATGAAAAATCAGAATCAAAAGCATGCTGATAGTGAGCCATGCTCCTAAAATATCGAAAAATTAGAAAGAGTTGTGAAACAGAAACAAACGGAAGACAAGGTAACCAAGAACAACAAAACCAAAAATAAGAACAAGAAAAAAAACATCACTAAAAAAACCGTTAAGAAATTCCCTGGCAATGATGCCAAAATTGGAAACTACTGTCGCCTGTAACAAAATTTAAAAAGAAACCAACTACTGTTAATACAAAATAATGTAGTAGTGGAAAGTAGGGATCGTTCGTACGAGAAATTTTTAACGGGAAAATTTAGCGAGTTTAAAACTAAAACAAATAGAGGGTTTGGTTCACGTAATTGAAGAAATTAGACAAATCAAAAATTTGAAATTACCAAAAATAATTAGATCTAAAAATTTAAGAGACAAACCTTGGTTTCAGGTCACCGATGTTATCACGCTAAAATTGATCCTCGATATAAAATTTCAATCAATAATAAACATTCATTGTGGGATGTTTTCTTTTAAGTTTAAATGACTAGAAACATTTATCCTAACATTCTTATTAAACAACAACCTAGATACAGTCGTAGGTTAAATTGAATAATAGCTTTAAGAACAAAGAAACGAATGAACAAGATGATACATGTACGAAATGCAATTAATCAAGATGAATAACTTCTCAGAATTTCTGACTCTGACGGAAAGAAGGTAATCCTAATAGCTACTTGTAATTAACGAAACTGAAAGTCATATTTCATTAATCTTACTATTGAACAAATCAATCCCTAGTTGCGTACGCAGAAATCAATTACTTCAATTGGAAAAAGTAATTAAGAAGATATTCAATATTCATAAAAAATATAAACTTTATTGAAACATCTAACATATAATATCAGATAACATGGCTTCCCTCAATGAAGAAAAGAAGTTTAGCTATTGATAACAAAAGCATAAATCAAAGAAATAATAACACATCGAGTCTCAATCCCTGGTATTTTTTGAAAAATACGAAAATATAGAAGAAAATGTGTAGAAAATGTAAAAAGATTGAAGAAAAAAATTGCAGAAATTGAAATTCTATTCTAAACAAAGGCTACCATGAGTAGTCATAATTTTCCCCTTTTAATGCCTCCCGATCCCTTCCTTTTTCATCCTATCTTGCAGATCACATCCCCCACATGTTCAGATTGTGATTCTCCATCAATATAATCTTTAAAGATTATGAAAGATTAGATTGTCCTTATCACATCAGGATGGTCTCTGTAAAAGTAACGCCAATGGTTGTGGAGACTCAACATCGTGCTTGTCACCTTTGTTCCTTAGCTTGCGCTTGCCCACAGCTCATTCAACTCATATGTGATTAGCCACTTTTCTTCTTCTTGCTTCTCTTCTTGTTCTTCTTCTTCTACGACCTGCAAACAACTAGGAAAAGGAAACGAAGTTCGATTAGCTATTGCATGAACTGCATCGCTTACCTTACGAGGATGCACATCCTCCATCTTTTCTCGAACTATAACCTCTTCCTCTTCTAACTCCGCTTGCTCTTCCTTCATTTCTTTGGCAAATTGACTCGAAAAAGGGTGTGGAATAACCATATTCTACAGATTATTTTGTGTCATTTCTGATTGTGAAGGTGCCTTTTCCATGATTTCTTCTTCTACCTCTCTTCTAGAATTTTTTCGAAAGTGGTTTTTGCAATTCCTTATCACTCCACAATGTGATAGCCTTGGCACCTTTTTTGGGATTGCTCTCTGGTTATGCTGGAAAATTTCTAAAAGTTCATGCTTCCAATCAATTTATGGTAGTTGCCATTTGACTTATTTTGTTTTTGATATTCCTTTGTTGATTTTCCATATTTCGGATACTTGCTTCAGTATTCCGTTGAAACGTCAAAGTGTTAGTGGTCAAAGATTGCATTATATCCTCGAAGGAAGTCTTACCTTCGAAATTGAATGTTGTAGTTTGATGTTGTCGAGGCACATATGGTTGTCTAAACTATTGGAATTGAAGACTGCTTATCGTCAAACTCATTATGACATCCTCCAAAGACATCTCATCAATATGTGGTGGCAATGGTGATGTTGGAGGCTCTGGATCAAAGTAGGACTACTCTTTATAGTAGTTCGGTGAAGAAGTGAATCTGTACTTTGTATCCTGCAGAAAGGAACCGGGAAAAAAAGACTAACCCAAAAATAAGCAAACTTCATATACCTTAGCTTATTGGTTACCCAAATTTGGTACTTAAGCGGCTAAAGGTGTGAAATATACGACTTGATGGTGAAACATAGAAGTCGCAACAGATGGAAACTCATTATCATAACAAGGATAATATGAAATATTAGAATCAAAACCATACTGATAGTGAACCATGCTGCTAAAATATCAAAAAATTAGAAAGAGCTGTGAAACTGAAACAAAATGAAGACAAGGTAACCAAGAACAACAAAACCAAAAATAAAAACAAAAACAAAATCATCATTAAAAAAACCGTTAAGAAATTCCCTGACAATGGCGCCAAAATTTAAAAGTGTTGTCGCCTGTAACAAAATTTAAAAAGAAACCAACTTTCGACAATACAAAATAATGCAGTAGTGGAAAGTAGGAATTCTTCGTACGAGAAATTTTTAACGATAAAGTTTAGCGAGTTTAAGACAAATAGGGCGTTTGGTTCACATAATTTAAGAAATTAGACAAAACAAAAATTTGAAATTAACAAAAATAATTAGATCTAAAAATTTAAGAGACAAACGTTGGTTTCGGGTTACCGATGTTATCACACTAAACTGCATGGTCGATATAAAATTTCAATCATTAATAAACATTCATTGTGGGATATTTTCTCTTAAGTGTAAATGACTAGAAACATGTATCCTAACTTTCTTATTAAACAACAACCTAGATACGATCATAGGTTCAGTTGAATAATAGCTTTAAGAACCAAGAAACCAATGAACAAGATAATACATGTACGACATGCAATTAATCAAGATGAATAACTTCTTAGAATTTCTGACTCTAACGTAAAGAAGGTAATCCTAATTGCTACTTGTGCTTAACAAAACTAAAAGAAAAATTTCATTAATCTAGCTATTGAACGAATTAATCCCTAGTTGCGCACCTAGAAATTAATCACTTCAATTGTAAAAAGTAATTAAGAAGATATTCAAAATTCATCAAAAATATAAACTTTATTGAAACATCTCACACATAATAGCGAATAACATGGCTTCCTTCAACAAAGAAAAGAAGTTTAGCTATTCATAAGAAAAGTAGAAATCAAAGAAATAATATCACAACGATTCTCCATCCTTGATATTTTTTTAAGAATACCAAAATATAGAAGAAAATGTGCAGAAAACATAAAAAGACTGAAGAGAAAAACTGCAAAAATTGAAATTCTATTCTAAACCAAGGCTAATGTGAACAGTGACATTTTTCCCCTTTTAATGCCTCTCGATCCCTTCCTTTTTCATCATATCTTGCAGATCACATCACCCACATGTTCAGATTGTGAATCTCCATCAATCTAATCATTAAAGATTATGAAAGATTAGATTGTCCTTCTCACACCAGGATGGTCTCTATAAAAGTAACGCCAATGGTTGTGGAGACTCAACATCTTTCTTTTCACCTTTGGTCTTTAGCTTGTGCTTGCCCACAGCCCATTTAACTCATACGTGATTAGCGACTTTTCTTCTTCTTCTTCTTCTTCTTCTATAACCTGCAAACAACTAGAAAAAGGAAATGAAGTTCAGCTAGCTATAGCATGAACTGCATCGTTTACGTTACGAGGTTGCACATCCTCCATTTTTCTCGAACTATAACCTCTTCCTCTTCTAACTGTGCTTGCTCTTCCTTCTTTATTTTGGCAAATTGACTTGAAAAATGGCATGGAACCACCATATTCTACAAATGATTGTGTCATTTTTGATTGTGAAGGTGCCTTTTTCATGATTTCTTCTTCTACCTCTCTTCTAGAATTTTTGGAAGTGGTTTTCACAATTCTTTACCACTCCGCAATGTGATAGCCTTCGCACTTTTTGTGGGATTGATCTCTGGTTATGCTGGAAAATTTCTAGAAGTTCATGCTTCCAATCAATTTATGGAAATTGCCATTTGACTTAGTTGGTTTTTGATATTCCTTTGTTGATTTTCCATGTTTTGGATACTTACTTCAGTATTCTGTTGAAACGTCAAAGTGTTAGTCGTCAAAGATTGCATTATATCCTCGAAGGAAGTCTTACCTTCGAAATTCGATGTTGTAGTTTAATGTTTTCGAGGCATATATGGTTGTCTATACTGCTGGAATTGAAGAGTGATCGTTGTCAAACTCATTTGATCTCCTCCAACAACATCTCATCAATTTGTCCTGGCGATGGTGGTCGTGGAGGCTCTGGCTGAAAGTAAGACTACTCTTCAAAGTAGTTTGGTGGAGAAGTGAATTTATACTTTGGATCCTACAGAAAGGAACACATTCAAAAGAACTATCCCAAAAATAAGCAAGCTTCACATACCTTAGCTTATGGGTCACCCAAATTTGGTACTTATGCGGCTAAGGGTGTGAAATACTGGGCTTGATGGTCAAACCTATAAGTCGCAGCAGATGGAAACTCGTTATCATCACAAGGATAATTTGAAAATCAGAATCAAAAGCAAATTGATAGTGAGCCATGCTACTAAAATATCAAAAAATTAGAAAGAGCTGTGAAACTGAAACAAACGGAAGACAAGGTAACCAAGAATAACAAAACCAAAAATAAAAACAAAAACAAAAACATCACTAAAAAACCATTAAGAAATTCCCCGACAATGGCACCAAAATTTTAAGCTGCTGTCGCCAGCAACAGAATTTAATAAGAAACCAACTTCTGTTAATTCAAAACAATGTAGTAGTAGAAAGTAGGGATCGTTCGTATGAGAAATTTTTAATGGTTTGGTTCACGTAATTTAAGAAATTAGACATAACAGAAATTAGAATTAGCAAAAATATTTAGATCTAAAAATTTAAGAGACAAACCTTAGTTTCGAGTCACCGATGTTATTACACTAAAATGGATGTCGACATAAAATTTCAATCATTAATAAACATTCATTGGGTGATGTTTTCTCTTAAGTGTAAATGACTAAAAACATGTATCCTAGCATTCTTATTAAACAACATCCTAGATACAATCATAGGTTCAATTGAATAATATCTTTAAGAACCAGGAAACCAATGAACAAGTTAATACATATACGACAGGCAATTAATCAAGATGAATAACTTCTTAGAATTTTCGACTCTAACGTAAAGAAGGTAATCCTAATTGCTACTTCTGATTAACAAAACTGAAAGTCATATTTCATTAATCTAGCTATTGAACGAATCAATCCCTAGTTATGCACCTAAAAATCAATCACTTCAATTGGAAAAAGTAATTAAGAAGATATTCAATATTCATCAATAATATAAACTTTATTGAAACATCTGACACATAATAGCAGATAACATGGCTTCCCTCAACTAAGAAAAGAAGTTTAGCTATTCATAACAAAAGTAGAAATAAAAGAAATAATAACAGAACGAGTCTCCATCCCTGGTATTTTTTGAAGAATACGAAAATATAGAAGAAAATATGCAGAAAAAGTAAAAAGACTGAAGAGAAAAACTGCAGAAATTGAAATTCTATTCTAAACAAAGGCTACTGTTAGTAGTCACGTTTTTCCCCTTTTAATGCCTTCCGATCCCTTCCTTTTTCATCCTATCTTGCAGATCACATCCCCCAGATGCTCAGATTGTGAATCTCCATCAATATAATCTTTAAAGATTATGAAAATCTCAAAAGAATTAGATTTAGATTTTCAAAGCAGATCTGGGAATTTTCTTCACCCTTTCACTTGCCCACGTTTAGTCACTAAATTGCTGCCAAACTTGGAATTTCAGATTTTATTCATTTCTTTTTCATATTTTTGATTCAATTTTGTCTCTTAGGTGTTAAAAATCATCTGAGAACAATTATAAGAAAATTCCATTAATTTAGAACAATAATTTCAACATATTAAAGAGAATTAAGTACAAAATAAGCGCAAATTGATAACTTAACAACTTGCCACATTCCAAGGCTTGATGAATGAAATTTTTAAGCCATTCTTGTGAAAGATTGTTGTTTTTTGATGACATCCTTGTATACTCCAAATCATGGGATGCACATATGCAACCTGTTCAAGCTGTTTTAACTGTTCTCCAACAACACCTCATTTTTGCCAAAAGAGAAAAGTTTGTCTTTGGGGTTCAAAAAGTTGAATACCTTGGACATATTCTATTTGAAAATGGCATGGAACCTAATCCCAATAAAATTCAAGCAGTTTGGGACTAGTCAACACTAAGGATGATTAATGAGGTATGTAAGTTTCTTAGGCTCACAGGTTGTTACTGAAAATTCACAAAGAATTATGGGGCCATTTTCGAACCTTTAAATTGGTTGTTAAGTAAAGAGGGGTTTTCATGGACACAAGAGGTTGACGAAGCTTTTAACCATCTCAAACAGGTAATGTCTCATGTGCACGTTCTACGGCTGTCTGATTTTTGTCATAGAGTGTGATGCTAGTGGGAAAGGAATCGACGTAGTCTTAATGCAAGAAATGTAGCCGATAACCTTTTACATCAAAACTCTTAAAGGTTCATCCCTCAGGTTGTGCACCTATGAAAAGGAAATGCTTGTAGTGGTGAAATCTGTAAGGAAATGGCATCCATACCTTCTCAGAAATTCCTTTGTGGTTCGTACTGACTATAAAAACCTTAAATATTTATTAGAGCAACGAATTTCCACTTTGGTGTAATCAAGATGGTTACCAAAATTGATGGGATATGATTACCGAATTGAGCACATGAGAGGAGTAAAAAATTGGGCTACGAATGATTTGTCACGTCAAGCTAAATTCTTGTTCTTCACAATCTCTAAACCTGAAGCAACATGGTGGCGGACCATGACACTGATCCATATTATCAATAATTCCCACACACCATCAAATGTGGGGGTGTTTGGTTTAAGAAGTAAAAGGTAATTCTTAACCTGATTATCATCTGATAACTCTCATTCTCACTGCACTACATGAGACTCTCGTTGAGGGACACTTTGGGTTCCACCATACCCTCGTCCGGCTCCATAATGACTTCTTTTAGGATGGAATGCGTAAGACGATACAGGAATTTATCCATCATTATGATGCTTGTCAATGTTACAAAGTGGAGAACTTAGCCCTTGCTGTTCTAATGTAACCACTTCCAAGTCTTGATAAGATATGGAGCGACATTTCTATGGACTTTGTGGAAGGGATGCCTTATTGAGAAGGGTATCGAGTGATCATGGTGGTGGTCAATAGGCTGTCCAAACGTGCTCACTTTATGCCAATGTTGCGTCCTTACACCACCTCTACTGTAGCTAATTCATTTGTGGAAAATGTGGTTAGGCTTCATGGTATACCTACTAGTATAGTGACTAATCATGATAAAATTTTTATGAGTAGTTTATGGAAGAAATTATTTGAATTATAACGGACTCAGATGAGAATGGGATCAAGCTACCACCCACAAATAGACTAGCAAACCAAGGTTGATAACTGGATATTAGAACAATAGTTAAGGTGTTATACAAATGATCAACCAAAGAAATGAATGAGTGGTTGCTTTAGGCTGAGTATAACTACAACACATCCTATCGTTCTTCTACCAAACTCTCTCCTTTTCGGGTAGTCTATGGAATTCCTCCTCCATCTTTGATTTCGTATGCACTATGAACTACTAATGTTGATGTTATTGATATTTATCTCTTTTAAAGGGATGAACTATTATAAAGATTACGCACCCATCTGCACCAAGCATAAGATTGAATGAAAAATATCGTCAACCAGCATCGATGTGATGTCTAGTTTTTTATTGGAGATTACGTTTATCTCAAACTATAAACATATAGGTAGACTACGATAGCTTTGTTCCTCTCTAAAACTTTCTCCTAGGTATTATGGACCATTTCAAATATTGGAGAAATTTGGAGTTGTATCTTACTTAATGGATCTTCCTCCTAGATCCATCTTATTTTTCATGTTAGCAAGCTCAGAAAATTTATGGGTGATGTTCCAGTCACTTCACCAACCTTACCACCTTCATCGGAGGATCATCCCATCCTATCTTATCTAGAAAAGATTCTCCGACAAAGCATAGTACAAAAATGAAAATATAGTTCCCATATTGAAGTGATGATCAAATGGTTAGGAGCCCCTGAAGAAAATGTAACTTAGGAGGACTATTACAGGCTCGATAATACCTTTCCAGACTTGGCCCTTGAGGACAAGTAAAAGGGGGGAGAATTGATAATTCTGCATAGAGTTGCATGGCCCATGCATACATGGCACTGGGTTTTTAGTGGCCATGCATGTGTCTTCTTAGGTGTTGGATGATCTTTCACATGGGAATTAGGAGGAGTTTACGTGCAAGCTTGGTTGTTAGGTTTCCTTAAGAATTGGACAACTTGTTGAGTTTGTTGCTTAAGTTGTTACTGGTTTTCATTATTTTTGTTTCCATATAGCAAGGTGGTGTAGACCATTATTTATGATAGATTGTTTCTTTTTCTTGTTGGATAATGCTACCAGATTAATAGAAACGCAAAATTCAATATACGCAAATCTCTCTCTCACTACTTTCTCTCTCTAACAAAGCTTCTGTCAATTAAAAGTAAGACATATCAATTATGTTACGTTCTAATTGTTCCACATCGATAATAAAAGAGACTGATGTGGGGTTTATAGGTTTATGGGCTCTCCCACCCTTCAAGCTAGCTTTTGGGGTTATTTATCCCATAAGTAACAATTGGTATTAGAGCTCACACCATTCCTTCAAGTCCTCACACTATGCCCACAGGTGGTGATGTCGGCATTGCAGTGTTCACTCGAGGCTAGAAAAGGTCTAGCGTATAGCCGACCCTTAGGTACATGAGTGGTGACGTCAATATAGTAGTGTTTGTTCGGGGCTAGAAAAGGTCTAGTGCACAGGCAGCCAGTCGGTGCTTGGGGTATGGAGCATGATGGGATGTTACGCTCTAATTGTCCCACATTGGTTATAAAAGAGACTGATGTGGGTTTTAAAGGCTTATGTGCTCTCCCACCCTTCAAGCTAGCTTTTGGGTTTGGTTCTCCTATAAGACCTTTAACAAAAGAATAATCCATGAGATGGAAAAAAAATTAGAAAAGTGTTGTTATGAGTTGAGGAGTTCATGGAAGGCACTAAACATCTTGGTACCACATATATTCTGAAACTACCAGGTAACAGCAGTACAAGGGCTAATGGTGCAAGCTGATCCTCAACATTTCATAAAACAAAAAAGTTATGCATTGCTAGTCTTTGAGTAAGATTTTTGGCGTGATTGGACACTGATAGAGACGGTGTTCCTATTTTTCAAAAAGTTAGATTAGTTGAATTCTCAACCAATGAGGACGAAATAGAGAGGCAAATTGTTGTCAGAGACTGATTATTTTGCATGTATTTCTCAAATACTTGTTAGAAAATATAAACCACAATCTCTTACCGAATTGGAGTGAATATTTCTATTGAATCAGTTGCTATAAACTTAGTAACTGAACCTAAGTTTCTTATATAAATTGGTGACATTTTCACGATTTTTATTACACTTCTTGACTCTTAGATTTGATGCTTAATTTGACTCTTGAGTGCTTGCCTTTACTTTATGTAGTTTGAGAGTAAAATTGTCACAAATAATTAGTAATTGCACTAAATTAATTTTTATTAGAACAATTGATACTGCAAACTACCATTTTTTTATTGTAGGAGACTCAAGAAGTAGAACCAAGGAGTGAAGGTTGAAAATGATAAGTCAACAAGTGAATAGGGGTAATAAAAATTCACGCAGAAACTCTTCGGGAAAAGTTCGCCGTGACGAAGGGATATGTTTGTGCCGTGGAGAAACTGGAAGCTTAGTTAATAAAATCATTCGGGAAAAGTTATCCACGACGACGCATCTCCTCACAGCAGCGAAACCTTCGAATTGGCACTGACCCAGACCATTTTCAGAATTGTAATCCACTGTACAATTAGATATAAATAATCCGTTTTGTGAAAAATACCTATTTTAGGTTAAGTAACAACAGGAGGCCGACAGAACATGTAGACACAAGACTACACTCACACTCTCCATCATCTTTCTCTCATCTCCACACCTTCGTTCTCTCTTCTACATAATCTTTCATCCATTTTTCCACCGTCGGTTGCTACCATGGGTATCTTTAGAGGGTTCTCGGTGGTGAAGTCTGTTGGAGCTATGCTTAGTAAAACATCCGATCCTTTTGAATATGTAACAATGGCTTGAGTTCAACGGGTTTAAAAAGGGAGTAGCCAATTCCATGTTTAGCTATGATTTATAACTCCTAGGTTTAGGATTTGTGATGTGTAGCTAAACATTCTTGATTAGAGTTTAATCAAGTGTTAGATATTCATTGTGTTGTGGGATTTGTTGATGTAGAACTTTGAGCTTAAATATATGAAGTCTCATATATGTCTATTTGTGATCTTTTTGAATCTCTTTTA
>JANSVA010000003.1:37515856-37553803 GCA_025504915.1 Erythroxylum reticulatum | reverse complement strand
ACAATGCATACACATTATGGAAACTTCAAACTACATCAGATCCTGGGAACTAACGTTATTACGAACTATTTTGCATACACCAAAACCCATATAACAGATCAGTATACAAATCCCCAACCAAATCCCCTAAGCAAATCCCCACATTCAATTGTCCAGCATCAGAACACACAAAAGTGAATCAACCTCCCAACCAAACTCCTTCTGCCCAAAGCAAAACCAACAAATTTGAAACTACGACAGATGAAATAAATTCCAAAACCCAGTGGGCATGCATTTGGATCCAGCTAAAAGTGGGTGTCCGGGTCAACCACAAAATGCAACCACAGTGTCGGTCAAGGAAGGAAGACTGATATGTTTCCAGCATAGAATGAAATACTTACTTGACCTTGGAGAGACGAAGGAGTCGGGGAAGAAGGGCAGCGTGCGAGAGGGACAATGCGAGACTGAAATCGTGGGGAGAAGTAGATGATGTGCTTCGCGATACACGAGAGACGTACCGGAGTCGGGGACGAAGACAGACGAACAAGGGAGTCAGGGATGAAGACGAGTCGGGGTAGTTGCGTCAAAACTGAAGTCTACTATGTTTCGGAGACAGGGATAGCGGTCTCTGTCCTCCAATTTTGGGAAGTACAAAAAAACTTGTTTATGTCATTCGGGGACGGTAGACAAAAAAACGAGGACAGCAACCAAACGTTATCGATGACAAATTTTTTATGTCTCGTCCTCTGTCCCCACTAACGGAGACAGGAACCAAATGTTACGTTAGACATGGACCTACAGAAGCCCCGAAATGGAGCAACAACAACTCACTTTGCCCTTTAAAATTAATACCAATTGATTATAATATGTTGTTTAGAATTAAATTACAAATTTATATAATTTTTAAAATTATATACGAGAATGAAAAAGTATCAAATATAGATGTTATTAATAGATAATAATTATTAATTTGTATCAAACTTTTAAAATTTTAAATTACAATGTTGTACAGTTTTACTGAGATGGAATTATATAATAAATATATAAATATTATGATTTTGTAAGATTAAATATATTATTATTAATACAACATTTTATATACAATATTAGTCATAACTATTTTGTAATATTAAATTATGTTTTTTATTTAGTATTTATGTTTATTTTATTTATTATTTAAGTATTAATATGAATATTAATAAATTTTTATATTTATTTAAAAGTATAGAAATGAAATTGAATGGATCTTTTACAGTTAACACTACGCTTTTGGGCTTTGATAACTCCGTATTATTTCTGTAGATTCTCTATCGAGTGAATCACTCGCTTTCGTTTCTCCGGCGACGATCTGTTTCAATCAATCTCCGATCAGGTAAACCCTAACCCTAACCTGACTCAACCCTGTCGATTAATGTATGTAAACGTAAGAAGCTAACATTGAAGAGAATATCGTGTAGTTCTTCTTTCTCTATTATGATTCTTTTAGGGTTCTAATTACTGCTGGCCGTAGAAATTCGAATATGGATCACCATGAAGACGAGTGCCGCGTTGGAGGTGAATCCCAAAGTAAGCAAGACGATGAGGTGAGCCTCTTTCCTCGAGGTTTTGTGCCTAGTGATTCTTACTAAGGCGGTTGTGCTGTTTATGTGCTTTCAAACAGGAATTATCTTGATTGTAACTCTGAATATGAATTTTACTCTAAAAAAGTTTCGTTCCGGTTTTCATTTTCCAGGAAGCCATTGCTCGACTTGAGGAAATTAAAAAATCTATGGAGGAAAAAGTGTCTCTTCGTCAGAGTAACTTGAATCCTGAAAGACCTGGTTAGTTGCTTTGCAAGAATTTGAGGATGGAATTTGTTTTAATTGACTTCATTGCATGTAATGTACGAAATTGATGAGAAATGTAAAATTTATGAACCTTGATTAGAAGATAAAGTAGCATACGTTCAATAGTTTGCCCACGATTTAAGGAGAACAGAAATCTATGAAGTCAAGCGTGTTATACATCAAATAAGTTGGTCTGTCTTTTAAGTATGTTTGAGGCTGCATTCTGTGTTGCTTATGTTTTAGGCTTTTAAAATATTACTGTCACATTTACTTTAATGTAATTACCACCCATCAGATGCAGGGTTTCTCCGGTCATTGGATTCTAGCATCAAACGTAATACTGCAGTTATCAAAAAGTTAAAGCAGATAAATGAAGAACAGAGGGAAGGGCTGATGGATGAGTTGCGAAGTGTGAATCTTAGCAAATTTGTTAGTGAGGCTGTGACAGCTATATGTGATGCTAAGCTTAAAACATCTGACATACAAGCAGCTGTTCAGGTAGCCTGTTTATCCAGTCATTGGCATAATACTCGCTGGTGCTTGTTCCATGTTATTAAGTCGGGTTAAAATGCACATGCTAAAGTTGTTAAAGTGCAATCTGATCTTTAATTTTCGAACTGTTTTGGCTCTTTGTACAGTGTGTGGAAGTATTCTAGTCTTGTTATATGTTGAAGATCACATTCTCGCATGGACAATAATACATAACGCTGCAGTTATACATCCTCTTTTTTTAATGCTTTGCCCTGACACTTATGTTCATCTTCCTCAGATCTGTTCCTTACTTCATCAGAGATACAAGGACTTCTCACCAAGCTTGGTACAAGGGCTTTTGAAGATCTTTTTTCCTGGAAAAACTGGTGAAGACTTGGATGGGGATAAGAATTCAAAGGCTATGAAAAAGCGGAGCACCTTGAAATTGCTTGTAGAACTTTATTTTGTTGGAGTTATAGAGGATGGCGGTATTTTCATCAATATAATTAAGGATCTCACTAGCTTAGAACATTTAAAGGACCGGGATAGTACACAAACAAATTTGACTCTCCTTGCTAGTTTTGCTCGACAAGGGAGACTCTTTCTGGGATTGCCACACTCCGGACAAGAAATTTATGAAGAGGTGTCAAAAATCTGATGTCTGTCTGTCTCTGTCATATGTCATTTTGTAGTTATTTGGGCAGTTGGACTAGGATCTGGAACTGGTTTTTTCTTTTCATTAAGAACTAACTTGTTCTTGCTTTAGTGCCTTGATTAAAGTGATAATGTGTGGGATGTTTATGAGCACTTCTTATTTATGTCAATTGCTTTTATTTTTCTTTTGCTAAGATGCTTTATTCTCCTTCTGATTACTTGCCAATATGAGTCTGAATGGTCACCTGCTAACCTAGTGATGTCTGGTTGCAGTTTTTTAAAAGCCTCAACGTCACATCTGATCAGAAGAAGATTTTCAGAAAAGCTTTTCACACGTATTACGATGCTGTAGCAGAGCTGCTTCAATCTGAACATACCGTAAGAGTTACACTCCTTTTGACCTTAGAACTATATACTGCTTTAACCCAGGACAGTAGATTATGAGTTTATCTTATACTAACCTTTGTTTTTTAATTTAGTATGAACACTGTAACTGTCAATTATTATTTCTTAATAGTCACTTCGTCAAATGGAGCATGAAAATGCAAAGATTTTGAATGCTAAAGGGGAACTCAGTGATGAAAATGCTGCAGCATATGAGAAGTTGCGGAAGTCTTATGACCACTTATATCGTAATGTTTCATCGTAAGTTTTCTACAATTGCTTCTTTTTTTTGGATCTTATCCGTGTTGATGAGTTACCATCCTTAAGTTTGATAATATATGTGTTTGTAGAGCAGTTGATCTTGCTTTCACACTCAATTTTTTGTATAGAGAAATGGAGTATACTTGATAGAGAAATTTTAGCTGGCATTGGCAATTTTTTCTGTGATTTATATAATATACATAAACTTTTTGTTATCAGTTTGGCAGAAGCACTTGATATGCAGCCCCCAGTGATGCCAGAGGATAGTCACACGACTAGGTTGACTTCAGGTGAAGATGCATCCCTGCCTGCTGCTGGGAAAGATTCTTCTGTTCTGGAGGCTTTATGGGATGATGAAGATACCAGAGCCTTCTATGAATGCTTACCAGATCTCAGGTCTGTCAGCGCTGGATAATAGCATTTGAATGAAAGTAAATCAAAGACCTGTTAATTATTATTTACCAAAAATACCTCATCATTTAATGACTTGTTCATTGTTCTTGGATCTTGGTGAAACTTTGGTGTGAATTTAGAAAACCTGCTAAATTTTCCTTCCAGAGCATTTGTTCCAGCTGTGCTATTGGGAGAAGCTGAACCCAAAGTAAGCGAGCAGTCAGCAAAGACTCAAGAGCCACCAACTGTGAGTAAATGCTTCAGTTATCTAACAGAATTTACTTACTCCGTAAACAGACAAAGTTTCTGTATTTGTGTTTTATGCTGACGTTGTGCATCACTTTTGTTCAAGGAATCGGCACCTGGATTGGAACTAGGCCAACCTAATGATGCATCAGAGGTTGCAGAAGAATCTGGTGCTGTGCAGGAAGGAAAGCCAATAGAGAAAGGGAAAGATAAGGAAGAAAAGGATAAAGAAAAGGCCAAAGATCCAGAAAAAGAGAAAGTGAAAGAAAAAGATATGGATAGAAAAGGAGAAAATGAGAAAGATAAACTTAAAGGTGTTGAAGGGACAAATTTGGATGCTCTACTGCAGAGGCTTCCTAGTTGTGTTAGCCGTGACCTAATTGATCAATTGACAGTAATCATACTTCTGCAGTTTGTTGTTTCACTCACTCATTTCAGCAATTCCACACCTTATGTGATGGGCAGATCTTATGGTTATGAATCTTCAATTTCTTTTTTTTTTCAGGTTGAGTTTTGCTATTTAAATTCAAAGTCAAACCGGAAAAAACTTGTGAGGGCATTATTTAATGTGCCTAGGACATCTCTGGAGCTGTTGCCTTACTACTCACGGATGGTTGCCACCTTATCAACTTGTATGAAAGATGTATCTTCTATGCTGTTACAGATGTTGGAGGAAGAATTTAATTTCCTGATAAACAAACAGGTCTGCTTAGTGATTTCATGTATTTTTTTAGAAGAAAGGGGAGGTTGGTTAATGATATTAGATCTTGTTGCGTGCATAGTCATTTTCAGCTTGTCAAGAATTTTAACTTGTCAATTAAATCTTTCTGCAGGATCAGATGAATATTGAAACAAAAATCAGGAATATTAGATTTATTGGAGAACTCTGCAAGTTTAGACTTGCACCTCCTGCTCTTGTATTTAGTTGTTTGAAGGTACGTTTCTAATCACTTCCTGATTTTATATTTTAATTCTAAAAATTTTAAATTGTTTAGGTGTTCGCCAATTAATCACTTAATCTTTGTGATGACTCAATGAAGATGATTTCATAATCAATGTGCATCTTCGTGCATTAGCCAGACAAAAGTTCCTTGTAAATGCTGGCGCTGATATACTTCTTTTTGTTCCTACATCTTGCTGTTTAACATCAGATGTGTTGATATCTTCTGCTTGGTTAAGTTGCTTTGAAGTTATCTATGTGCCTTCATACTTATATTCTAGTTTAATAAGGCAGAACATTGATGATGGAAATCATGTGACACATCACATCAATTCATTTTCACTAATTTGCTTTCATTAGATCTCACACTTGATGTTTTGTTTGTGAATGGAATATATGATCAGCAAGGGATATGTACTATTTTGTAGTTATGTATGGTGCTTCATCAAGGACTTTGCATTTGACAGATAGGCTTATGTATTCTCTCTTACAGGCTTGTTTAGATGACTTCACTCATCATAACATTGACGTTGCTTGCAATCTTCTAGAGACATGTGGCCGGTTTCTGTATCGATCTCCTGAAACTACTGTCCGAATGGCTAACATGCTGGAGATACTAATGCGCTTAAAAAATGTCAAAAATCTGGATCCTCGGCTTAGCACTCTTGTAGAAAATGCTTATTATCTGTGCAAACCACCTGAAAGATCTGCACGAGTGTCTAAAGTTCGTCCTCCACTGTATCAGGTGTTGATCGATTCAGAGCGTGTTCTATACTTCCATTTTTTAAATATTGGATGTATTAATCATTGTTTTGTGATTATGGATGCAGTATATAAGAAGGTTGCTATTCTCAGATCTTGATAAATCTTCTATTGAGCATGTGTTGAGACAGCTTCGTAAATTACCATGGAGTGAATGTGAGGCGTACCTTCTAAAATGTTTTATGAAGGTTCACAAGGGGAAGTACGGTCAAATTCACTTGCTTGCTTCTCTCACAGCTGGTTTAAGTCATTATCATGATGAATTTGCAGTTGCAGTTGTTGATGAGGTTTGTGCTTTATTCCTCTAGCAAATAAGAATCTATGGTTGCTCCTATCTCATCTTAATGATAAAACTTATTTTGGGACCTATTTGAACTACAAGTGCGGTTCTCCTTCTGCTGTGTATTCATATTACCCTCCTAAAACCAACCTTATTTGACTTATTAGTTTCCATTGATTCTCATGAAAAGTTTCTTGATTCTTATTTTGACTTTTGAACCTTATGTTTGGGGAGCCTTTGTGGTTGGTCTACAAGCCCCCACGAAAATTCTTGTGTAATCTGTTATCTTAATTATCTAGCCTCAACGGATCAGCCAACTCAAATGGCTTCATCAGTCACATATTTTGATGCCCATGCTTTGGATATGCCAATGGTGGATTTTCTACTGAGCTTTGTCTCTTTTTATTTTGGATTTCAGGTTCTGGAGGAGATTAGGCTTGGGCTGGAATTGAATGACTATGGGATGCAGCAAAGGCGCATTGCCCATATGCGTTTCTTGGGAGAGCTGTACAACTATGAACATGTGGATTCATCTGTAATATTCGAGACACTCTACTTAGTTCTTGTCTTTGGCCATGAAATACCAGAGGTATAGATCTCCATTTCTCTTATTTTCTTTACCACTGGGTACGCATGTTTCTTAATGATCCATCGTAACACTTTTTGTGAAGGAAGGGAATAACAGAACTAAATCAATTAACTCATCTGTTTCCATCTTGTTGATTACATTTTTCATGTTTTTTATCTTTTTGATTCCATCAATTGCATTTTGATATTTAAATATGATTCTCATTTTGGAAATTATGGTAGATAAGAAACGATTAATTTAAACTTTGGCAGCATAATGCCTCTGGTTGGTAACTTGTGTTGAATTAATTTTTAAATTGTGAAAGGTTAACTTCTTGTCCTACTGTGACGGGGTTTTTTTTTTTATCAGTCATGAATGATCCCATACCCAAATTGTGTATACAATACAAAGTATGAAATTATGGTTTTTGCTTTTTCATGTTGTTAGCAAGATGAGTTGGATCCACCAGAAGATTGCTTCCGCATCAGAATGGTTATTACGCTACTTGAAACATGTGGACACTACTTTGACCGAGGTTCTTCAAAGAGGAAACTTGATCGATTTTTGATACACTTCCAGAGATATATTCTCAGCAAAGGTGCGCTACCCTTGGACATTGAATTCGACTTGCAGGTCAGTCATGCAGATTCCAAACAATTCTGTTAATACTTAATAGCTCCACACCATGTTTTTCTTTTGAATTCAAAAACTAGCTCTTCAAAACAACAAACAAAGAGTCTTGATGCTTATGGATCTTTTATTGTCAGTTTAAGTCCAAGGGTTTCAGTTGACAACTTCTCAACTACTTTCAACATGATGATTCAATTTGTTTGTTATTTGGAAAATCTTCTTACGGTTTTCTCCCTTTATATATGCGTATTTAATCTGAAATTTAACTTTTATGTTATTTATTGAGTTTACTCACAAGATGTGTTTTCAGGACTTGTTTGCAGATTTACGCCCTAATATGACTCGATACACATCCACCGAAGAGGCAAATGCAGCTCTTATAGAACTTGAGGAGAACGAGCTTAGTGTTTCAACTGAGAAGACCTATAGTGAAAAGCATTCCGAGTCTGAGAAACGTTCAAGGACTACTAGGTCTGGCACCAGTAATGGACAAAGAACCGTGAACACGAATGACGAGAATGGTGGGCTGCATGAGGACGTGGGTGAGAGTGACTCTGATTCAGACAGTGGCACCATTGACCAGGGCGGTCATGAGGAAGAAGAGTTGGATGAAGAGATTCATGATGATGGATCAGACACAGAAGAGGATGATGATGATGGTGATGGACCTGCTTCTGACGATGATGATGAAGTCCGCATCAGGCAAAAAGTAACTGAAGTAGATCCTCTTGAAGCAGCCAATTTTGAGCAGGAGCTGAGAGCTGTTGTTCAGGCAAGTTTGTTCTTGCTGTCTATATTCATAATTGATGTTCATGATGTGTTATTGCTACCGTTTTCTATTTCCATTTTGTGGCTCATTATTGGTCTATTCTACAATGCTTTGGTAAATTCATTCTCAAACTCGGTAACAAGTGCTTGCCTATACCTTTCTAAGGACCTGCTCACACCTTATTAAAAATTTGATGATTTTGCGACATATTTTGTGCAGGAGAGTGTGGAGCAGCGAAGACAAGAGCTTCGAGGTCGACCTGCATTGCATATGGTAATGCCCATTACCTTGTTTGAGGGTTCCAACCGGGATCATCATGGAAGAGGTTTTGGAGGTGAAAGTGGTGACGAGGCAATGGATGAAGAGGCTGGGGGGAACAAGGAGGTTCAGGTGAAAGTACTTGTAAAGCGAGGCAACAAACAACAGACAAAACAGATGTACATTCCTAGTGATTGCTCTCTCATACAGAGCACCAAGCAGAAAGAAGCAGCTGAGTTTGAAGAGAAACAGGACATTAAGAGGCTGGTATTGGAGTATAATGATAGAGAAGAGGAAGAGATTAATGGGTTGGGAACACAAGTGCAAAATTGGATACCCAGTGGTAATAACAGAGGTGGTGGCAGACACAGTACATGGGAAGGAAGCAGTGGAAGAGGTGCCGGATCACGTCATCGGCATCAACATCATTCTGGCAGCGGAATCTATCATGGTAGGAGAAGGTGATGTGTTGGCAGTTTAACATAATGACTGGGCTTTCCGGCACTTCTTTTGTAAATGCAGTGGTTCTACAATTCAAACTGGATCTTTGTCCATCAGGAAATGCTGAGAACGGTTTCATTTCAAAATTGTGTAGCACAAATTCTCCCCCTGTTATATAATTGGTGCTAATATAATACCTTCAGCACTGAAATTTATCATCCTTTGCCGAGTTTAAAGTCATGCATCGAGTTGCAAAGAATCAAATGCCCCTTATGCGGTACGATACTCATAAGATCATACGCTTAGCAAGGTCAACAATTTGAGTTGATTCAAGAGAGTTATGAGGTAGAACATACTTGCAATGGAGGTATGTGGTTGATACAATATTGCATTGGTGATTCTATATGCCAGGGGTTTAGTAATGTTCTAACTTTTTTATTCTGAATAGTGCAGATGTCACTTGTCTGTACATATTTACATCGTCGAAAAGTTTGCTGTTACGTATCAATAATTTCATGTTATATATTTGTTAGTTGCATAGTGTGGATGAATTGCTCTATGGTGATGGACAGAGTATATCTTTTGTTCTATATTACCTAATCAAGAATAACACAACTTCAGAACCTATTCATGAGTCGACAATGGCTTTTGATTATTCCTGTCTTCATTTCAGCCAGAATAATTAGTTACCTTTTGGTTGCTGTAATAGGATTGAACTGTGCTTAGTGTGCCACTTCCTCTACAGTGATCAATGGTGGGCATTATTTCGTCGCATAGCATTTCTTAGTAGGGTATGCTTTTTATATGTTCATTACTCTTTTACCTTTTAGGAATATAAAATATAATCTAGTACGTCCAGTTCATATGATCTAGACAAGAAAAAGGGAAAAATATTCCATGAAGTGGAACTTAAAATGTTGCCTTATAGAGAAATCTGTGGTGGCTTGTCCTTGATATTCACGTTTCATTGTTCAGTTGGAACATAAGATTTGCTTTACAAAAGTTGGCATATTTACTTATTTTGGAATTCGGTTCTGCACAGTCTTTGGTGCCCTTTAAGAAATCAATCTCTTTTTCCAATGCCAAGTCTAAGAATTGTATGCCATTTGTGTTGCACGTGGGATGTACAAACGTTTCCATTTTAGGCATAAACATGAGTCCTCTCACTTGGTTTTGTTCATGTTTTGATAATATAATATGCCAGTTTTTTATATTACGAAAATAGGTTTATAAATTTCACTATTGTTTGACCAATTGAATTGAGTTTGGTCTTGGACGCATGACCAAAACTGTCTATATATATATATGTATTATATGCTTAGTATCAGAGTATGTTTGCTTCTTATACAAAATTATGAGGTCTGAACATTGGGTAAGTCTGACTGACTTGGTATCCAGTTGGACTTTGGACTATTTGTACGAAGAAAAGCCATTCAAGTATAACACATAATCCCTTTGTTCTTGCAATAATATAAATGTATGTGTATATATATCACATCAAATCTTCTCTTCTAATTAATCCGTTTCATAAAATGTCATTTGCATATTTATGTGAAGTATACGTAAATATGTAGATAAGATTTAATGAAGCAGGACAAGAATATCATAACCGAAACAAAAGATTTGATCTGATATATATATATATATATATATTACACACGTGTGAAAGTTTTATTAAAGTCATTTTAAAAAATTAAAATCATTTGTCGGTAAGAGAAGTAGATCCACAAGTGGATATATATATATATATATTACACACGTGTGAAAGTTTTATTAAAGTAAAGTCGTTTTAAAAAATTAAAATCATTTGTCGGTAAGAGAAGTAGATCCACAAGTGGACGGTGAGAGACTTAAAAAACGTGAGGAAAATGAATTAGAATGGATAGTTCCGTAAATAAAGTGAACTATAGGATCAAAGAATGAAGGGTACAAGCTAAGATTTAGGTACGAAAGGAGCTGGAGAGGCCACGACATCCAACTTCCTTAGAAACCTCGAATCCTTACCGACAACTTAAACACGTAGATTTCTTTATCCAACTAGCAAGCCGTCACTCACAACTTTCAATTTTTTAATTAATAATAATATATAATTAAAATTATAAAAGAACCCCACTTTATATTTAATTACTTTTAATATAGTGCTTATTCTGTATTTATGGTTTTTTGTGGGACATACATTTGTAATTATTGAGATAAGACTTGATGTTGATAGCATAACTATATGACATGTGCAATTGTTAAGTGTTGTTATTTTTAATTATCCATCACTCAAAGTCTCAAACATCATAACAATGGCTACCTAACAATTTTTTGGAGGGATTGTTGTCATAAGTATGAAATTTAACATTAAAAAATTATTTTTATTTAACATTTAATTGTGAAAAGTTATAGACTTCCATGGAAAATTTTAGAATTTAAAAATAAAAGATACAAAAGGCAAACCCGAAGTTAGACGAAGGTTATCGATTATATACAATCTTTCTTTTACATTTTACTATTTGTGTTATTTGAATATGTGACATTTCGTTCACAAAGAAGTAATCTTACGAGTTGCTAGAAGGCTCGCTCCATAAAAAAAGATATATCTTGATTTATAAATTTTTATACCAAATAATTATTAAAAATTATATGATTTATAACTCTATAAAACATAAATACTTAATTATTTTCAAATATGTGATTTCACAAATTGATAATAACTCTATTATTAAGTTAATTTGAAGTTAAGCTATTACATAAATATTGTCAATTTAGTTCTCAAATTTTTAGAATTAATTAGATATAAAGTTTATTTTCCAATTTAGTTGGGAGTTAAAATGATTACCTTATATCATATAAATGCATATTTTTTAAGTGAATTTTATATAAAGGAAAAAAAATATAAAAAGGGGTCTAAATAATCAATTTAAAAAATTAAAACATACTTATAAAAATTTGTCCACTTTAAAAGCACAAAGCCAGTACCAAACAAATTAAAGTTTTATTTGTCATCTTCCAATTGGAAACGACCTCTTCATTATTTAGAGGTAAGATTGCATATCATTGGACCTTTTCAAATTCTGCATATAAGCAGGATTCATACTGAATTGTTGTTGTTATTATTATTTTTTGCATATTTCAATATGTAAGTACAGCGTATAAAACAACTATATATATTAAATATATTGTGTAAACTATGTAAGTTTTCATCACCATTAATTTAATTAAAGAACAAAAAATTATAGCACTTGTGACCTAAGTAGTGACATAAAATTTTGAAGTTTTAACTCTTTCTCTTTAACTTTTTTAATGATCTTCTTACTATAATAACTTCATATTTTAGTGCATATAATACCTTTTTTTTAATTTATTATAATTGATCTTTCATGAAACTTGTTTTAAATAATCATATAAAATTGATATTAATCACATTTAAAAATCCAATATAAATTAACTTACTCAATTCATAAGATTCTTCGCTTTGTAGGAGTTTAGACTATAGAGAGGGTCATAATGTATGCAATCGTCTCTTTGTACTTTTACAAAGAAATTTTTCCTGTGACTTAAATCTGTGACCTTATGATCACTCATCCTCATTTAAAAATCCAATATATATATCCTCTTGGTACTAAGTGATGCATACTATATACCGTAGTGCATTTAATAATCTTGGGTGCTTAGTTGACTAGCAATATAGAAAGTGAAGCTTCAAAAACATTAAAGGTGATGTTATAGTTTACTGCTTTTTTTAATATATAATTAATGACTTTTACCTAATAAAGGAAAATTGTGTGACGTGTTAGATGTTTAATAAATTACATTAAATATAAGGTGGATTATACATAATTAAACTAGGTACTTATTATTTTTTAATTTTTAATTAATTATGATATGTATTAACTTTTCGAGCTTATTATTATAATTTTTACTGGATTGTTGTTATAGAATATGTATTAACTTTAAGCACTATGTTGAATAAATTATGGAAAAAACTATAAATTAATAATGAACTTATTTTAAATAATCGATTTAAAGTTTGAATTATAAAATTTTACACTTGAAATTCTTTAAATTTCATGCAATTCAAGAGACAAAAGGTTTTGTGTTCAAATCTCCCTCTTTACATTCTCTTGATCGAGTGTATCGTATAGAATTTGCCTAGTACAGAGTATCCGGTTGACATAGTTTACAAGTTATTGCGTCAATTCGGAAATTTACCTAATGCACCTCCAAAAATTAGCATTTGTGGATTCTTCGGTATTTTTATTAAAAAAACTTACACGTATTAGTATTAATATTAGTAATAGTAATAGTAGTAAACGAAGTAGACATAGAAGGGACCATTGTGAAAAAAAAAATATATATATATATATATATATCAACATCACATGTTCCAAAAATCTTTTTAGTGGGGACCAATTATTAGTTTCACATACAATAAATGTGTGTTAAGTAAATTAGACTTTAGTTCAAAAAAAAAAGAATTAATGAATCACCATAAAAGGAAAGTATAGTACAAGAAAAAAAAAGTTTAAATGTGTGATTTGAATGATAACATATCACAAAAGTATTAAAAGAATATTTATAAAAAGTTAAGATAAAAAACATATTTTTTAATAACTATTTAAAGAAACTATTTTTAAATTAAAAGAATTTAAAATTTTAACTTAATTATAATTTAGGTGTTATTAATATTATTTTATAATTACTAACAATAACAACAACACTTATTAAAAATTTGAATGAGATACAGAATTTGAAGATGTTCAATAATAAATAGTCTTATTCTTAATTAATAAAAAATTGTTTTTTAAAAAATGTATTAAATAATAAAATATATTAAAAAATTTTAAAAATATAAATTGTAATGGGCGCCTTTTCCCAAAGAAAAACAATTATTTGTCATCATATTGCCTGTCCTTTTCTTACCAATCACGGTCGTTGGTTCCAGATTATGTTTCTTTTGCCGTCCAAAATAGGAAAATTCGGCGGCCCAGATTTCGCAGTGGGGTGGTCTCACCTTTTTTAGTTGATTTTGATTGGTTTAGGTTGTGATGCTATGCTGGCACTGACCACTGACAAGACCACTCTGTCTGCATTAAGGTTTCTGTCTCGCTTCCCCTCTCTCTCCCTCTTTTATCTCTCCTCGTCGCTCTTATCGTTTCCTCTCCACAATTTTTGGTAGTTGGCTTTTAGTATTGACTATAGATTGCCAAAATTAAAAATCGTTAATTATTTAATTAATGAGGTTTTTAATTCTTTACACCTTTTTGGGAATGAAATTAAAATTTTGGTATTAATGAGGTTTTTAAAATGTTGCTATTTAATGAATAAAATATTGATTTAACAAACTCACCAAAACGCTGTATTTAGTTGCTGTCTCTAGGAGCAGAGACGGAATGAAACCGAATAGAATAAGAATTGGAAACAGTGAGATGTTTGATTGTAGTGGACAGAACAGAAAAACTGTCTTTGTCCCTAGAATAAAAATGTGTTTGGTTGCTGTGGACAGAACAAAGAAACAGTGTGAATAACGAAATTGCCCTTGCAGTATAATATGAGTGGAAATATGTAATTCATTGATTATTTTATAATTGTATCAATATTTATTTTAAGTGAATTTTTAATTTTATAATTACGATGAAATGAAATGAGAAATTTAAAATTTTATTGAAATGTGGAACTTTAAAAAAAATGAAATGAGTTATTGAATGGGAGGGTAAAGTGGTAATTTCCTTTTGTGTTTTGTTTCTGTCTCTGGGACAATAAATGTTGTACCACAGTCATGGAAGGTACAAAAAATTTCTGTTCCTGTGTTCCGGAGACTAAACAAAAATAGATAGGGACAGCAAGCAAACACTACAGAGTACGGAACATTTGTGCCTCTGTCATTTGTTTCCATGAGTAGGGACAGTAACTAAACACAGTGTAAAGGGTGGTCGAGTTGGTAGAGTAGAGGAGCATGAGACTAAAAGGTTATATGTTCGATTTCTTCTATCTACACTCCCTCGATCGAGCCTATTAACCAAAACTTGCCTAGTGCGAAATACTCAGTTGATATTATTTGCAGGCTATCGTGTCAATCGAGAAGTTTATTTAGTGTGCATCTAAAGGATAGTGATTGCGGTTCTTCAGTTTCAAAAAAGAAATAACAAATTCATTTAATATTATTTAAAACCATTTTAAATAATTTAATACTTGAGAAGGTTTTATTGTTAAAAGGAAAATAATTTGACAAATGAAGAATTGAGCAATTTTGATACTTAAAAATTTTAAATTTTTTTTAAAAAAATATTTTATATTAAATAAATAAATACTCTTCGGTCCCTTCCCCTTTCGAACGAGCCCATCCTCCAACCTTATGAGACGCGTGATTCCATACCATTCACACACTAACAAAATCGCTGCTTCCAGCACCCACCGTACGATACAAATGACGTGTGAACGATCAGGACGTTGTTAAGGATCTGACGGTGGTGAAAGGATGACGTGTGTTCGTCCGCAACTGTGGAATAATTAGGGTGATTTTGCCTAGAAAAGGAAAGATTTGATTGGGTCCTAGTCCTAGTCTTATAGCTAAAAAACACCGAAGACACATAAGTGGCTCTAGTTGGTTCACGAAGCAACATACGACACGTCGTTGGTCATTAATTTTAAGGAAAGGCCCAGCATCATTAAACCTGTCAGCCTTTCGCTGTCGGCTTCTTCGTCTTTTTTCTTTTTAATTTCTTAATTTCTTGTTCTCGTACTCCTCAAAAAGAGCAAGGACTAGGTTTTGTTACCATCTAGTACTACACCTAAGTTTAATATTCTTGTCTGGACCCGGTTCAACTAACTTAATTTAAAATTAAGATTAAATTTAAAATTTTGATTTAAAGTTAAAAAGATTTTTTTAATTTTAAAAATTATTTTATTTTTGTAAAAAATGAAATACGTCAATTTTTTTGTTCAATAATACAGATGAGATTCAGTCACAAAACTCGAGTTTACTAAGATTTTAGCTAAATTCGGATGGCTTATTTAATAATTAATAATTTTATATTTTAAAATTTTTATTAAATTGGTATGCATTTTTTATTAATTTTTCTTAATTAACATGTGATACGAAATCAAATAAAAAAATATATGACTTCATCCTTTAATATTTAAATTATACTTATTTTTTATATATAAATGACTTAAACTTTATATGTTTTTTTATAATTTGCCTAAAAATAATTTTTAATATGATCTATTACATTGAAAATATGTTAAATAATTAATTTATTGACATAAGACGTGTTTTTGTAAGGATCAGATCTGCTGCTTCGATTAATTAATTTCTATTTTATTTTATTAAATCTCATCTACACATTTGTATAGATTTCAAATGTATGCATATGATTAAATGGCTAAGGTCAGAAACATTCTAATAGGAACAGATGTTCTAACTAGTCCTTGTGAACCATGAACTAGAAATGAATGAAGAGCTTTCTAAGAAAGTAAGAGTTTGATTTTCTTTGTAGTTCTCATAAATTAAGTAAAGAATATACTTTTTATAAAGATTTTTCCCTTTATTAAAGCTAGGAATTTCACATTAAATTTAGATAATTCATAACGGAGTGACACGTATAAGTATATACCCATATTTGTTTGTCTTTCATATGACGCATAGGATTGTAAAGAGGCTGTTGTCATACAGAATTATTTCTGCTTAATAGAGAGGTTATTTTTTATAAACCAGTATGTTTATATATTTATTTAATATAAAAGATATTTTCAGGAATCGGTAGGGAATTAATATTGTAATTAATTTATTGTTTGATATTTACTTAAAAATCAGTTGTTGTGAAATTAAATATTGTTGAAAAAGTCAAGACTAGGCTAAGGGCTGGCTAGCTTGTGCCTCGACGGGTGGGAGCTAGCTGGCTCGTGGCCAGAAAAACTCAAGCCAACATCAAGGCAGGGTCAGGCGAGTCGGACCAAAATTAACATTCTTATACCTAGCTTGATGTTGTATTATTATTATTATTATCATTTGTTTTTTTTTTTATTTTTTTCTTTTCATGTCAGTCATTTGAAAATAGTCTCTCTACTTGTTAAAAGTAAAGTTGTATACTATTAGACTTTTTCAGATCCCGCGAGTCAGCTTAATTTTTGTTGGGTGTTATTATTGTTTTTATTGTTGTTTTGAGATTTTATCATAATATTTAAATTAAAATAGATATAATTATACATTTTAATTCATCTCACTCTTTTAAATACAAAGTTAAATGGATAATATACAAAAAAATCTATATAGCAAAATTGCTTAAACTTTTTAAATTCAAAAAGAGTGTGAAATTAAATATCGTAAAAATGAATTTTAATAGTAAAATATTCAAATTACTACATGAAAAATATATTATTAATCAAAATAAGAGAAACAATGCAAATTTGTATCTTTACAACTTGTTTTTTATTAATTTTTATCAGCACATAAAATTATAAAACTTTTAAAAAAATCAAATAAGAACTTATTGAACTTGTATAAAAATGATCAAAAAGAAGCATATTAACTACAAGATATCAAGCTTAAAGAAGTTGGAACATCTTTTCTAGTTAGGAGTCAATTTTGGTTGACGGGAAAGTAAAGTAAATTTGGAATATGACTCTTCGGAAAATAAATATATGAAAAATAAAAATATTCACATGTTTGAATACTTATAAGAATTCTAATAGAAAAGTTGAGTGCATTCTTATTATAGTGTTTAGTATGTAACAGTATTTTATGGAATGTAACTTAATTTTGACTTGTGTTTCCAATTATATCCTTACAAATCAAATAAAATTGAAACCATTAAATAAGAAAAAAATGTGAACCTAAAGAGCAAAAATATTTAAAATCCAAATATCAACCGATATCGGAAATTTTAACAAATAGAATAATTTTTTTGCAAAATTTTTAAAATTTTTGTTCCTTCCTCTTATCTCTGCTTCCCTTTTTTTAAAGTTTTTTTAATTAATTATTTTATTTATTTCAATTTTATAATTATTTTGAATTTTTAATTTTTAAATTTTAATAATAATAAATATTTTTATTGCTAATAATAACTATAAATTAAATAAAACTTACAAAAATTATTTTTATTTAAAATTTTTTAATATTTTATATAATATTTATTAATAAAATATTTTATTTTTAAAAATAAATAATTTAAAAATTGTTATTTATAAACTAAAATTTATTTATATATATTTTTAATTATTAAATCAAAATTTATTTGAAATTTATATATTTTTAAGTCATAGAGTTGAAAGAGAAGGAAGAGTTAAATTGACCAGTATAATTTTTAGATTAAATTCCTATAGAAAGTAATCTAAATATCAAGGGAGTGTTGAGATTTATAGTCCAAGAAAAGTGCTACCACTTTCCTAACTACTCAGAAAAACCAACCAAATGTAATAATTTAAATTTAAAAAAAATATTACTTTCCTAGTCAACAATCCGTGCCAACCAAACGAGACCTTAGGGTATTCTAACACTATACCACTTTTCACATAAACATATTAATTCATATGTCGTAAATATGTGGATAAGATTTAATAACATAGAGTAAGAAGTAATTAATCAAAGGATAGCATCTCATCCGAGCTTAGCTTACATAGGCCTTTTGTTGGTGATGAAATCAATAATAGAATAGTACAACAAAGAAAAGGAATGTTATAGGAATCTCGAATAAATGTACTAAGAGTTGAAAATGAATAAATTCAAAACAAAAATTATTAATAATTAATGGAATCATAATATAATAATAATAGCCGTCTGAAAATATTGTGAAAACGATGCTTTTGTTTTATAAAGAATTTAAATGAGCTTTAAGGTATATTTTGATTTATATCAATATTTAAAATTAATTATTAAACATAAATATTAAAAATTAATGAATTAACTATAATAAACTATTTATATTACATGAAAAAATTTAGGAAATACATTTATTAGATTTCATCATGTTAAATAAATATTTATTTAAGATTTAATATACTACATTCAAAATAGATATTAAAAGAAATAGAGCTCCCGTGAATTTAAAATTTTTTAGGTCGTGTTTGTTTGGACATAAGGTTTTTAATGAAATGGAATTAAGCAAAATAGAATTGGATGATTTATAATGGAATATTGTGAAAAGTTGTTTATTATTTTACATTTCATTATAAACTTACCAAATTACAGGTTTCTTATTTTTACTGTCTGGGATGAAATGAGATGTAATAAGAAACATTATTCTTCTATCTCATTCAATTTCATTTTGTTATAAATTCTCACCTTAAACGATGGAGTAATATTACATTCAATTCAATTATATTAATAAACCCCCGACCAAACATAACCTTAAAAAAATCTTCTAATTTTTAGAATTTTCAAAAAGATTTATATAGTTTAATTTTTTATACTTTAATTAAAAAATAAGAATGAAATATATACAATATGAACTTAAGTTAGCTCTTAAACTTGACAATAAATAATTAAATTAAATTAAATTATTTAAAATAATTATAATAAAATATTAATTTGAGTAGAATTTAATTGATGTAATTAAAATTTAATACTGACATAGAATTGTAATTTAAATAATATTATTTTTAATTGAACTCTAAGAATTTTTTAAACAAATTTGAAAATTATAACAAATTTTTTATAAAATTTTTAAAATTAAAATTAAAATTTCTTAAATTAAAAATTCTATATCTTCTATCCAAATTTTTATAAAAACCTTACAGTAAATACATATATTTTGCATTTTTTTAATCTATCCGTTAAAAAATCACATTACATGGAGTCATCTTCAAACTCAACTATCAGTCATTAGTTGCAGGCCTTTTCTCTCTCTAGCTCTCGTACTTCTTGTCCATATAAATTTGTCAAAGGACGGCCGTTTCTTGCAGCAACTTGAGAGACCCTTTTCCTCAAATGTTCTTTCTCCGAGGTTTCATGTTTGCATCTTTCTTTCTTGTTTGTTGATCCCATCCGTTACACACAAGAAACTTTCGTTTTTGTCAGAGGAAAAAAAATCGTTTTTTTCATATATTGTTCATTTTCGAGTGCCTTTTGATCGGTTTTCCGGGAAGAACGCATGATATTGTAAATGGGATTTGCATGTTTCAGCTTGCTTTAAAGATCGAAACTTTTTGGCTGATTCTGAAACGTTTGCAGTAGAAGCCAAAAGAGTTCATCATGTTGGATCTCAACCTTGGTGTCTTCTCCAGCGACTCGTCTTGTGATGAAAACACCAACTTGATCAATATCAACGAGAGTGGAATAGGAATAGAGGTTGAGAATTTGAGCAAGGAAGCTTCAGCAACTCAAATGGAGAGTTCTGCTACTTCAAATTCCTCCATTATCAACACAGATGAACCTTTGTCCCTCAAAGGAGATGAGAACTCTTCAAACAACAACTCTGCTTTCATTTTTGATATCTTGAAGACAGATTATAACCATCATAGTAATTACCATACCTCAGTCACTAACTCCTTCAAAGGGCGGAACACAGTCCAGAATTTAACTACTCAGATACCGTTTCCTGAAAGAAGCGCACTCGGACTGAATTTGCAGTCAGGATTTTCGATGACATCAACGACAAGAGCTCAATCGTTGAAGTTATCACAGGTGGAGGACAGTGGGAACGCAGAGCTCAAACTTATGCCCATAAAACAGCAGCAGATGAAGAAGAGTCGTCGAGGACCCAGGTCTAAAAGCTCAGAGTACAGAGGAGTTACGTTTTATAGAAGAACTGGGAGATGGGAGTCTCACATATGGTGAGGTTCTTCTTCATGGTCCAGTGATTTCAACAGGAGAGTCTGTAGATTCTGGGTTTTGAAGATGTTTCTTGTTCCGGATTATGATTCAGTTTTTCCAACTTTTTTTGCAGGGACTGTGGGAAACAAGTATATCTAGGTGAGCAGATGGATGGTGTATTTTGATAGCTGAAATGCTAACTTGAAGATTTTCTAATTGGATTCTGTTTGATCTTCATTTTCAGGAGGATTTGACACTGCAGATTCTGCTGCAAGGTGAGAACTCTTTGTTCTCTGTGTTCAAATTGGAATTACTTTCTTATGATATTCAGTATACACGGTTTTCAAATGCTTAAATTTTCTAAAATTTGGATCTTTTGGTTTCAGAGCATATGATAGAGCTGCAATTAAGTTCAGAGGAGCTGATGCAGATATCAACTTTTGTTTAAGTGATTACGAGGAAGACATGAAACAGGTGAACAATCTGTTTAATGACAAGTTTTGGTATGTCTTTCTGAAATTTCATGCTTGTTTTGGATGTAATCCTTTTGTCTGATTGATTCGCAGATGAGAAGCCTGAGCAAAGAAGAGTTTGTTCGCATTCTTCGACGCCAAAGCACGGGATTTGCACGCGGTAGTTCGAGCTACAGAGGCGTGACTCTCCACAAATCTGGCAGATGGGAAGCTAGAATGGGACAATTCCATGGAAATAAGTAAGTATTCCTTTAAATTGAAGCTTAGTTTGATACTATCTGCAGATGGTAAGAGTCAGATTTGATAGTCAAAGCTAGAATTCTTAACTGAAATGACTAATTCGAAACAAAAAACGTAAGCTCAGCCAACCCTTTCTCTGGCTATCAGGGCTATTTACCTCGGATTATTCGACACCGAAGCCGAAGCTGCAAGGTCCTTATGATCGGCCATTATTATCCTTCACTTAAATGTGCAAACATTGATAAGATTTTTCAGGTTTTTCTTGTAACTATGAATTCTATGTTTTGTCTTCATTTTCAGGGCCTATGATAAGGCAGCCATTGGATGTAATGGAAAGGAGGCAGTAACCAATTTTGGGCCAAGAGTTCATGATAGAACAAAAGTTTTGAATACAAATCCTAATGGTACTGATGAAACTTGATGTTTTAGCTCAATATTGTTCATCCAAAATCGAATTTTCGGTATTGATTTACACACTCAGAATTACTTTCCTGATGACAGAAGGGAAAGGCCACAATCTTGACTTGAGCTTAGGAATTTCTTTGACATCAAACCAGTCTCAGGGAAATGAACAAAAGATAGAATGCCACAACATGAGTTCTGAGATTCACAACAAAGAGAGACAACCGGTACAATTCTCTATCAGATTGCAGAGATTCGGTCTTGTACGTACCATTCCTTTTCTCTTCTGATGTACCTGTTTGCTTATTCAGAGAGTTGCTTCTACACCAATGATTATTCATGCACTTCGCAACTTACCTATGGATTCCAAAGACTCTGCAACTTGGTCAAGCTTATATCCTAATGTATTACCAAGCTATGAGGTACCTTCTTGTTCAGACACCTTTTGAACTTCGAAATGATTGAGAAAAGCTTGTGTACAACTACAAAACTAGTGATGATTTGATTCTTCTTACACTTTACAGGAAAGGGTTGAGAAAGCTGGTTCTTCACCAAGATTCATAAGCCGACCATGGTACATAAATGACAAGTATAATGTCAGTACAATGTTGTCAAACTTTGCGGTTGCAGCATCATCAGGATTCTGTTCATCTAAGATCAGTAACTCTTCTGCTACAATTCCCATCAACTCACGTAATCATTCAGTCAACGCCCCCGAAACCGCTGCTACCACATCCTCCACTGTCTCCGGCAACCCTTTTTACTAATCCCACTGGCCTGATTTGTTTTTGAACATTTTTCACTTGCATTTATGATGTTATGCTGCTTGGAAACTTAGGTTAGCAGCAGAGAACTAGTCTTCAGAAAAACATTTTTTGCAATCAAACATTACTACGGAATGTAAAAGAACAGATCTTTAACTGTCTTTAATAACTAGTTGTTGATGACCCTTTTGTTCAGAAGTATTGAACTAACTTCACCTTCAAAAGTAGGTGAAGAACAGTGTAATTTATCATAAGCATAACAGCTTTATTATCCTCTAATTCAAATAAAATTAGGGATGATAATAAGTCGGGACAACTTCCAAACCCGCATCTAAGCGGGACTTCAACGTAAGAGTATTGATGATGATGATGATGATTTTATTCGACCTTTTCAATAAGAACTTTTTTAAAATAAAACTTATTTTTTAATATATATAATTTTTTTGGTAGCCAAAATATAACTTTTTAAGAAGTTCAAATTTGGAGCTTTTAAAAAAAATATCTCAACTAGCTTTTTCGGATAGATTTTTCATATCAATGAGCTTATTCTTTTGTTTCTTTTGTCCTTATGTTTTACACATAATTTTCATAATACTTACAAACTCATCTTCATGTTTACTCAATTTGATATTTATTTGACTTTTTTATATGTTTTAATATTTATTTTTTATATTAGTTTTATTTATGTTATAACCCATATAAAAGATTTGGTTAGATATATTTTTATTTATGTTTTATATGGTTTAAAATTATATAATAATTAATATATTGTACTTTGCATATTATTTAATATACTTTAAATAATATTTATATGCATAAATAATTTTAATTACCGAATAAAATATAGTTAAAATTAAAAGTACTTTTTATTTTTATGTTATTAAAAAGTTTCTTGTACGAAGTTCTTTCAAAATTTTTTTTTTAAATGACAGTCAAATAGTCAAATAACTTCTTAGAAAGTTCTTCTCATAAAAGATCTATAGAGAAAATCTCTATTAACAAAGACTCTACTGATATAAGCTCAAGTCTAAAATAATATCAATTAGACTTGAATTTTTTAAAATTAAAAATCAACTTTTGAGGGTTTTTCTGGGTCTTATACTGGTTTCTGTTCTTATCGTGTGACTTTGGTAAGTCAGTCTAGGCTAAAGCTACAACCTTTATCCAACCAATTCCTGGAACAACCTTAAAACTGGCAAACTATGATTACCGATATTCCTCTGAATTCGGCAATCGGCAGTCTAAATTATGCTCATTGAGTTTGTCACTGATTCAAAAGACCCGCGAGCCCATCAAACTTGGACCTTATCTTTTGTAATGCAGATCTGAACACAACAGGCTTAAGAAGACAGAACCCAAGCAACCGAGACTTGTGTGTTGTGTTCTAGGCCTATTCAAATCCCAATCCCGTTAGGATTTGGAAAAAACGAACTTTCATGGAGGTTGGAACGCCGTACAGCACTCTAAACCCACTCTAAACCCCAATCGGCCAATCCCTCGATGCTGTCGTGTCCTCTCAGACAACAAAAGATGTGGCGGACCATTGACGCCCACTTGAAAATACGATTGCCGCTCCGTACAATCCTCTTCTCGCAGCAGCCAAACCCTCCTGTGCTAAAACCGCTCTCAAATTTACTGTCTTCAAAAACCCTGAGTTTCTTTTCGTTCTCGCCGGCCCTCTGTTCTGGCGGCCGTCAAAAGTTGGGTGCTTGTCGGAGCAGTTCTGTGGTTGTGAGGTGTATTTCTTCGCTCTCATCGGCGACACCTCAGCAACAACCGCAGCAGCACACGGCGGTGGAGTGGAATGGACCGGTTTCATGCTCGGAGGTTGGCGAAGGTGGTGATGGGACTGGGACCACCGTTGATAAGGATGCAAAGCTTTCAATCCCTGTTCGAGCTTATTTGTTCTCCACTAGGTTTGCCTTTTGTTTTGACCTTTTTAAATAATGATTCTTTGTTAAGCTTAGATTACTAAAATTCAGGTTTTGAAGAACCAATGTTATTGTTGAAATTACAAATTAGAAGAAGTAGAATTCTAGTATGTGTGTATCTAAGTGAAATGGTTAATGTCTAATTGTAGTGTGGATTTGAAGAGCCTCGTGGAACAGAACAAACCCAATTTTATTCCACCAACTTCACGTATGACAAATTATGTTGTTCTCAAGTTTGGTCATCTTTCTGAGCCCAGTGTAAGTTCCTTTTTTGTCTTGAAAAAAAGAAGAAGAAGAAGATAATGTTGAACTTCTCTACGATTCATATGTTGTAATTCCTATAAATAAATGTTGTTGCATGATGGGATTGATATTTAAGCACCAGATTATCAACAAATATTGGCACTGTTCTTGATTTTATGAGAGATGGTGTGGATAAGTTTAGTGAACGAAGGTTCAGTTCTTTACATTCATTTTCTCGATCTGAGAAGTTCATTGTTGGAATTGGATTGGAAAGCCAAGTGGCCCTAGCTTGGGGGGTGTGGAAAAATAATTTATACCATATTGATAAGATCATTTTATCAGGAAATGGGGATACTTTAAGCATTCCATTAGTTATGTATATTCTAATTCAGCATAGTATAAGAGGTAAGGACATCTTAGACGGCTGAATGTTCCATGCTTAATTGTACGAAATTTTGAGGTAGTTGGAATTCAATACCAAATATCTTGTGATAATACGATATCATTAAGGATTATGCTCTTTCAAATGTTTGTCTTGGTGACTATGCAAGAGTTATCTGCATTCTTGTCACTTATACGTTAAGGTCAATAATCTTGTTTTCCAGGGTTCAGGTAGTTGTATCCACGGAAGTCATTGCTGTTACATGGTAGTGTTTCAGTACGGCTCTATCGTTTTGTTTAATGTGCGTGAACATGAGGTTGATGATTATCTCAAAATTGTTAGGAATCATGCATCGGGATTGCTTCCTGAAATGAGAAAGGATGGTAACCACTCACTTTGCTCTCTCATTCTAATTTTTTCTTCTTTATTTTCTTGATGATTATACTTGCTCCATCCCTCATAGAGTATACATTTTCTATGGAGCTTCTCAGGAGGCTAGTTTATTAATCTTGAATTTGTGTGTGCAAGAATATGAGGTGAGGGAGAAGTCCACTTTAGGCACGTGGATGCTAGGTGGACTGGACTACATAATGTTGCAGTACTTGAACATTGACGGGATACGTACAATTGGTAGTGTTCTTGGTCAAAGTATTGCTCTTGACTACTATGGGCGCCAGGTACATGTCATTTTGATCGCTACATTATAACTATTACAATAAATTTTTTGATCAACTGCGTTTGTCTTCTATATTGTCTTATTGTTTTTTTCTATTCTTTACCGCAATCTTGATCTTCTCATAGGTTGATGGAATGGTTGCTGAATTTACTGACATAAATCGTGGCATGGAAAAGACCGGAACATTTTCCATGGACAGCAAAAAGCTTTTTCAGTTAGTTGGGAAAGCAAATTCTAATCTTGCTGATGTGATTCTCAAGCTTGGACTGTTTGAGAGGTACGGTTAGAACCCATAATATTGAAACTGGCTTTATGCGTCGATGTAAATGTCGGTTGTTATGCCTATACTTTTAACAGAAGCGCGTTATGCGGGCTGAATAGAAATATAATTGTCAGTCTCATTAGTTGCTTGGGTCCAGAACTTCCCATTGTTTTCCTTTACATTGTGCACCTAAAAAAATTATATTTGATTCTCAACAGATCGGATATTGCCTGGAAGGATGCTAAATATGCTCAGATATGGGAATATCTGAGGGATGAATTCGAGTTGTCGCAGAGATTTGCAAGTCTCGATTTTAAGTTAAAGTTTGTAGAGGTATTTTTTTGTTACATATCTCTGAAATGCTTTGGATTTTACTCTCTTTCTTCAAGTTCGAGAAACGGATTTGTCTTCAAGACTGTGACATTGTGCCTTTCCTCTGCAGCATAATATTCGTTTTCTCCAGGAAATTCTGCAGAACAGAAAATCAGACTTCCTGGAATGGCTCATCATTATTTTAATTAGTGTCGAAATCATTATATCAATCTTCGACTTGGTCACCAGGTCCGGACTAAAGATTGTATAAAATACTCGAACCATTGAGCTCCCATAAACCTCAGTAGTCACTGATTCTCAGTGGTATCTACCTCATTAACAGTTTCCATTTTGTTCTGTAGATATAAGCTCTCTCATTGTACAAAATCTTTCCAGATTCATAGTGACAAGTGAATTATGGCCTCTGGAGCTCCAACTTTGTTTTGGATGCCTTTGTCTTTGCTTTTATAACCTTTTTCTTGGGATTTTAAGTATATGATTATTAACAATGTCTCTTTATTTTTACTATAGTTTGTGGTTTAGATGTTGAGATTAGGACCGATTACGGGCTATAATTTTAGGCTCGAATCGGTCAAAATATAGTTTGATTTATTGATTTTGACCTGATCTGATCCAATTTTTTATTATTGACTAAGTGGAAGAGAAATTATCAAGTCTCAATCCGGGTTTGAGCATTGAGTTGACTTTAGATCGGTCTAAGTTAGTTAAATTTTTGTCTTTATTTGAATTCATAGTTCATTAAAAATAAAATTATTTTTGAAATATAATCCAAAATTAGTATAAACAAAAGAGAGGATAAACATATTTTTAGGATTTTAATTTAATATTTTTATTCTAATCATTTAAAATTTACTAATATTAAAATTGGTATTAACTTGATATATTTTTAATTATATTCATGTCTAAAATTTATTAATATCTAATAATTTTTTTCCATAAAATTTTTAATATAAAGAAATTAAATAGTAAATTGAAATGTGTCTACTGTTAAATTTTTTTAATTCAATAATATCAAAAATTTTAACATTTGTAAGTTAATGAATATTTTTTAAAATTTATACTAGTTAAATTTAAATTTTGTTTTTATTATATGATTAATATATGAATATTTATATAACACTTATTGGATAGTATTAGAAAATAAAATCTTAATATAATTTAAAATCCTTAATTAATGGAATAAGTTTTTAGATTTTTTAATTTAATACTATAATTTTAAATTTTTAATTACTTATTTCATATTCAAATCTCTTTAGGATAATAAATTAATGGAATAAATCTTTAGATTTTTTTAATTTAATATAAAAATATAAAAGTATAAATTAAATAAGGAATTAAGATTAAAAATATATTTAAAAATGTGTGGAGTGGGGTGGGGACTGACAAGGAAAGAAGTACAAGGATTTTGTTCCCATGAACCAAACAACAAGCAACGGTGATGATAAGAACAAGTCCAAAAGATCGAAACTTTAAGATTTAGGAAAATCAAACCCCACACAAATCATGCTCGAATTACGATCCCCTATCTCCTTCTTCATCTCCATCGTCTGATCTCTCAATAAAGACAACTCTCCCACCAATCCGAGCTCTCTGACTCACTCGCGCCAAATACAAAATCTCCACTTTGGTTTTTTTTTTTGTTTATTCTTCTTTTACAGGTATTTGCTTCTGTTTCTGTTTATGTGTGTCTCTTTCTAAATCCACACTCCAATGGTGTTCAGTTAGATGTTTGTTGTAGACTTTTTTTTGATGAATATGAGAATGTACGCTTTAGGGGTTTTCAGACTGATCCGAGTTGACTGCAAGGTTGCTTCTTTTCTATTTTTGGGAAATGATTATAGTTTCCTAATGTCTATCCCTTTCTGGGATGTGAGTGGAATATGGAGATGTACATGTATTTCCATGTTTTGAATTGCTGTATCATGACTGTTTAGTTGATTTAGGATTTTGGTGAAATGCTAATGTCTTTGATTTTGAGAACAAGAGAAGTGTTTGTTTATGTAAATTCCATTTCTTGCAATTGTCCCAAAAAAAAAAAAATCCATTTCTTGCAGTTTCAAATCGGTAGGCAAGGAGGTAGCTGTACCTTCTCATCCTCCAGGGTTGAAACCTTGGTGGGTGATTGGGATAGAGTATTGTATTTGACATAAAGATGGTTCCTTTATGCAACTCCAAAAAGAAAGTACTATATGTATAAATTTGCATATGTAGTATTGCTTGACTCTAGTGTCTCTGGCAGTATGGCTGATAACCCAACAAGTCCGGCTGGAGGGAGCCACGAGAGTGGTGGTGAGCAGAGCCCACGCTCGGGTATGAGGGAGCAAGATAGGTACCTTCCCATTGCTAACATAAGTAGGATCATGAAGAAGGGATTGCCAGCTAATGGAAAGATTGCTAAGGATGCTAAAGATACTGTCCAGGAATGTGTCTCTGAATTTATCAGCTTTATCACCAGCGAGTAAGGCATTGAATCTCATGTCTTTTTGTTTTTGATTTTTGAAAATTGAGAAATTTATTTGGTAATTGATACTTTGATCATTGAGTTTTATCTAACAGCTATATTAAGTGTTTAGCTTGCGTTCATGACTTGTGATTGTGCTTTTTGGAAAGATTATGATTTTGTCTCTTATACCTTTGGCTTTTCTGGGATGAGTTTGGTTCTCTTGTTGGATTGGTGTTCTCTTCTTGCAGTGAGCTCTTCTTTTTTTACTTCTTATCAGTTTTTATAGGTTCGACCTCTTTTGTTTTTCTTCAGAATGCACAAATAATTTTGAAATCCATACTATCTTTTGAGTAATGAAAATTTTGAAAACTAACTTTTAAGCATGAAACTGGAGGGTTAGGGTGATGTTGGAAATTCAGTGCTTTGGGATTTAGGCTCTGAACCTGCGATATGTGTTTGAGAATTCTTTTTTCTTTTCTTTTTAAGGGCAAGTGATAAGTGTCAAAAGGAGAAGAGGAAGACAATCAATGGGGATGATCTTTTGTGGGCAATGGCTACGTTAGGTTTTGAAGACTACATTGAGCCACTTAAGGTGTATCTAGCTAGGTACAGGGAGGTAATTGACTAGGCACTGATGGAACTTCTGTTTGTTCTTTATTTTTTATGCTGCTGCTTATTTATTGGTTAATTAGTTTGCTTTAGTTTGTAGGTTAATTTTATATCTAAACGCTTTCTCTTTATTTCATTTTTTACCCTCTTTTGCTGATGGTGCTCCGTGATTTCTTACTGGATGATTACAATGTTGCAGTTGGAGGTAAGCAATTATCTGACTTTTGACTAAATTGTAACTTTTTTTGTTGCAGCAGTTAGTGGCAAATGTTATGTCATAGGTTAAATGATAAACAATCTTTTGCAGGGAGATACCAAGGGATCTGCTAAAAGAGATCCAAATGGAGGTTTGCCTGTTCAAAATCCACAGGCAAGTTTGTAGAGTACCTGATTCTGAAACTTTTTTGGAAGTAAATACCTTGTGATGCTGGTGATATGATTTACTTAAATATCATATCAGGCATTCCTTAATATATCTTTCCTTGTTGCAATCGTTTTTGGATAAATATGACAGTTTGCTCTTCAGGGATCCTTGAACTACATAAGTCCGCAGGTAAGCTGCCTTTTCTCTCTCGACATTTTTGTTACAAAACAAAATAAGTGGAATTAACAATTTTCAAAATGGAAATCCGAATTTAGCCGTAGGTGTGACAAATTAGCTTGTATTTCTGTATGTTGCATGCCCTGGGTGAGGTGTTGATGCTTCATCTGTCAGGCACCACATTCCAGGACTTTTCTTTTTGGGATTACTTATTTAACTCTCTTATTCAACCTCTATAAATGCTCGTTAGTCTTTAATGAGAGAAAACTGAAGGTGCTTAGTTTGTTTAGCCTCATTAGAAGTCTAGAAATAAATCATGTATGCTTATAGGGGGCTACATTCTTGAAACATTCTGGATCTCAAGGCACGTTTCTTCACTGATTTCTTTGATACTTCTTATCGTTATTTTCCACACAAGTTCTGAGAAAAATTTTGGTCCAACAATTTTTCTCAACTTCGTACTGAGATGCGATATTGGTATGCTGACACATAAGAAATGAGAGAATATGCAAGGAGGGCGAGCACTGAGCACGGATGCAACACTAGTTACACTCATGCAGACACTCATACACACACACACACATATATACATATATATACTTTTATGTACTTATCCTTGTATCTTTGTATATCTTTCTAACAGTCTATTTGATTTGCTTGCTGTTTATTATGCATTCTTAATGATTTTCCAATTCCCTCCCATCCCTATCAACGTGTTCCAACACCTTCAGAGAAGATTTGAACTTGATATAAATTGTCTGTTATGCTTTGAGGAACTTTATGGTTTCTTATGTTGGATCCTCCTTGGCACCATTTGCTCTTCCACAGAAGGCAAGATTATTACTTTGCGGTTATAGGACTTACTTGATGTGTGACAAAATGAATATTCAAGAACTTGACAATCTCTGCCATGTCATAGTGTATGAACCATCATGCAGATGAATTGACTTGTAATAGTGGTGTATTTTATTTGACCTTTCTTCTAGTACCATGAAAATGTACAATTTCCAGAAACAGTTTTGTTGTTTTATATGGTTGAACTCGGGATCACGAAGGTTTAATGAGGGAGCTATTATATACTAGACCTGATAATGGAATTCAATTCTTGGTGTTCTCTATAGTCAAAGGATCGGTCTCAATTACTTGATTTAGCATTCTTGGTGGGTCTTAACATCAATTGTGGGTTATCTAAAGTTTATTCTTAACATCGTTAAGGTTAAGAACTTAGCAAACTATTAACTTTTAGCTTGTCACTTGGATGCTTGGCTTGACCGTGAGCTTATTCTTCTTCCAACATAATGTAGTACGTTTTAGGATGCTGCTGAAAAAACAGTTGTCAAATTCAGTGTTGTCTTACGAGACAATCGATCTGAATGTACATCAATATTTTACCAAGACGAATGCAAAAATGAAGTTTTGATCATGAATTTGCACATTATCAGAATTAATTTGAAGATATGCTTGCATTTATCAAACTTTGTGATCGTGATACCTACGAGTTTCCTGTTGTTTTATAGCAGCAAGGGCAGCACATGATTATTCCTTCCATGCAAGGGAACAAGTAGGGGAGTTAACAGCTACTGCCTTGATACTTACGAGTTTCCTGTTGTTTTATAGCAGCAAAGGTAGCATATGATTATTCCTTCCATGCAAGGGAACAAGTAGGGGAGTTAAACAGCTACTGCCTTGTGATACTGACCAGTGGATTATGGAGGTGATCAATCATTTAGTTTCAACATCATAGCATCTTTTTGCAGTGTTTTAACTGATTGAAACCAAAGTGTTATATATTTTTGAGGCTTTGGTTTGTTGTTCATTCCTCAACAGAACTGATTCAATACTGAAACTAAGGTGCTGTAAATTTAGATTCCTTATTTAGTACTTAGTTCCCGGACTATGTAAAGGAAGATTGTCTTAGTTCTCTATATTTGGATTCCTAATTCTTCTTGCATGTTCATATTCAAGCTCAATTCCTGATTCTATGATCCACAGTGATGATCCGAGAAGATTGATTCTTCTAAGAATCAGGAGTTGCCTGAGACACTACGTGAACTTTGATCATTGTTTGTGGAACTACTTCCAAAGCATCAAAAGGTTAATTGTATGCTTGTAGCTCTGTGTCTGTTCATCAATGGAGGTTCATGGTATCTTGTTTAGATGCATACCCTTTTGTTACCTTTCCTGCATATGCTTAAGGGTTTGCTTTTCGTGTACTTTTCCCCATCTTTTGCTCTGAGCATTGCATGGTCAAAGACAGTGGTTGATTAGCTAACTAGCAGTCCTATTTAAGCTGGCCTCAAGGGCAACGGGTTATGCTCGAGATAACCGAGCCTTGGGCCTGATTTTGAAAAAAAATTGGGACTCACGCTCAGACTGCCTAGGCCCGTCTCAGCCCAAGGCCCAACACTTATAAGAAAATTGATGTTTTCCATTTTTAATATAAAAATATTTTAAAATCAAGTTGGGCCGGCCCAACTCAGGTTCAAGCTTGAAGTTGGGTCTTAGGCCTTACTAGATTCAAACCCAGCTCGGCCCAAGCTCAACTCTTTGTCATCTCTAATCCTATTATGTTTAGCATAGATTGCTTAAGGCAAATTAATATGGTTCGTTCTAGTTCGAAATCAACGGTTAAGTTAATTAAACTTGAGATTAGGTCAAAATTGAAAAAAAAAAGATTAAAATACGAGTTTTATATGGTTTAAATCGGACTTAATTGTTGTTAATCTTAATCAATGATTAAAAAATCGAATCAATTCGATCAATTCAATTTTAAAAATTTTAATATAAAAAATTTTTTTCTTTAATTTATTTTAATAATTTTTGTTGTCAACAACTAATTAATTTATTAATTAATCAAGCAATTTTTGTAGGTCAATCAATTTTATAAATTAAAATAAATTGATTAATTATCATTAAATAAATTTTTATTAAACTTTAAAAAATTTTATTGGTAAAAATAATCTTTTTTAATCATATTTTAAATTTCTTAATTTCATTCAATCTCTAATCAGTTTTATGATAGCTTAATATTTGTTCAATCTTTTAAATCTTAAACTTCTTGTCTTATTCGTTCAACTTTAATTTTAATTTTTAAAACATTAAATTTAATTATGTTAACCTATTAGAACTTTTACTTGGTTACTCTATTCCAAGTGAGATACGAATAATTAATTCTTCATCATCATTATTATCATCACATTCAGTCTTAAATCTCTCAGTGAAGTGGAGTCTGAGGAGGTCTGATAGTACATAGCATTACTCATACATAATAAAGAGGTTGTTTCTGATAGACCTACATACAGATGTGACAGAAAAATAGTGATATAAGTTAACAGAAATAAATAAGTAAAAACTAACACACAAAATATTTAAGTAAAAGTAATACAATAAAATATATAAAGACATACATGAAGGTTGCCCCTATTTGCTTGTACCTTACATCTCGTAAGGACCGGTTCTTTTTTTTGTCGCTAGTCACGTTAGGAATCTGCGGCACTAACCAACCCTAAGGATATAATAATTCTACGGTTTTTATAATTCATCAATTTTGTGAAAAAGAACTTAACAATTCAAAGATAAATCAAACTTGAATTTATATTGAGATATTTCTAATTAAACTTGAGATTAAGTAATTGAATTTTTTTATAAATTAAAATAAATTAATTTTTTAATAATTTTATTTTTTAATAAAATTTTAAATTATTCAATAAGATAATCTTTTTTATTATATTTCAAATTTTAATTTTTAAATAATTTTATAAAGATCTATTAATTAAATTTTCAAAATTTTATTTTGTCGGTTTAATTTTCAAACCAAAATTTAAAATAGTGGAATAAACTTTTAATTTTAGACGCATTTTAAGATGAAACAGCTCATTGATGATTCCAAATCCCAAAAGCACAAACAACAAAAGTGGCCAAAATGAGTCACATTGCTCTCCTAAGAAACGTCCACGGCTGTGGAGGAGGAGCACTTAGCAAGCAGGCACGTGATATAGAGGCCGACACGTTGGTTCCACGTGACTGGTGATAATAAGGAGGTGATGTGACGACGACGACGATTCACTTATGTTTGTGTCGTGTGTCTCTTGCAGAACTTGGAAGGTTCAATGGTTATATGGTCATGGGCATGTTCTGTAATATTTACTTATCATATTGGTCTCTCTCTCACCTCCTGCGACGACGTGACCATCATCATCGTCATCGTCTCGACTTTCTTGGCTGCACGAGCCATCCAGCTCAGGCACTCCAAATCCTATGGACACTTGTCATTATGACAAGTAATGTAACCTTGACAAGACTCATACATGGTGATTTGAATGTTCAAGACCAAAACTTAAGGTGGTCGTGTAACTATTAGAGCATTTAGCTACCAAATCAAACATCTTAAATTCGAATTGGGATTTAGACATCAATATTTCACTAAACGTCATTTCTATATGTCGTTTTTAGGTTGGTCTCTGGTATAAACTCCACATTTAAGAAGCCTCTCTGTCTCTTCATTATTGTATTCACTCACCACCTTGTCCCGCTCCCTTTTTCAATACCTATCTTTCTGTTGTTTCTCCGTTTAAATGCCACTTCCGACCATAACTCTCGGGTGATCGAGCTGTATCTGACTGCAAAAAGAAGAAGAAGACGTGTGTACCTCTGTGTATAAGAGAGAGATAAGATGACCATGAGCAACGATATTGTGCAATTCGCATTCGGTGATACAACACTGACCAAAGTGTTTGTTGGAGGATTGGCATGGGAGACTCCGGAGTTGGCCATGAGAGAGCACTTTGAAAAGTACGGTGAGATCTTGGAAGCTGTGATTATCTCCGATAAGGTCACCGGTAGATCCAAAGGCTATGGCTTTGTAAGTTTTCTCTTGCAGGAATGACAACTAAAAAGATGTCAAGTCTTTTTAGGTTTGTGAGTTTGTTCTATGTTTGTGTTCGTTCATAGGTAACGTTTAAAGATCCTGAAGCTGCAAAGAAAGCTTGTGATGATCCGACTCCGATCATCAATGGCCGTCGCGCCAACTGCAACCTGGCGTCGCTCGGTGCTCGCCGCCGGATGAGGTCTGCAAACACCACTCCTCCTCAACAAGGTATCATGTCTTCATTTCAAGTTCTTAATCTGGAACTTTGAAACTCCATCTTAATCTGGGCACTCGTCAGCTTGATCATGTCGATCAGTTTCCATTTGAAAAGATGAATCAGTTTTGGTGGATACTGATATGACATACAAGTGAGTTGGTCTGATGTGTTCTGAACTAATTGTGACATTGTTCATCTAACATCAGCCATCGGACCAAGGTATTCTCTAAAAGCTCCGGCGAATCATGTGCAGTGGTACGACACAGAGGGGCCGCCGTTTCACCACCAGCACCACCAAGCTGTTCCTTTTTATGGGTATATTGCTCGTTTTCCATATCTTCATCTCTCGGATTAACGATTTGCTTCCACTTTGGTCTAAAGCTGCTTTCTTTGATGTACGTCTTCTTTGGCTCAGGTATTCTCCAACCTACATTGGCACTAACATGAGTTACAATCAAGTAAGTTATTCCATTCACAATCTATCATAACTCTAAAGATTAATTAAAGTTAATAAAAATAATAAAAACTTAAATTTAAGTCAAATTTCTTCTAAAGTTGAAATTTTTACTTAGATCGAGTTTTAATTTTGTTTAAATCAAACTTTATTTATAAATTATAAATTGAATTTTTTAGAATTTAAAGTTCCGATTTGAATTAGAATTAATTCTAATTAGAATCCAATCTTATTTATAAATTATAAAATATAAGAATATAAATTTAGGTTAGATGTTCTTGATTCCGATGTTTTGACATGAATTTCAATTTCAATTTGATCAAATCGAGTTTGATTGAGCCATTATTATTTCAAATTGAGTTGGTATAAATTTGATTTTTTTTATCAAAATCATCTTAAATATTATTTTTAATTAGAATAATCCAAAAGTCAATTCAAGTCAATATAACTTAAATCCGAAATTTCAATTTATATTCAAATTTGACCAAATCGGGTCGGGTTAAATTGTTACGGGTCTAAATTTTCTTCCCAAGACTACTTTATTTTAAAAAAACAGTGTTAGACACAAACAAATCTGACTTCTAATGGTGGACAGAGGCTGAGCTATACAGGAGGGTCGTACGGGCATGTCCCTCAGGTATATCCAGGGCATCATATTGTGGGTGCTAGTCCATTGATGCCAATGTGCCCATTTTATCCCTTCCATCAATCACAGCCAATGGGTCTTGCTCACATCTTTCCATCATCGACGACAGCATCAGGTTATGTCCCACTCATGATGTCCAAAACTTCATCAACGGCTCCTAATTCAGGTACTTGGTACACTCGCGTTATGTGATCTTAGCTTAAGTTTACTTCACATGGTAACGTGGGTACACAGTCTGAGAACAAACAATGAATCATTGTGTCACGTGACTTGGGGATTGAGTTTTGGGTCGTCTGCCAGCAAGCTGTGTTGGGATCCCACGTGACATAGGAAGATCCAAAATGCTTTATAATCAAGTAAATCACACAAGATTTACCTTCCCATTTACCAAACTCTAAGATTAAATTAATTAGGAAACTATTATTAAAATTATTTTCATTAAAATTCATTTTATAATTTTATAATTATTTATAATAGTAATTACTACAAACTTTTTTCAGTTCTAATATATAAAATTTGTGAAAGTTTAAAAGTACACAGTCTTATTTTTTAATTTGTAAAAAGATTATTTTACATATAATAATTTCTTAATATTCATATTAAATAATACTCTTATCATCTTAAATTATTAAAATTTTTTTAATACTTTAATTTTAAATAACAAATAGCCAGTAACACGATAAATTTTATTTAAATAATTTAAAAAATTCTTTAAAAAATTCTTTTTTAAATTTTATATAACAAAATATTTTTACATAATTTAAAATGATAAAAATATCTTTTAAAATAAATAAAACATGTATTGTTGATAAATTAATTGATTTATGTATTATATGCTATTTAATTACATGATATTTTTTATTAAAAAACTTGGAAAATTTACATTTTAAAAATTTTAGTGTTATAATTTATTTTTAAGCATTTTAAATAATAATATTAAAAAATGAATAAAACACAATTGAATTCTATATCTTTTAACCAATAAAGAAAATGTTTTTTTTTCCTATTGTTATTTGACTTAATATTTCATTGATATTATAAATACAAAGTGATTGGTTGTGGAATAGGTGCAATTGTCAAATGAGAAGAAAGCTTGTTGGCTAAGAGGAGGGCTTGATCAGGCAATAACCAGTAAGGTGGAGGAGAAAGAGGACTTATGATTCTTCTTTAAATATATTTATTTTTTATGCTTAAAATATTATTTGTTATTTATCAGAAATTAGGTGTCTGATAATATTCTTTTATTTTCTTATTATATTAATATAAGCAATTCTTACTCATAACTCATTCATTGCTTCAATGGAACTTTTGCTTGATTTAAAGCTTACATTTTCTAATAGTTTTCTCTTTTTTTCCCCTCTCAATTATTACATTGAGTAGTTTTTATTTGGTTATGGTTAGCATTGCTAGAGATGACAATTTAACATTTAACGAGTTTGATTCGAGTTGATTGAATTTTTAGTCAAGTTCGAGTTTTTCTTTTGGTTTTTAAACTTTGAATTAGATTTAAATTTGAGTTTGTTTAGTTCAATTCAAAACCAAAAGTCAAAAACTTTAAATAAAATCATTTATTTTTTAAATTTTAAATAAAAGGTAATTACATTTGGCTTAATTAAATCAAGTTTTGAACGACCCAAATTTAATCGTACCTGATTTCGAGCTACAAGTCTTGAGATGGATCAAGTTTTGAGCTTATTAGGAGCTCAAACATAAATTTTCATGATGAATATGGGGCTTGGTTAATACAAGCCCTGCAACATCCCACTACCACAAGATACATACCCAAAAATTCAAGAATATTCAAGTACATATTCTATGATAATGGCATGTTAGAGCAAAAACATATCCAACTTACACATGGCATC
>JANSVA010000003.1:37504474-37515351 GCA_025504915.1 Erythroxylum reticulatum | reverse complement strand
TTGTGCCCGTTATTTTGCTTTAACCTATTTTCATTTCCAAAACGATGTCATTTCATGTGTAAATAAATATGAAACGACACCGTTATGAAGTGGAAATATGGTTAAAACATAGTAACAAAAACAGAAAATGACAAAACCAAAATAACAAATATACGAGTTCGGATGTTTAGTCCAATTTTATAGCGTCTTATTCTATTCCCTAATTTCAACCATTCATTTATATGAATATCACATAGGTTCTATATAAATGAATGAATAAGATTTATGAGACAGAATAAGACATCATAAAAATTGGACAGAAGATCTTGTCTCTCGTATACAGTAAAATCAAATTGACGTTTTCTATTTTTCTACTTTGAATCTTCCTCCACACGATGATATTTAATTTTTTTAAATATTTTTATTATATCGTGGAATATATATATTACCATCAGGGCATCTTCCTTCTCCCTGTATTCTCCATCAGTTCCTCGGTTTCATCTCTGAAGAAACAATGTCCAAAACAACTTCCGTTTTACTTCTCCTCATCATTTTAGCAGCTCTCTCCTTCCATGGAGGCCAATCCCGATCACTTACGTCGAACACCGATATTCATGAGGTTGGTGATGAAAGACCAACTGAGAACAAGAAGGAGGCGACCGTGGTAGTTCTGACTCAGAACAACTTTACCGAGTTCGTTAACCAGAACAAGTACGTGATGGTGAACTTCTACGCGCCTTGGTGCTACTGGAGCAAGCGTCTGGCACCTGAATATGAAGCAGCGGCTCCGATGGTCGCCGGCGAGGCGGTACTCGCTAAGGTTGACGCTTCCGCTGAGAACAGGTTGAGCTACAGGTACAAGATAAATGGATATCCTACTGTCATCTTCTTCGTAGGTGGAGTTCGCAAGGAAGCTTATTACAGTGACAGGACAAGGTTAGGTTATGTTTCCCCTCGCACTAATTTATTTATTTTCAAGGTAAAAGATAATTAGTCCAATTTAATTTGAAAAGATATTTATTTTCAAATATTAATTAGTTCAATTTAATTTTAAAATTTGAGATAAATCCTCTAATAAATATCATTTAATTAATTTATATACGAAGATCACATCGTTTTATTATTATTTTTAATTAAAATTTAAGAAAAAATAAAAATTGCATATATTTTTTAATTCAAAATTAACGGATAAAATTAGTATTTATGATTTAATTTTAAAACTTGAAATAAATCGTCATATAAATATTATTTAATTGGTTTATATACGACGATAATAGGATATGTGTTTTTTTTAATTTTGAATCTAAATTTAAGAAAAAAAATTAAAAATTACATATATATTTTGTCGTTATTCTTTAATCAAAATTTTCAGAGTTAAATTCTCAAGATTTAATTAGTTTATATGTGATGTTAGTGTAATTTCTTTTAATTCTTTATTTTTATATTACGTTACAAATTAAGGAAAATAAAAACGTTCGGTTCGGTTCAGTTCGGTTTGGATTGGATTCAGTCTGATTCGAAATTAAGGAATAAAACCTAAAATTGTTAAATATCACAGGGGAGAAATTGCAAAATGGGTGCAGAAGAAAATAGAAGAGTATGGTCCTGGAGCCAAAATAACCACAGAGAAAGAGAAAGAGCTTGTGTTGGTCACTGCATCTGCCTAAGTCAACTTAAAGTTTCATGGAGACTTGATCAAGTCTCCTTATAAGACAAAGAAGTGTGTTTTGTTATCCCTTTTCTTTTGGATTTATGTTGGAAGGATTTTAATATTGTAAGAAATATCATATTGTGAGATATCTATCAAAATAAACTACAAGATCTTTAAAAATATCATAACTTAGTAGAGATATCAATGAGTCTGCTCGGGAAGAAAAACATAAAAAATGATGGTTAGCAGAGATATCAACGGGCTCGACTCAGAAAAAAAACTTAAAAAATGACGTCATTTTTCAAGTAACGGTCGGGCTAAAATTAGGTAGGTTGGACTTTTTTTTATATCCCTATAAATTAGCTTAAATTTTTCTCTTAATTATTTAATGGATTTAAATATTTTGTTAATGACTTGTTTGATTTATTTATGTACTTGTTTTTTTTTATTGTTTGCGTATTTATTTATTTAATTTATCTTTTATTATTACTCTTTACCTTGTGATATATTTATTGTATTATTTACTTTAATACGTAAATGTTTATTATTATTATTATTACTATTATTATTGTTATTATTATTCTCTTTATTAGTTGGAAGTAATGTTGCGTATTACTGAACTTCTTAAAATCTGATCAGTGAGATGAAAATTATTAGCTAACCAAATAAACATCACATTTAAAAGGAGATTAAAGGTCTAATTTGCAATTACTATTTATACTAATCTATACTATAATATTAATAAAACAATAACCGTTGTTTCTGCGTAATTATGGGGGTCTTTACAGGATTACAACTTGCATGAAATCTCATGCATCGAATAGTGGAATTAGACGTAGATTCGTTGATAATTATTATCATATTATCATCCCTAGTGGCTCAGCAAATTTAGTTTAATTCTCTGATAATGGAGATCTGAAACTTAATTGATAAAGATTAGATTGTGAAAGCTAGACATGTATACCATTAAGCTAATAGGATTGTATGTTGACTAGCTAACTGCGTCAGTTCACTTAAACTTGGCATTCATCTATTTCAAAACTCACCTGTAAATTATCTATTATTCTACTGGAGGATGTATCGAGAAGTCATAGGGTTGTCCTGGAGTATGTGGGGTGGATCGGTAGGGCCAAGGTCGTGGAAAATTGTGTATACCCACATTAGGGAATGTTGGGTGATACTCGTGTGGGCTGGAAGACATCGCCCGAGACTTGGGTTAAAATTAATACGGACGGAGCCTTTATAATTGGGAATAGCCTCGCTTTCGCTGGAAGTCTTATTAGAGACTGTCACAGACAGTGGTGTGGAGGATTTCTTCAGCATATTGACAGCGGCTCGCCTGTTATAGCCGAACTCTGGGTCGTCCATTCGAGCCTCACACTAGCATGATCCCTCGGCTATCGCCGTGCTATCTTAGAAGTAGACTCTCTGAAAGTTATTAATATTCTTTCATCTCCCAATACCGATATTGATATTCCTCACTTTTTATTGACAGGTACTCGAGGTCTTTTGCCGGATTGAGAGGTGCGAATCACGCACGTGCATCGTGAAGGGAACCAATGCGCTAATCATTGGGCTCACCTTGCAGGGATGGCAAGCCCAGGCATTCACATTCTTCGGGACCCTCCGATACTCATTATGGATCTTCTGTATCGAGACCGGATTGATACGGAGTACCGCCGAGCCGCGCCTTAGTTAGATTATTCGTGTTTGTCTTTCCTTTATAACAAAAAAAAAAAACTTAAGGCTTGTATCTATACTTTTTCATATTTAAAAAAAAAAACAGTACTCATTATAAATTGAATATAGTGTAAAAGTGATATAAAACAATATTATTTTAATTTAATTTAACAAAAGGATATTATAATTAAATTGGGTCATCTCTGCAATTTCTCAAACAACAACGTCTGCTTCGAAAGCTCTTCTCTTCTTCTTTACCACAACCCTTATTCTCTTCGTATTCTTCTCTGTCACCCCTCTGTCTCACTTCCGTTCACCAATTCTTCAAAAACTGGTTCTTTCCATGTTCGACCAGGAGGATGACCAACTCTACCCTCTTTGCTCCTACATTGATCACTCAAGATCTAGACGATCAACCTGTTGTTCCCAGGGGTTGAGGATAGCTTCCCCGAAGAGGTTGGAACACACAAGTCGAGAGTGGTGCTGTTTGATGAAATGACACCACTGGACTGGCCGGAGGTTGACGAAAAGGACGTGGTGGTGCTCGGTGCTCTCAACTTTAGCGATTTCGTTGACGGACATCAGTTTGTTCTGGTGAATTTGTACTCACCATGGGGCAAATGGAGTCAGCAACTGGATCCGGAATACGCCGCCGCCGCCACCATGTTAGTGTTGAGTCAGTCTAAATTGTTCGGTTTATTTGTTTTCTGTTATAGCACGTTCACTAGTTTTTAGGAGCATGATCTGCTAGTTTAAATGCAGTATTTTAATTTGTTGAAGTTGATAAGTTCAAATTCCTAGTTATTAGCCGTTTGCTCCATTTCTCTTGTGTTCTATTCTTCTCAGTCTTTCGTGTGTCTGTTTGTAACAGCGGTATCAGACCCAAATTCTGTCTGCTATAATTTTTTTTTGCGGTAGCAAATGGCCGCTGAAGCGTCATTTTTGCAGCCTTCCATTCCTGGTTTTGATGGTCATTATGATCATTGGAGCATGCTAATGGAAAACTTTCTGAGATCTAAAGAGTATTGGCATGTTGTTGAATCTGGTGTACAAGAAATAGCAGAAGGAGACGTCTTGACAGATGCACCAAAGGCTGAGATAGAAGCAGTAAAGCCGAAGGATTTGAAGGCCAAAAACTACCTATTCCAGGCCATCGATCGAGCAACCTTGAAGACCATTCTTTGTAAAGACACCTCCAAGCAAATATGGGATTCCATGAGGAAGAAATACCAAGGTAATGCAAAGGAAAAGCGTGTTCAGCTGCAGGCAAGTCGAACATAGTTTGAAATCTTACGAATGAAGGCTGGTGAGTCGGTTAATGAATATTTATCAAGAACAATGGCTGTTATTAACAAGATGAGAATCCATGGTGAAAAGATGGATGATGTAAAGGTCATAGAGAAGATTCTTCGGTCAATGACTTCAAAATTTAATTTTGTTGTTTGTTCAATGGAAGAATCTAAAGATATTGATGAGTTGACAATTGATGAGCTGCAGAGTTCTTTACTGGTTCATGAGTAGAAAATTGTTCAGAAGGACATGGAGGAACAGGCCTTAAAAGCATCGACAAATCCAAAAGGGTATAACCATGGGAAAGGAAGGTGGAAAGACAAGAATCCATGCACCAAACCAAATGAGGATCCAGCTGCAGATTCACAAAGGGGGAGATTGAATCATCATTCAAATGGTAACAAGACGAAGCCTGTAGACAAGTCAAACATCGAATGCTTTAGATGTCACAAATTTGGTCATTATAAGTCTGAATGTAGAACAAATTTACATCGTGATCGTGGTGTAAAGTCTAATTTTGCAGAAAAGGAGGAAGAAGTTTCTCTTTTGATGGCTTGTCGCAAGGAGGAGGAAATTCACAAAAACATGTGGTTTCTTGATACGGGGTGCAGCAATCACATGTCTGGAGATTGTTCTATGTTCTCTGACCTGGATGAGTCATTTAGAAATACCGTCAAGTTTGGTGATAATTCTATAGTTCCTGTCATGGGTAGAGGAAGTATCAAAATTCATACCAAAGACAACTCCGAACAAAGCATTGGTAATGTATTTTTTGTTCCAAATTTGAAAACTAACCTACTTAGTGTTGGACAGCTTCAAGAAAAAGGATTTGAAATTGCTATTAAAAATGGAGTTTGTCGTCTTCAAGATCCACGAAGGGGCCTGATTGCTCAGATAAACATGTCACCAAACCGAATGTTTCCATTGGCTCTTAAGAACTCATCCACAATATGTTTTTCTGCAAAACTAGAACATGAAGCATGGTTGTGGTATTTTCGCTACGGACATTGGAATTTTGATGGTCTAAAAACTCTCCAGCAGGAAAACATGGTCAAAGATCTCCCACAATTTCAAGTCCCTTCCAAGTATGTGAAGACTGTGCCATCGGAAAACAACATTGAGACTAAAGGAAAATCAAGAAGAGCAAAGCAAATACTGGAGTTCGTGCATTCCGACATTTGTGGGCCTATTACGCTAACTTCAAATGGTGGTAAACGTTACATTATAACATTTATTGATGATTATAGTTGGAAAACGTGGGTGTAGTTTCTGCAGGAAAAATCTGAAACAATAATAGCCTTCAAAAAATTCAAATCCTTGGTATAGAATGCTGCAGAAATGCCCATAAAGATTTTTCGGAGTAATCGTGGTGGAGAATATAATTTACAAGAATTTATAGATTTTCGTGAAGCTCATGGAATTCAAAAACAACTTACAGCAGCCTACATGCCTCAGCAAAACGGTGTTGCTGAACGGAAGAATCGAACAATCATGGATATGTTTCGGACCGTTCTGAAGAGAAGTGGGTTGATGAGAAGTTTTTGGCCAGAAGTTGTCAACTGGAGCATTCATTTATTGAATCGAAGTCCCACTCTCGCTGTAAAAAATCAGACTCTTGAAGAAGCATGGAGCATTCACAAGCCAAGTGTGGAACACTTCAGAATTTTTGGTTGCATAGCCTATACACACGTTCCAGATCAAAGAAGAAGGAAGCTTGATGACAAAGGAGTGAGCATTCTAAAGCATATAAGTTGTTCAATCCTGCTAGCAAAAGGATTATCATTACTCGTGATGTGATTTTTGATGAAGAAAAATTCTGGTCTTGGAAAGATTGCTCCAGTTACCTCTCCAGTTGTTGTATCAGCAGGTAAACATCAACCTCAGCGTGAGCGAAGGAGGCCTGCATGGATGGATGATTACCAAGTACCTGGAATTGATCAATCCGAGGATCCATTAACTCATTTTGTTCTGTTTTCAGACCATGATCCTATGAGGTTTGAAGAAGCTGTCAAAGAAACAAAGTGGAGGGAGGTTATGGATGCTGAAATTGAAGCAATTTAACGAAACAATACATGGGATTTGACTGAACTCCCAGAAGGACAAAAGTCTATTGGTGTCAAATGAGCCTATAAGACCAAGTTAAATGAGAATGGTGGTGTGGACAAATATAAAGCATGGTTGGTGGCAAAAGGCTATAAGCAAGAATATGGTGTTGATTACAAAGAGGTTTTTGCTCCTGTTGCAAGGTATGAAACAATCAGGTTGGTACTTGCTCTGGTTGCTCGAAATTCATGGCCTTTGTTTTGGTTAGATGAGAAGTTTGCATTCCTCCATGGTGATTTGGAAGAAGTGGTATTTATCAATCAACCCCCTAGTTATGTTCCGTGTGGAGATGAGCATAAAGTCTACAAATTGAAAAAGGCACTTTATGGTTTGAAGAAAGCTCCAAGAGCTTGGTATAGTTCGGATTGCTACATATTTTTCAAATATGGGAATTAAAAAATGTCCTTATGAACACGCTTTTTATCAAAGTTGGAGAAGGGGGAAAGTTGGTTATTGTTTATTTATATGTGGATGATTTGATTTACACTGGTAATGATAGTGCTTTGATGCAAGAATTCAAGTTATCCATGATGCATGAGTTTGAAATGACAGATCTTGGTCCATTGCATTATTTTTTTGGTATTGAAGTGGTTCAATCCAGTGCTGAAATTTTTATTTGCCAAAGAAAGTATGTACGGGAAGTTTTGAACAGGTTTAAAATGAAGGACTGCAATGCTGCAAGTAAAACCTGTGGAGTTTGGTTTAAAGTTGTCCAGGGTCTCTAAAGACAAGGATGTGGGCAGCACACTTTACAAACAAATTGTGGTAGCTCAATGTATTTGACAGCCACAAGACCTGATATTATGTTTGCTCTTAGCCTAATTAGCAGGTATATGGAGCATCCAAAAGAGACGCATCTTCATGCTGCCAGGAGGATTTTAGGTATCTTTAAGGTACCAAGGAGTTTGGGTTATTCTACAAGAAAGGAGAGAAGTCAGAATTATTTGGTCATTTTGATAGTGATTATGCTGCGGATGTGTATGATCAGAAAAGCACCTCAGGATATGTATTTGTATGTGGCTCTGGAGCTATTTCTTGGTCTTCTAAGAAGCAATCAATTGTCACCTTATCAACAACTGAAGCAGAATTTATAACTAGAGCAGCATGTGCTTGTCAAGCAGTATGGCTAAAAAAATTTCTTGAAGAGCTGCAGTTCAATCAAGAAGCTTTCATGATTTATTGTGACAATAGTTCAACAATTAAATGGTCCAAGAATCCTATTCTACATGGAAGGAGCAAGCATATTGATGTGAGGTTTCACTTCTTACGGAACCTTGTGAAGGACGGAGCCATCAATCTCGTCTACTGCGTGAAGATCAAGTTGCAGACATATTTACCAAATCTCTGAAGTTTCTTGTGTTCCAGAAGCTAAGAGCATTGTTGGGTGTTTGCTTATGGAATAGTTGCTTCTAAATAAAGAACTGCAGAATTTTCAGTTTAGGGAAGGGAGTGTTGACTCAGTCTGAATTGTTCTGTTTATTTGTTTTCTGTTATAGCACGTTTCACTAGTTTTTAGAAGCATGATCTGCTAGTTTAAATGCAGTATTTTAACTTGTTGATGTTGATAAGTTCACATTCCTAGTTATTAGCCGTTGGCACATGATGTACTTCTTTTAAAATAAAAGTTTGCTCCATTTCTCTTATGTTCTATTCTTCTGTGTGTTTCGTGTGTCTGTTTCTAACAGTTAAAGGGCGAGGCTGTTCTTTAAAAAATTGATAATTGGGAGACAGGGTTGAGAATGAGATACAGTATTGACGCACATCCGACTATATACCTATTCGTTGGTGGTGCTCAAGGTAAAAGAGTTTCATATACAGAAGCAAGAACCAGGTTAGAACATCTTCTTCAAGCTCTCTGTGAAATGTAGAAATGTACCAGATGCTTAATTGTTCATTGCTCTTATGTAAAATCCATATATATCTAGCAACTCAAATTCATGGTTTTCTGAAACCTGGTAGGGAAGCTATTACAACTTGGGCGGAGCAGAGAATCTATCCAACAGTTCAAAACATAACAGAGCCAGAGGAAGTTAATTGTATATCGTCTTCTAAATCCATGGTTGAGGTGGGATTTCTCGATTCTTTTGAGGTACTTGATTAAGGAACTTGCTTATGTTTTAGTTTCTCATTTTGCAACTTGATTGTGTAGTGATCAGTATAATCTCTTCCACAAGATCTGGAGAGTGAGCAGCTAACTATGGCTTCCAAGCTGCACTTTGACGTTGATTTCTATCAAACTACTGATTCAAATGTTGCAAAGTTATTCAATATTGATCCACAAGACAAACTCCATGTATTGATCATGCTTAACAAAGAGGGTGTAAATCATACCCGATTTATGTTTGGTTAGTTTCTTCTGCAGTACTTTCAAGCTTTAAGGGATTAACCATTGACACTTCATATCTAGCTTTAATGCCTCTAATCTTCTTGATTCTTACAGAGGGCCAGTTCACTGTATCAGCAATATCTGAATTCATATCAGAAAGCAAGCTTCCATCAATGATCACTTATTCAGATATGGAAGCACACTCCATATACCAGAACCCCATGAAAAAGGTAAAGACTAATTCTTGTTTTTAAGTTAGAAAATTCAGGAAACTTCATAATGACAACAAACAGTTTTGTTCCTTTCTTATCAGTTGTTCCTTTTTGCTCCTAGAGATTCATGGGAGGTGATATCCGCTTTCCACGAAGCAGCAAAAGTTTTCAGAAAAAAGGTGATAAGAAAAAAGATCTTATCTTTAAACTACTTCAAGCTCCCTCAGGTGTTAACATTTGATTTTCCTGAATCTCTAACTTTGATTTCTTGAAGCTCCTATTCATTCACGTGGATACTTGCTGTGGAGCTCGTAGACAACAATTTTTATCTGATTTTGGCCTAACTGACGATTCACCAAGAGTGAGCACTCAAACCAATCAGGAAAATGTAAAACTATAGTGTTCATTTCATGTCTATGATCTTATTTATGTAATATCTGCAATTTTGCAGGTTGTAGCTGAATATGTTGCTGATGATATTATGAACATATTTCAATATCCTGACAAAGTGACCTTAACCAATATTAAGGTAACAAAACTATTTTCTTCCTTTATCAGTTTACAGAGTATCTGAACTGAATTGTACAACGAGAAAGATGGTACAAGCAGAGAATTTACATTGATTTTTTTCCATGCTGTGTTCTGCAGATACTTGCTGAGGAGTTTCTGAAAGCAGAAACTTTTGACCAACTGGATAAGAGACTGAAGATGGTCAATATGCTTCCAATGGCTTCTGCTAACTTTTCTGATGAAAGGGACATTGATCAAATACCAACTGGAGAGGACTTGATGTTTAAGATTTGTATGTTTATGAATGATGTAACAGGATTTCGCTCCGCTCTACATTGTAGTTGCTGTGTTCATGGTTCACCTGGCTACAATTCCAATCAACGGTACTGGCATAAACCCTGCCAGGAGTCTTGGAGCTGCTGTTTTGCTCAACAATGAAAAGGCCTGGGATGATCAAGTGTGAACTGTCTAAATTGTAATCAAACTAAAATTTGCTTTTTCTGTGTGTTATTCGCAGTGGATCTTTTGTGTAGGATCTTTTCGTTGTGAGCAGCCATTGCAGCTTTCTATCATCAATTCATCTTAAGAGCATGAGCTGTTAAGGCACTTGGATCATTCAGGACCAACCCGACTGTTTAATATCATTTGATTTGATTTCTGTTCTTCTGTTTTTTGGGTTTTACTTCTTGTTTTTTTATTTCTTTTATTTTAAATAAAAATAAAAGCTTGTTTAATTTTTAATTTTAACATATTTATATTTTTATTACTAAATATCAGATAAAAATTTAAAAATAAATTAAAATTATGAAAGGAATAAATGATTTTATTTTTATATGTTTTATATAATATTTAGTAATAACCTTAGGTAAATGATCTACTATATTTTATTTAAATAAATATTTTAATATGTAAAAGCTACTTATACATTAATATATATTTTAATTACTATATTTAATTTAATTTGAAATTTATATATTTTAAATATTTTAAAATTTAAGTCTATTTATTAAATAATTATTACATAAAATTTTATTTTTAAAAAGTGATTTTTAAATAAATATAAAATAAATAATTTCACTATATTAATCATAACTCTTATACTAATTAATACTAAATAATTAAATAA
>JANSVA010000003.1:37487786-37501806 GCA_025504915.1 Erythroxylum reticulatum | reverse complement strand
CCATGAAAAAGGTAAAGACTAATTCTTGTTTTTAAGTTAGAAAATTCAGGAAACTTCATAATGACAACAAACAGTTTCGTCACTTTCTTCACAGTTGTGGCTTTTTGCTCCTAGAGATTCACGTGAGGTGATATCTACATTCCAGGAAGCTGCAAAAGCTTTCAGAAAAAAGGTGATCAGAAATATTCACTTCTCTGTAGATGGTATCTTTAACTACTTCAAGCTTCTTCAGGTATTAACATTTGATTTTCCTGAATCTGTACTTTGATTTCTTGTAGCTCCTATTCATCCATGTTGATTCTTGCTGTGGAGCTCGTAGAAAACAATTTGCATCTCATTTTGGCGTAAACGATGATTCACCTAGAGTGAGTACTCAACGAACAATTCTACTTCCTCCTTTATAACTATATTGTTCATTTCATGTCTATGATCTTATTAATGTAATATCTTCAATTTTGCAGGTCGTAGCTGAATATGTTACTGATAATAGTATGAACACGTATATGTATCCTGAGAAATTGACCTTAACAAATATTAAGGTAACTACTTGACTATTTTCACTTCTCTTATCAGTTTATAGGGTACTTTAACAGAATTTTACAAGAAGAAAGATGGTATAAACAGAGAATTTATCTTGAGTTGTTTTGTGTTCTGCAGTTACTTGCTGAGGAGTTTCTGAAAGCAGAAACTTTTAGCCAACTGCATATGAGACTGAAGATGGTCACTATGCTTCGAGCTTCTGCTAACTTTCCTGTTGAAGAGGACCTTGATCAAAGACCAACTGGAGAGCAATCGATTTTTAACGAAATGGGCAAAGCAGTAGTGTTGAGTGAGGAGAATTTTAGTGAGTGCATTAGCAAGAACAAATATGTGATGGTGAACTTCTATGCCCCATGGTGCCAATGGAGCAAGCTTCTGGCACCTGAATATGAAGCAGCAGCTGCAATTCTCAATGGTGAAGCAATTATTGCCAAGGTTGATGCTGTTGCTGAAACCATGTTGGCCTACATGTACAAAATTCAGGGCTATCCTACACTCTTCTTCTTCGTAGATGGAGTCTACAAGGAAACATATTACTATGATAGAACAAGGTATGGTTCTGTTTGCACCGTATCTCTTTTCTATTTTGTTTGCAAGTTAGTACTATCATTGCAGAAAGGATAAGACTGCAGCTATAACAGACCGAAAAACCGCCATGAGATGACGGAAACCGCCAATGTCACAACTGCAATTCTAAAACTATCTCAGTTGTCATATTATTTGATTACTCCAGGTTTTGAGATGACTAAGGGCAATGAATGTAGTATGTGCAGATACGAACTATGCCAAATCAAAACTATCTGAAATACAGAAACTGAAGAAAACGAGTTGATGCTGACAAAATTTGTTAACATTGCAGAGACCAAATAGCTAAATGGGTACTGCAGAAAATTGAAGAGTATCGTCCTACAGCCACAATGAAGACAGAGGAAGCTGCAGATTTGATGTTGGTCTCTGCTACATCTTCCAAGTTGCTCTCTGAGATTGAAGATGGTCAATAGGTTTTCCAACCATTTCTGCTAACTATGATCCAACAATATTTCCCAAAATTCGTGAGGATTGAGGGCTTTAAAGGCACCCTATGCCATTTTCATCACACTTCATTTCATATGTATCCTTGAAAAAGATCAAAACTTTGTTGTTTGAGCTTCCTGTTTCGATTAAAAAAACAGATTTTACATAAGCGCCAAGTCTCAGGATGATTAGAATATCAAAAGTTAGTAATTTTGAACTATTCAATTGCTTTAAGATTTGATGATTCAACTCGACTTCAATTAAACCTGATTGCTAGCATCAATTTAAAAATTGAACCGGAAGTTAAACCGGTAAAACACAAAATATAAGGTTTAAAAGGTTTAATCAATATTAGACCAGTAATAAATTCAGTTAAAAATAAAATAAAATTAAAAAATTTGAAAAATGATTGAAGGAGATAAATCTTATCCAAATAAAAAATTTAAAGTTTATTTAAAAATTAGACTGTTAAATAAAAACTAATCAATTTATTTTAAGTTATAAAAACTGATTAGTATATTGAAATTGACTAACTAATTAATATACTAATCATTTTTTAACAACAAATATTATTAAATTAAATCAAAAACAAAAATTAACCGGTTCAAGATTTGCAATGTTAAATTAGTCAAGTCGGTTTTTTTATGAGCATTTAAAAAGTGGTGTTTTAATTTAGGATCACTTGTAGACTATATATAATTTAAAAATATATAAATAAATAAACAAAAAATTAAATACAAAATCAATTAACTTGTATTTTTACTTGTGAAAATGAAAAAATTGACAAAAATATGAATTTCTTTAAAAGCCTTTAACAGTAAAAATCAGCATATTTTATACTTTAAATTATTTAAGAAAATATTTAATTGTATTAATATTAAAATTTTATCACTTTTTTATTAGGAAATTATCCTATTTTTGGTTTTAAAAATAAAAATAAAACCTAATAAAAATATGAAATTTCATCGAATGACTTTGATTTAATATATACTTTTCTGTGGTTTTATTGTTTTAATAAGAAAAATAATAATAAATAAAAACTTAATTTGTGAGTTGTGACTAAATGATTGTAGGGCTAATATAGTCATTCGTCATAACAACAGCATATAGATTTGTACGAGAGATGGCAATGAATTTCTGAACCAGTTCGAATCATCACCACATCGCTTCGCTTCAGGTGAGTGTTCTCTCCATTTTCTTACCATTTGCTTCTTTGTATTCTATGCTTTGTTCAAATCATGTGTTTGATGTCGTGATTTCTGCTTGGATCTCTCTGAATGATGAATCGCGCAAGTTTTTTCTTGATACCGTATTCTTAAACTCCTCGATAGCATACATCACCTATTCTGGTCAATAAAGATCTAATTTTGAAGGGAAATTTTCAAACTTTTGGTGTCAAATCTTAGTGGGTAATTCTCGATTTGGTCATTTATGATATCCGCTGTTGTATATATAATATGGCCACTGATCTTTCTGATATGGGATCGATGGGATCAGTGGGATAAACCCTTGTGTGTTGTAAGAAAAGGCTGTCACGATTTTGTACTTGGTTATTTAATTTTTCTAATGGAGCCCTTGTGCTATGTTTCTTTATAATCAAAGTTCTGGTCTTTTTTTTTCATTTTTTATTGCGATTTGCTTATTGCAAGGGCTAGTGATTCAGTTTTATGGTTCTTAACTTACTTTATCCTGTAGAATTTGGGGATTTTGATCTGGTGATCCTGTATGTTTCTGTTTATACTGTTTCGGAATTGTACTGCCTGACTCTTAATTGTTTTTTCTGCTGGAACTGCTTACTGTAAGGGCTAGTGATTCAGTTTTATAGTTCTTAAATTACTTTCTCTCGTAGAATTTGGGGATTTTGATCTGTTTATCCTGTGTGTTTCTTTTTGATACTGTGTTGGAATTGAACTGCCTGACCCTAATTGTTATTTCTGCTGGTAGTTCAGGTGACAGCTTTATCTTATAATGTGAAAGCATTAACCTATGTCTGCACTAGATTTTCTGCTGAACTTCTTACTTTACTCTTGGTTGGTTATAGCCATGCCAAATTGATTGCTTGCCATAGTTTTGGCTTTCCTGATTTTGAACATCAATCATTTCTGAATCACTCTGGTAATAAAGTGGGGAGATTAGTGACACGCAATTGATCTGACTCCTGAATTGTAGATTGACACTAAAAAGGTTGCTGAATTGTGAATTCCATGCTATGAAATTGTATCCCCAACGTGTCAATTGTCTAGGTGATATAATGTGCTCTTAACCGTCCGAAAGTGGAAATTGTTTCCTGTATGTACTATCTCTGGAAATGCATGATTTGTATTGCCACCAGAATACATGTATTGTGGTATTGTTCTAGTACTTGACGCCAACTATTATTTTAGTTGCTGCTTGTTCTTCAGAATAGCTTTGACAGATTCAGGAAAATGGAAGCTAACAGGGGTCAGAATGGGATTCAACTCTTGCTAGCTGCTGAACAAGAAGCTCAGCATATCGTCAATGCTGCCAGAAATGGTAAGCTCTATCGTTTTCTATTCATTTTATTGTTTACAATCACATTCATTATCTTATTCTCTCAAATAATTTTACCATCCTTTTGTGCTTAATTCCTAGTCGCCCCACCTCCCAAAAATATAAGGTTGCTTCTCTATGGTCCTCCATACCTTGTACCAGGACCAAGACTAAGTGATTGTGATGCTTTGTAGGCATTTCTTTTTTCAGTGAAAGTACAGAACATTACTCGATATATGAAAATTTAATTGTACAATGATCAGTATATCTGCTAGCTGTCTATACCTGAATTGAAAGAAAGTGTCTGTGATAGAAGATATCTGTTATCTTGGTATTTACTTCCGCTCTTTATATTCAGCAAAATTGGCTAGATTAAAGCAAGCCAAAGAAGAAGCTGAGAAGGAGGCTGCCGAATTTCGTGCTCATATGGAAGCTGAATTTCAAAAAAAGCTTGCAGAGGTAAGATACACTGCAAAAGTTTTACCATCCACAAATTAACCTACAATGTATTTTGTCAAAAGTAGATCTCAAGTTACTTGGTAAGTTTCGTTTACTTAATAATGCATCAGGGACCTAGACCATATCTGCTTGCTGCTTGAGCAATCATTTTGTTGTTTCTTGTAATCTCGTTCTAAATTCAAATTTAATTGTCATTAACTTCTCAAATGTTGTTTAAACTTTGAATTAGAGAACTAAATATTTCATCAACATTACATTGCTACACACCATCTAACCAGTAAATACTGACGTAACATGAAACAGAGGAGTGGGGACTCTGGTGCCAACGTGAAGCGCCTCGAGCAAGAAACAGATGCTAAGATCCATCACCTGAAAAATGAAGCCTCAAAAATATCACAAGACGTAGTGCAAATGCTTCTGAAGCATGTGACCTCTGTGAAGAACTAAGGGTTTTTACTTGCCTGATAGGCTATTTGTTAAGAGTAATATCATTTGCTTGTATGCTTCTCAACTTAAAAATGCTGGAGCTAAGGCTTGGCATGGATACATCTACTGTCAGTTGTCTCATTTTTTTGTTTGAATGTGGATTTCTACGAAATAAATGCTGATTCCGAGAAAAACCATTTCCAAGAAAAGAAGTTTAGATAATGTAATGATAGGATCATGACAAAGACCAAATCAACTATGAAGGGTCAAGACAGGAATCTAGTAATCCATCTGCAGTAAAGTGTTTTGATGTTTTAATCCAAATGCCACCCTGCCTGTGAATCCTTGTTCATACTTTTTCATGCTGTGTCGGAGCCTGTGAGAGTGTGGACCTTAGTTTTAACGTCTGAAGATGTTCCTGTCATTTGTAGGGACTGACAAGTTCAAGTTTTGTCTTGCAACATGAATTCAGGATAATGCCATTACAGTCCATATCTTCCTGTAATCTATCTCCAAGAGTTTTCGCTGTCCAGTACAAGTATTAGTCTGTTTCTATTCCTTTCTTTATTTCCCTGAACTCATGACATTATTACCATAAAAATGCAGGAATTGACTTCACATTGTTGAAAATGGCCTATTGAAAGTGAATAGTAATAACTATTTGAAAGACATAAGCCATTCAGCTCCACAAAATTCATGAAAACACAACTTCTTTTTAATATAATTACTATTATATTACTATTTTTATTATTAATATGAAATATTTAATTTATAAATAATTATTATAATTTTTAATATCATATTTATTTGATATTGACTCTTTCCTTCTAATTTTTGTAAAATTGCTTTCATACGTTACATCCTATCAACTTCAAGCTATTTTATTCAGTTTCATCTTCAATATTTAATTAAGAAAGGGTCTAGACATCCACCGTTTTTTAAATATTTATTAATTCCATGTTATAGGTTAAGAATTCACATCAAAATTTATAAATAATAAATTAGTTAAATATTTTATTTAACTTAAATTTATGAGTTTGTCAAATAAATTATAAAATAAAATATTTGAAACCCATAATTTATTATTTTTTAAAAATTAAATTAAAACTATAAATTACATATTTGGATAAGTTATTTAGTGAATTAAGAACTAATTTACTGTCAATTTTTTAAAAATTAATTTAATAAATATTTTTAAAATATTCACAAATTAAATTAAATATTTTATTTTATTTTATAATATTTTAATTAGATTAAATGAGTTTTTAAAAATAGACCATTCATAGTATCATTTAATTATCCTAATTATGGTTTGTGTCCCTAATTAGAAATAGACCATTCACAGGTCATCATCATATGTTGAGTGCATCCTCTGATTGGTGCCTCTCCATTGTTTTACGGGCCCCACCGTAGAATAGTAAAACCAAAAATCATATTTCTAGCTTCCAATCAGGACCGTTGGACATGGATAAACAATAGGAATCAATCATGACCGTTGGATTAAAATCCACGTAAGTGTTCACTGTAAGTTTGTTTGATAAAAATAGGTGAAATTAAAAATTAAGAAAAGAAAAACACAAGAGAGAGCTGTAATGATGACGTGGCAGATAGAGAGAGAATGAGCGTGTTTGTGATGTTCTGTTCTTAAAAGGCCAATATAAACATACATGCTGTGCAGCAACTGCTCCGTGCGGTCTTGTTTTGTGTTTTTCGTTTATGGTACAGAGTTGGTTAAAGTTAAGTCCTCTTTTTTTTTAAGTCTCAAGACCAAAGTTTGTGAATCCTTAATTGGTTCTCCTCTGATTCTGCCAAAAAACAAAAAAAAAAACAGATTACAATTCATATAGAACAACACATGAAACACCCCAGATAGAGAGAGAACCAGAAACAGAGTTTATATATAGAGAGGAGGACATAAGAAACGATTGGTCACAAGGGTCTTTGAAAGATTTTGCTTCCTCTTCTTTCTTGCTTTCTCGTCCGTTCTTGATAAGGTTTTAGGATTGCTTGTAAAATTTCCAGGCTTGAAGAGATTAGTTCGTTGAGATATGTGTTTGTGTTTGTGTGTTCTGTAAGGGGAGTCGAGCAAGAACAAGAATAAATGGCCGTGAATGTTAAGGTAGCCTACTTGTTGCCATTTAAGTCAAGCAACCCACCAATAGATTCGAGAACTGTTGTTGTTTGAGGATTTTTTTTGGCCGAGGTTTGTAAGAGTTTATGCGAAAGAACCATTCTTGGATTTAGAAGGTTGATAGGTTTTTGTTTTTGTTCTTTTTCCTGGGAAATGGAGTGCAACCCATCCTCAGAAATGCAAGAACCGAGCATTGATACGGACAAGCTTAGCTACGAAATCTTCTCAATCCTTGAAAGCAAGTTCCTTTTTGGGTATGACGATCAGAAACTATGGGTTCCGAAGCAAGTTGCTCCGGCAAACAATGAAGAGAAGCCAGAGGATTTGATCACAGGTACCAACAGCGCCGTCTCATTGACCAAGAACCAGCGAGGCAAAATCTGCATTTTGTCAATCGATGGAGGAGGCATGAGAGGTATTCTACCTGGGAAAGCATTGGCATATCTAGAACAAGCGTTGAAAACAAAGTCCGGCAACCCTGACGCCAAAATCGCCGACTTTTTCGACGTTGCTGCCGGAACCGGAGTCGGCGGCATCTTCACGGCCATGCTCTTTGGAACAAAAGACCATAACCGTCCGATTATGAAAGCTGATGACACGTGGAGGTTTCTTGCTGAGCAGGGCAAAAGATTTTACAAGTCTGGTAACGGTAGAGGTGGTGCTGGCGGTGGCGGAGGTTTCAAGAGGTTATTCAAAACCGGTTCGACCGGGGCCACCTCCGGACTAGAAAAGGTCATGAAAGAGACTTTCATTGATCAAGGTCGGAGCTTGACTCTCAAAGATACGTTAAAGCCGGTTTTGATTCCATGTTACGATCTTTCAAGCACGGCGCCGTTTTTGTTCTCCAGAGCCGATGCGTTGGAGACGGACAGTTTCGATTTCCGGCTCTGGGAGGTTTGCAAGGGTACGTTGGCAGAACCGGGCTTGATCGAACCGGTCCAAATGAGGTCCGTCGACGGTCAAACAAGGTGTTTGGCGGTGGATGGTGGGTTGGCCATGAGTAACCCTACGGCGGCGGCAATTACGCACGTGTTGCACAACAAGCAGGAGTTCCCATTCGTGCGGGGAGTTGAAGATTTGTTGGTGTTGTCACTTGGAACAGGTCAGCTTCTTGAGGTGAGCTATGACTACGAACAGGTCAAAACGTGGAGGGCCAAGCACTGGGCTCGACCAGTGGCTCGAATTGCTGGTGATGGTTCGGCGGATTCAGTGGACCAAGCGGTGGCTATGGCGTTTGGTCAATGCAGGAGCAGTAACTACGTAAGAATACAGGTAATGTAACAAGTTTTTTTCCAATAAGTTTGGATATTAATTCCAGACAACTTGGTATGCATGAGACATAATTAGCCAGGCTGTTTGTTTTATGGGGAGTGTTCTGAGGCAATGTGTCTTTTTCAGACAAAGATAGGCAGATTGGTGGATGTAGATACCACAAGTTTAGTTATGCCCTTTTTAGGTTTATGCAATTCAGTGAATGCTCTGTTTTTAAACCTCTTCCGATGTAAGATTACGGGCGCGATTACGATAATTATAGATGATACAATCGTAATTACAACAAATCATAGTGATGGTCCAGATTGCAGTTACAGATCATAATCTAAAACCTGGGTCTAATGAAGATTTACTGGGTTTGCATCTACATGTACCTGCTTCTGCTTTGGTCTTGAGTTAAACTTACTATCTTTAGTGTCAAATCTCTGTCTCTCCTTAAACAATAGGCTTTTCCTTAGTTTTTTAAAGATACAAGTAGATTAGTATCTATGGAGATGGATGTGGAAAATGAGTGGTCATAAAGCATTACTCATTTTTCACAATTACATGGTAGTTTTACCATAACTAAAGCTTTGGTGCTATTACTCTTACACTAGGCATTTTCACTAAGGTAAGCATAAAACATGAGTTCCTATTATCCCTTCTTTAAATGAAGAGGGGTAAGAGTGATTGAATCCGAACTCAATTATTTCCTAACAATTGCCGTACTTCACAAGTAATATTAATTTGTTGACCGTATCTCTTTCGCAGTAATTTTAGAATAAAATGTTGCAAAATTGCTTCTTAGGTGCCATAACTTGCATTCTTTCTCTTACGTATGTATTCATTGGTTCTTCTTTTTTTGCTTTCATTTTGGATAATTGGTTGATTGGATCTGCTTAAGACTCTAATTACCTTGTGTGTGTGTGTGACAGGCAAATGGGTCCAGTTTAGGTGGGCGTGGACCAAATGTGGACAATGACTCCAGTGCAAACAATGTGAAGATGTTGATTGGAATAGCAGAGGAAATGTTGAAGCAGAAAAATGTAGAGTCTGTTCTTTTTGGGGGCAAAAGGATTGGAGAACAGAGCAATTCTGAGAAGCTTGATTGGTTTGCAACTGAACTTGTGCTTGAGCATCAAAGGAGGAGTTGCAGAATTGCTCCCACTGTAGCCTTCAAGCAGGCTCCTCCAAAACCCACCTAGGACTATTTTCATAACATTCTTTTAAAAAGAGGTATGTTCCACTTTCTGTTTCGTTACTTAATTCTATCTTTAGTAGAAGCAATCAAGTTGGAAACACTTTTGTTATAATATGTGGGGGAAGTTTTGATGTCTTGAACTTATAAAACCTAAAAGCTTAAACCCTAAAAAATGTTTGCCTTGCTGGGAGTATCAAGAAACATTGGTGTCTCTTAAAGACATAATGATTTGGGGTGACCCAGTTGATGATTAGCCTTTTATATAATGGGTTGCTTCTTGTCATTTGAACAAACACATTTAGCTCACTACTCTCTAGCTAAGCCTATTTGATCTTCTGGTCTTAAACTTTTAATCAAAATTACCATTAACCAAGTAATTGTGTGATTTAGTGTGCCATATAGGCTCTCATTGATCTTTGAATGACATGCCAGAGGGAAGATAAAAGAAGATACCTCTAATAATGTCGGTCTACCGACATTGAGATATCTTTACTATTCTACAGAACAATAACAATAACAACAGTAATAAAAAACCCTTTTCTCTTGATCATCTTCAATATGCAATCAAATCATTATTAAGTTCTCATATCAATAGTACCCAAAAGTTACTGGTTTCCTTGTGATCATACATATTTTGGTTGTTTCACTTTTTTGAACACTAGGCCTTTGGTCATTTCTGTCTTCCCTTTTTCATTTCTGACTTTGATTTATGACTTTCCGTTTGGTTGGCACTTAGTACACGTAGCAGGAATCTATCCATGCGTTTGTGTAGTACTCTAATGTCTTATTCTCTTATTCATGTAAATGTTGGAGTTCTACATAGGTAAAGACATGCAGTCCTTAGCCCCATCACACGTTGAGGGCCAAGAAGACTCAGTGTTTGCTTTGATTCTTGTGTGGTTCTTAGTTCTTACCATCTTCTATAATTTAATGTTAGCTTTCCAGGTGTTGGACATATGATGAATAGACATGAACAAAAAAGAAAGTATCTGGGTATCTACAGAAACATGAGCTAACATTTGAATGCTCCTTTTTCTTAATCCAAAGATTATAAAAGTGATTAATCTCCAAGTGTTTCTTAAAAAGAAAGACAAGCCAAAAAAAAAAGCGTTCTTTTGATGTTATCTTCTCGTTAAGGTAAGGTTATGTATACCTTTCCAGACTCGATGGATATTGTTGTTATTGTTGTTGTTCTCGTTCTCGTTCTCGTCTTGTTTTGGTATATTCCTTTTTAAAAGCTCATGTAGGATTTTGAGTACTTTGTTGAGAATTGTTTTTTTTAGTGGATTTAATCTGAATGTTTTTTTTATTTTTTGTTCAATTCTGATGACAAGTTCTTATGGGAAATGCAGGTAAAACATATATTTATGTGTAACATAAGCAAAGAGAACGGAGGAAGGAATGTATGAGTAAGAGTAGCTTTTACTTCTAAAAGTGAAGAGAAGCAACAGAGGAAGATGGATTCAAGTGAAAAGGACAAAGTTAAAGTAAATATGCATGTAAGCTAGAAGATCTTAGTGGGATACTTTGCCTGCCAGACGACAGGCATAGTGGTGTCCACTCCAATTATATCTCCAAGGCCACGAAACCAAGAAACAAAAGAAAGAATAACAAAATAATCATCAGATGTTAATGTTTTGATGTTTGCTAAGATTTTAGGCTGAAAAAATAAAAAAAGGTTGTTGTCTTTTACATCTTTGCAAATTTAGACTCTTTGTATGAGAAAACCTCAGAAGAATAACCTTATTTCTTTGTTTGGCCCCGATGTTCTTCATATTCTTTATATAAAAGAAAAGTTACGTATAATGTCATTTTAGTTGGAACTTTGGGGTGATTCGTGAAAAAAGATTGTAAAAAAAATAATTCTTAAAGTCGAAATTAAGAAGAATGTATAAACCAATACGTTCAAAGATTCGATCATGGTTTACAATTATAGCTTCCTTATCTGTTTATTAAGAATTGCTCCCCGAAGAAACAATGTCACTCGATCATTATCAAACGGACTATAATCTTTTTCTGTTCGTGTGGATTCCACCATGGTGCCTTCTATTTTTAATAGGTCATGAGCTATATCAAAATCATTCTTAACAAGTCCATAATAAGTGATCATATTTTTTTCATTGAGTCTGGGTAGAGATTAAAGGTCTTGAGCAACCAATCTAACAGAACAACTCAAAAGATAAAGAAGTATCATTAATTCCAAGCGAGCCTTGTGTATTGAAATTGTTATTGTTATTTGTATAAATATTGTATAAGTTCATATTTGGACTCTTCTGTTTAGAGCTTATATGGAATGTATGGAATATGTTCAAGATGTTACCAAGATTGTTTAGAAGGTAGGAAATTTGACAAAGTCTTTGCAAATAAGAGGGAGTGGTAGTAGATGGGTTTGTGATGTTGTTGTAGCTTAATTAATTATAATAATTTAATAAGTCTTGTACACTTCAAAATTAATTAATAAGTTGAATTAGTCTCCAATTCAACTATTTAAACCTAATTGATTAGTTCATGCATTGTGATCATTTCAAGACTTTCCAAGTGGAATATGCTCATGCCTTTGTATTGATTGCAATCATTGAAAAGAAGAAAAAAAGCAAACAAATGAATAAAAAAGAAGCTACTAAAGAGTAAAAGCGTCTTAGAATTCAATATAATTAAAAACTTTAGTTTATTTTAAAATGACAAATTAGTTTGAAATTAATATAATTTAAAATTATCAAGTTAAATTCAACTTAGTTGACTCTAAATTTGAGTTTTAATATCTAAATTCAATCAAACTTAGACTCGAGTTCATATTATAAGTTTAATTGGTCTCGAATTTACCTATTCAAACCTATTACTTATTGACTATAGATTGATTAGTTCATGCAATGTGATCTTTAGAAGACATTCTAAGTGGAATATGCTCATGCCTTTCAACCATTGAAAAGGGAAGAAAGCAAACAAATGAATAAAAAAGAAACTGAGTAAAGACATCTTGGAATTCAATCCAAAGGCATAGTACTCTCTTTACTTTATACTAATTGAACCAAAGCATAGAGAAGGTTTCTTCCAAGCTCTAATAGCCTTTCACACTTTTCAAAGTTCATTTGGAATAAACAAATTGATTAGAAACCAACTAAATGAAGTAACTAGAAAGCTCCAAGACTTGGCAAATAGTATATTCAATCCTTGATAGAATCTTCCCTCCCCCACCCCCCAAATTGGCCTCATTTGTTGTCTTCTAAGTAAAGCTTAAAATAAAGTGATGCATTGATGCCACCAAGTCTTGATGATTGAAACAAGAAAACCCTTTTCTTATATTAATAAAATGAGACTAATTACATGATTAATAATTAATAATTTTTAACAAATCATTATTATTAAATAAAATTTTTATTTAAAAAATGTTATATTTGGTTGCTTTTAATATAACCATCCATATTCACTAATTCTATAACTTTTTTTAAATAAAGGATGCATATTTTTACCTCTAACCCATCTTATTTAAATAGGATCAATTATAAATAATATTAGTAAATATTTATAATTAATGAAACATAATCAATTACATGATTAACTATTATGATATTTTTAATAATTACGGGTGAGCCTTTAAATATAAGTTATAGAAATAACCTTTTTATAAAAATACAAAGAGAAAGTTACGTACATTATAACTTTTCCTTTGCGGGAAACCCTATGTATTAGATACATCGACTTTATTTTTATAATAGTTATTTTTAAAATTAACTATTTGTAAGTAATAAAATATAATCAATTATATGTCCAAGAATTATTTACTAATATAAATAGTAATAATAACAATCAATACATACTAATTATGAAAATATGCATTTTTTCCCTCTAACTACTCTGGCTACTTTTGAAATTTGGCATATTGATCAATAAAACAAGAAAGCAACCCATTTCCCATATTCATACCATGATTAGCAATTAGTAATTTTTAGTGATTATTATTATTATTATTATTATTATTATTATAAAATAAACAAGTTTTATTTTTTAAAATTATAATTTTCTATTCACTACTTATATAATATGCATTATTTGTTATTATTAGTATTTATGTTAACATGTATATGCAAATGTCTTTTTTTTCATACAAGTGTATTAGAAATAATCTCTTATAGTTAAAAATAAGGTTGTATATTATTACTCTTATATAAATCTTTCATATTAGCGAAACTTGGTTGATGGTATATAAAAATATTAAAGTCCTGGGTCGGCCCATGACTTGACCAAGAGCTGACCGACTCATCATATATTTTTTAAAAATTTTAAAAAATAACATCATTTTTAAATAATAATCTAGTTATGGTCGGTCCAACTTGTCCAATTTGAGCCGGTTAAAATTGAGCCGGACAAGTTTGAGGCCTTTTTCTAATAAAATATGCTTAATTTTTACTTCTTAACTCTTTCTAGAAATATGGTATCTTGAGAGCAACAAAAGTGCAAACTGTTAATAATCTGTAGCACCATAGGAA
>JANSVA010000003.1:37457081-37471705 GCA_025504915.1 Erythroxylum reticulatum | reverse complement strand
TTGCAATTCTAGGGTTAATTATTTGTGTAGATTAATCATGAAATTAATCTTGTATTTTGGGTCTAATTTTCTTTCACTATAAGCTATAGACATTTCGCTGCAATCCTGACAATTGTAAAACATAACATAATTGGAACTTCTTTAGCAACATTGAAACTGCAAGATAATATTTAACTATCAACAATATCTCTTAAATATCATGATACCTCTCTAAAGTAACTTGTACTATAACTGGCCAATATAATCTAAAACAAGTGTTTCAATCATACAGCACATAAATATCACAATGTGAGATGTTAATAGGCGATTTACACCCTTTGCCTATTGCATTGTCATCCCCCAAAGTTAGGCTAAACAAGCAACCAATAGCAAGTCCCAATTTCTCATTTTGAAACATCCCGAGCATCATTGACATCTTAAAATTAGGAATTTGCCTTAACTCATCAGGAAACATTGGAACGATCAGGATATCATAGATAAATTACACAGACATGAACAACAAATTCCTTGGCCACAAAACTACTAACGTGTCCTCTCTGATCAGTGTTTGGGACAAAAACATGGATGGGAGTTCCAGTAGTTACTCCTGCAGATAATGTAACATTAGTAAGTCATCGATAGGAACACAAAGTACAAAAAGGTAGGTGATAAGGAACAGTGAAGTAAACATAAAACCAACCTTCAGATACGCCTGAATATATTTTACATGTATCAGTCTCTTTTCTTGGACTGGTGATTCGACTCTGGCCTGGCCTCCTGCAAGTTTGAATAATGTGTGTGCCACAGAAAGATCGAAGACCCACATTTATCAAAGATATCATAGAAGAACAAACTTGATTCTCACGAAAAGAACTAAATTACCTTCTATCAAGCTCCACTTGCAAATCAGCTTCAGATAGGGGAATCCGAGGAGGACATCCATCAATAATACAACCAACACCACCTCCACGTGACTCTCCAAATGTCGTGACACGAAAATAATTTCCGAATGTACTTCCAGCTGCATGTATTTCTGCTATACGTAAACAGGGAAAATTAAGACAATCTCTGATGTGGGAACAGAAACTGAATTGATTAAGTGATTTAAACAAACAAGTAGCTCGCATTCAATTAAGCGGGGAAAAACAGAATCATGGTCAGCTCGTATCTGACTTTGTCTCAGGAATCATTATTCATTATACTGGAATCTGTTACTCCTTCAAATATAACAACACCATTTTTTCCTCATCGAGCTGAGTCTAACCATGAAACATAGCAATTCAAGCTCAGAGTTCAAAATACAACAACCCACCAAAACCCAATATCTGAATTACGACAATGAGGTCACTTGAGTTACAAAGTTACAACCTTTCTCACTGAAAGCACAGATTTTTATCAATTCTAGTAAGAAGGCACTATCAAAATTAAGTCAGAAAAAAAGGGACCGACGGAGCTGCTTTGTTTGTCGAGGGCGGAGCGAAACTTGAACAGTCGATAAGGAGAGTTTCCGGAGACTAGACGGGGGGGAGAAGAGGGAGGAAGAGCCATTTAATGGCTTAGAAGCAAGAGAAGGAAAAGCCATAGTTATTGGAAGCAAACTAACGAAATGAATGGAACAGTAACAAGATAAAGAGTTTTGAGTGACAGATGCCAAGAAGAGAGTTGGTTGGGACGCCGTAATTATGAGCATGTTCGCATTGTACTATCGTCGGATTATGTCTTGTGCTTTCCTGTTTTAGTAATACGACAACAACCACCGACACCGTGAGAAAGCTATGCGATAAGGGAACGTAATCACCTGGTCCCAAAATTGCTGGGATGGATTTAAAGGGAACGGAGGACAACAATTTTGGGAACAGGTGGTTACGTCCAGGCGATAAGTAGTCAAAGTTGATAAAGTCACCATTTCTTTTATTTTTTAATTCACACTTTATAAAGATATTCAAGTTCTTTGTTTATGGAATATCAACTCTCAAGACTTGCCTTTTAAGAATCTTATGTGAAGTTTTAAGAGATCAATTTTTGGAATATTGTCCTAAGAATCATATACATTCTCTTATTCTAATTCTTTATAGGAGAATTCTTATTTTTTTATCCGTTTTCTTTTCGAGAAGAAAGAAGATATCAATCCTAGTAAGACTACTCATCCGGATATGAACCCTGATGATTTGAAACTCGCGCAGGAAGAATGTGTTATCCTTCTTTAGCAAAGATTAATTGAGCCTCATAAATCTGATTAGGCGTGTTAGTTTTTTTATGTCAACAAAATATCTTAACAAAAACGAGGGAAAAATTGATTAATCATCGACTATAAACTTCTTAAAACTTTCTTGTAAGATGACTACCATCTTCTTCTAAGTTTGAAATAAAAGATGGATTTTGGCAACTTAGAATTGATCATTCAAAAAGATATGAGACAAGTTTTTGTATTCCGAACGTGTAGTATCAATAGATTGTCATGTCATTTAGACTCAAAGTTGTCCTTCATTATTTCAAAGGGCATGACAAAGATTACTCTAAGACTCGTAAAGAATATGAGAACCTACTCAAATACTTCTTAGATCTCATAAAATAATATAGAATTATGCTCTTAGCAAAGAAGAGTTATATTGAGATAACCTAGATAGAATTTTTGGATATACATTTCTACAATGAATATCATTAGCCCGGTCCACATATCGTCAGTTAACAATTGAAACTTTCCTTATGACAATTTCACTACTAAACATATACAGCAATTCTTTGAAACTGTCAACTATATGAGAGATTTTATCCCTCATGTAGCTTATTATACATCATCCTTATCAAAGTTGCTGAAAAAAAATACACTACCATGAAGTAAAAAAACAAACTAGAGTCATACAACACTTAAAGTATGCTTGTCCGAATCCACCAATTTTAAAGATTCTTGACAAAGGCTAGTGCATTCTACAATTGAGGTGCTATTCTCACCGAACAGATCTCACGCTATAAATTCATCATTTGCCTTGCCAAAGGTCACTTAACCATCTCCGATATCTTCCTATCAATTTCATCACTCCCTATCCTTCTTTTAATTAAAAAAATCTTAAATCTATGATGTGGTCAAAATGTGTTAATTTTTAGTTGTATTTTAAGAGTAAAAATGATAGTTCTTTATTATTATTTTAAATTATTAAATCTTTTTAGTATTAAAAAATTTAAAGTACCATATCTTTGAGTGTTTAATAATTTTTATCATTTAAATGTGTATTATGTATAATTACTACGTAATATTCATAGTTATAAAACCATACAAAAAGTGAGTGAATCTAGTAGTTTGTTAGAATTTATGTCAAATAAAGGAAATCACAAAAATTTAGTTCATGAAATAAAATCATAATATCATTTTTATATACACTAAATAAAGATATATATTTATATAATAACCCATAAATTATTTAAAAAGATTCCAAAAAAATGATGATCACAATTTGAATAATTATTTGAAAGTTCATGTTTAAGAAAATAAAGTATTTTAGAAATTAAAAAATATAAGTATATAAAATTTGAACTCAAAACCTACCCTTAAAAATTCTTTCTAAAATTTTACAAATATAAAGATCTTAAATCTCCTTAAAATTAAATATAAAAAAAATCAATTCCAACATTTGTTTTCTAGCTCAATATGTTAGAAGTAGAGATGACATTTTAGTTCAAATCTAATTCGATTAAGCTAAAATCAAATAATTCGATTCAATTTGATTAAATTTTAAGTCAGACGTAAATATAAAATTTTTGAGTCGGATTCAAGTTCGGACGGACCCGAGATCGGCCGACACAATGCCAAACATAATTAGGGGTTATATGGTAGAAAAAAAACAGGAACTTGGATCCACTAGGCTTCTAGAGATAACGAATTCATTTACCAAAATTATTTTATCCAAGACCATAGTAGGTAATTAGAAAAGTCGAGTAGGCGATAAAATGGACTTCCAAATTGCAATAATTGCCATCTTGAAATACTAATTTCAAGGAAGCAAACCTTAATGATTTGAAGATCATTACATGAACTACGGTATTTTAAAACGTGGGAATTCTTATATTTTCGTCTTAACATGCATGGTCAGGACTTGGATCTGTGTCAAAACGTAGCATTCAATATCGGCTTAAGTGTAGAAAACAAGACACCAATTTTGACTTGAAATCCCTTCTTTTAGTCATAGGGCACGACAAGCTTGTAATGGAGGCAATGCTATGTCTTGGTTAGGTGGGTCAGAGATTACCCTTTTCGTTAGAGGAAAACCAACTTGTAATTACTAATTAAGCTTTATGAATTTCATGCAAAAAAGGGGTGAAATTAGGCAAATTAAATGCATACATTAAATCTGAGGATTGTTTCTTATTACTATATGTTTTAATGTTTGAATAAAATAAAATTATGCAACATATTATTTATTTTTAAAATTATGTTTATTATTTTTAAGTATCTTGTGGTATAAAAAGATTTAAAAATTTTAGTAAATTTCTATTTAATTATTTTATTAAGAATTCTTTATATGTGAGATCTATTGTTCATCTAATTTAAAAATCTCTTACTATTTTTCAATAAAATTGTCGTTTTTTATTAAAATTAATTTGGATTGGCGATATAAATTTGTTTATTCGTGCAAAATATATTTTAATTTTTACTAAAATTACCTACGAAATGCAAAACAAAATTAATAATCTAATTTTTAATAAATCAAATTAATAAAGGTCTTTTGAAAAATAAGTGAAATACATGTTTAAAAGCTCATTTACTGTATATCATAGGAGGGTCCTTCCTACTGATAAGGAGATACAAGGACTTGGATTTGGTCATTAGGGCTGCTAAGAGATCAACTAAAGGAGGACTTGTTCTTAAGATTGACTAGCATTTACTTTGAATGGACTTGCGGCCATCACATCCAACTTAATTAAAACTTATATGATATTTCATCTAATTCTCCACTTATTAGACCTCAATTCTTTGTTCAATCCTACCAAAATTGGTTTTGATTAAAACTGGCTTGAGCTGTACAACTAATTAATGACTGGTATGTTCCTCTTCCCATTCCAATTCTTTGAATGATGGTCAAACTATATAAGGAGGGGTTATTTCTAATCCTTATGTGCGTTCTTAAGGAACTATTATCTCAAATCCTACTAATAAGGTGCTCAATTAGCAAACTAATTAATGATACGGTAGCTTAAAACAGACTGTTCCAAAGAATTGATTCCAAACATGATGGCTTAATCAGTAAAGCCGCTCGAAGCCAAGAAGCATTCTCTCCTCACATCAAAATTTAATTTAGTAAAAGACAAAGACTTATACATTTCTTATAATTTACCCAAATCCCAAGTCCAATTATTGGGTTCACATATATAGTGATTAGTTTGGCCTCCATCAAGACAGTCAACATCGCACACACATGCTTGCCGGTAGACTTTCTTAAGAAACAACTTAATCAATAATGCCACCCTGCGCCGCCCCACGTAATGTGACATGTATTGGAACCATCTTACGACAAATCCTTATGATGTGCATTTATGTATATATACATGTCTGTGTCTTAACCTCATCTAAACCTCTTCCTCTTTACTATACTCTCGTACTTTGAATTTCCGAATTGCACTGAGTTTGTTGGAAAATGGATATTGAGAGCTTTTCACCCTTGAGGAGGGTCAAGAAAAGAATAAGAACACGAAGCACTAGCTCCTCTAGCTCTTCTGTTAATAAGTTGTTTTCTTACTCTTGCTTCAGCTTCAAGTACTGCTTCTCTTCTTCATCGTACAAGATTTCAGCTGGTGATGATTGCTCTCCGAGCTTAGGTTTGTTTGTTTATTTGCATTATTCAAAACACTCTCCATCCATTCATGTCCGAGAACTAGCATAATCTGCGAAGCTATTTTCTCTTCAGGGTCCCTGAACCCCCTTTAACATACTTACTGTGTTTTACTTATGAGTTTGGATTGCAAGAACTCTAATTTATGAAAAAAAAAAAAAAATGGTTAGTTACATGTTCAAAGTTGAAAGATTAACCTATTACTTGATCCGGTTAAAGTGTGTTTAGTTACTGCAAGATATTAACTAAATATCTCAAATGGGTTCACCTTTTGATGTATTGAGATAAATGAACATGACAAATTGCTAAGTTTCTTCAACTTCAGTTTTTGTACTTATATATTCGTCAAGTTGCATCTGGAAATGGAGAATTTAATGTTATTCAGTGCTTAGGTAGTGGTTATATGCTAGGAAGTCTCTGTAATGGGTCCAATCTTGTCGGAAGAAGTTGGTTGGTGCAATAAATTATTGTGTTCTTCTCTTCCAATGAAATGATTTTCAATCCTGATGGCTCTATCAAGTCGTATCGAATTGACTTCATTACATTTTCACAATATTTGACCACAGATCTTGATTTACAGGTACGCCAGATCTTCAAAACGTTACTGAATTCTCATTTTCTGAACTTGAAGCTGCCACCAATTCCTTCCATCCATCAACTAAAATTGGAGAAGGTGGATTCGGATCTGTTTATAAGGTACAAGATACCGTCTTATTCTCGTACTTGAATCTGAAACTTCTAGTATATGTTAATGATGTTTTTGGTTTGGTTTTTGGTGTAAAGGGAAGACTCCAAGACGGGCAAGTTGTAGCTCTCAAAGTTCTATCTGCAGAATCAAAACAAGGAGAAAGAGAATTCATGTCCGAGATAGCTTCATTGTCCAACATTAGCCATGAAAACCTTGTAAACCTTCGTGGTGGATGTACCAATGGTTCTTTCAGAATTCTTGTCTACGATTACATGGAAAATGGCAATCTGTATTGTACCCTAAGTACAAAGTCTTCAGATCCTCGTAACACAACAACATTCGACAATATGTTCATAAGTTGGAAAGTACGACGAGACATATCGATCGGTATAGCTCAAGGACTCGCACATATCCATGAGGAGATCAATCCCTGTATAGTTCATCGAGATATAAAAGCTAGCAATATCCTTCTGGATCATAAGTTCACTCCTAAAATTTCAGATTTCGGTCTCTCCAAGTTGTTTCCAGAGAATATCAGTCACATAAGTACAAGGGTAGCCGGTACATTGTAAGTGGAGAAACTTTCCTGAATCTAAATTTCTCCTTGCCACGACTTTGCAGCTTTCTGGTCATACATATGTAACAGGTTACTGAATGGTGTTTTTATTGTTCTGAAGAGGGTATCTTGCCCCAGAATACGCATTCACTGGTCACTTGACAAGAAAATCAGATGTGTACAGCTTTGGAGTGTTGCTTCTTGAGATTGTCAGTGGAAGGAAAGCCATTGATTTCGACTTGGAGCTTGGAGAGCACTTCCTTGTAGACAAGGTACCATGTTACATATGTATGCAAATTGGCAAGTTAAAGACAAAACTAAAAATTCGTTAGATTGATTAATTTGAGGTATATGTTGTTGGGAAAAAAAAAGATATTCACAAATATCTAAACATATAAGTTTATTTCTAAGGAATGTATGGTGGGTGCAGGCATGGGACATGTACAAGACTGATATGCTTCTGAAGTTGGTGGATCCATTGTTAGAAGGAAATTTTGCAGAAGCTGAAGCGATTCGATTCCTTAAGGTTGGTCTGCTCTGTGTACAGGAGAAATGTGGGCTTCGACCAAACATGCCAACTGCACTTAAGCTGATGAGAAATGAGATCGATTTCAGCAGCAACAAGGACATCACAAAACCAGGACTCGTCAGCAACTTTATGAATGTCAAAATTGGCCAAAAACAGCTCCAGTCTTCTTAGCAGCAAGTTCAGTTTGAACTCTTTTTGTAACAAAATGATTAGTCTTTCTTCTTTTTAGAATGGATAAGAGGGAAAAAGGGATCAAAACTAATCCTACCCATCTGACTATAATACACATCGAGGTTTTAAATTACATCCTAACGATCACAATTACATTTACATCTTCTCTAATTATGGAAATCACTTACAACCTAGTGATTTGATATTATTAGAATCTGAACCATTTTTTCTTTTGGACATGAATTCTTGTTTAGAGTGCATTATAAACTCAAAAAGATCATATAACTTCAAAGTTATATTCAATGGTTATTTATGTATAAATGGTGAATTGCTTAGATGGCATAAGAATCTTTTGCTTGTAAACTACACTCTACTTACATTCATGTATTTAGAATTTCATTTTTAAGGTGATTTTAACAGAAAATTGTATTATTTTCACAAATTGAATCACAAAAAAAGCACAGAAAAAGTGATGATGACTATGAATCATCACGTATAAAAAGGAGAGAAAAAAGAGAGGAGAAATTTGCAACGGTGCCCCCCAAAATCCCCACAATTGATTTCAGGAGATCTTGAAAGGTGGTCCTTCGTTTCTCCTGACCAACATGTCCTTTGGACCTGCTTTGACCGGATACCAATATTCCCTATTGGCCAATTAGAAAGAAACAAGAAATGATGTGTGGGGTCCACTGCCCTTTAACCCTATAATGCTGCTCCTGGAACAACACACATCCGCACATACGCTTTCACTTTCCCCATAACCCTTTTTCTTTTTCCTTTCGCTTCAATCTCTTCAAGACCAAGACAAAGAGGAAAAAAACACAGATGTTTAATTTTTTTTGAGGCTATGTGATTAGTACTTTAAAGAGAAAAGACTATTCCCAATAAGCTAACAGGGGCTTGTGATGATTAGGCCTATGGCTTTTTTTAATGCAGATAACCCTGAGCATCTGAGGACTGCGTTGCAGGTGAGCTCAAGTCATGGACATAGAGCTTACATATAGGAAGGTTTAACGTATAAGAACAGCTTCTTGATAAGATTTAAATGCGTGTTATAAAAGTAATGATATAGCAAAGTTGAGGGTTTCTATGTTTCTGATCTTACACGAACATGTGAAGCTCTTCTGGTTAGCAACAGTTTTACCCTACTTGCTCAGCTGATCAGCTCCTTTTTCAGTTTCAGGAGCTTTTCACGTTCAATCTGAACTGAAAATGAGCTACTTGGACTTTATAAATGGATATCATTATATAGAACTGGAAAACAGAAGAAAAGCCAAGGATTTTTTGATCAAAATGGCTTACATTAACCGGGTTTCGATCAAAACCAGACAATTGTTTGTTAAGTGACTTTCAACTAATTAATGAAACTGATAACGACAGATACAATGACCTGCAGGGACTTTTATTGCTCATGATATCACATATTGGATTGTGAGCTTTCGGGTTTGACCCTGGGCTTATGGGACTCTTTTTCTTTCTCCCTCTTTTTCAGGCAAAAAAGCTTTCACGGACACTGAATCTGTGGCCATGAAACACCTGAGCTGTCCATTAGATAAAGCATGTTACAAGATGGATAGGCGACATGTAATGTAACTCCTAGGTTGTCAGAAAAAAAAAGAAAGAAGAGGGTGTGTTAATTTTCTTACAGGACCTCCATTTCCAAGAAGAAGAAAAGCTTGTCACGTGATGGGAAATCAATCTTAAAGAAAGTAATAACCTGAGCCTGAGCCTCAGCGTGAGCATGAGCGACCGAGGCCATCAGGTGAAGGAGGAATTATTCCTGAAAGAAACTATCGATTATATTCTCTGTAAAGAAACATCACATCACATCAAAAACCCTAATAAAGAACCCCTAGAAAGTGGTAAGAAGATAAGCATCAACCTAAAAATACCTTGGATTACACGCGAGAGTACCTGACTCCTTGTGAATTACGATACAAAACCTTGAGTCTTCAAAGTTAACAACTAGTTAAACTATAATAAGATGAAGATAAACCTGGAAAATATGTTCATATCATGTGCTAATACACATGGGAATATATGCTTGGCTCCTCATACGCCATCCACGGAGGCCATCGATGGTCCGATGAGCTCTGCAAATGGCATACAGGGAGCCAGGCACATACGATCTGTATGCATGATATATAATAATACATAGCATGCACATATAAACATATAAATGAGTACTTTTTTTTTAATGAATACATGAAAACTCTAGCTAGACGTGCATATGTACGGGTTCTACAACTACTGCTGCTAGAGATCATCTTCTCGAAGGATGAGCATCATCTGATAACCTTGAAGTAGGGTTGAGAGAGAGAGAGAGGGGGGAAAGGGATTGAAGCAGAAGGTGAGAAGGAGAGGAATTTTTATTTATGGAGGAGATTAAATAGAGAGATCTATGGAAAGCAGAAACTGGGTCAGAATCAAATGGAGGCTTCAAGCCCCACAAAACCCTTATGATTTGGCACAAAACAAGCAAACCAGTGGCTAAACTTATGGAGGTTTGGCTAAATTTATGGGGTTGTTTTGAGAGGAAAAGAAGGAAAAGGTGTGAAGATATGGACATGGTTGCACCCACAAGCTTGCAACTAAATATAGACACCACCACCCCACCATCATCAGTCATCATTAGAGAGACAGGAAATGAGTGTAGGGTTGGGTTACTAAACCACTCAATTTCCTAAGCTAGCCCTCTGTGGTGGTTTTGAATCTCCTTTTCTAGGTGGTAAAGCAAAGGTTGCTTTTCTCATCTGAAGCTCACTTTGTCTGGGAGTGCTTGGAAACACATGGATTCTCTCTATCTCTACTTTCTCTTATTCTCCTTTTATTTAAGATAAAGTGAAAAAAAGGAACAAAAATAAAAAAAAGAAACAAGTTTATGTATATCACCAATCTTTTTAATTCATGTATAAAAAATAAATTTTAAAATATGAACAAATTTATTCAAACCATGAACAATGTTTGAGGAATCTGAACAAGATCTATCTCTATCTCATAGGTTTTGTTTCCTCTTCTGGTTGGATACGTGTCTGGTTCTTGTTTTGCAGTAACTTTTGGATTACATTATGAATGATTCTTCTTAGCTAGCCAGCTGTTCGATCAACAGCGCAATTGTCACACGACCATGTAACCAAAAATTTTCAATGATTCTTACAATCTTATTATTTGAATGTTCTACGAATAGTCAGTGTCTTTGTAAGAATCTTATATTTCTGTTTTTGTTTTTGGTTAAGAAGGCCACCAATCGAATTTTAGGGTTGACATCAAAAACAAAAGTTGTCAGGTTCGTAGTGTATGTCTCCCTGTCTTTCGATTCAGATCTGAAAAAACATATCTTCTTTGGATGGATTTTTTAGGGCATACGAATTTCAAGATCAAGTAGCTTAATGTTCATAAATAAATCAAGGAAGTGCTGCAATTTGGTATTCTATTGGGATATCTATTGTAATATGAGACTTAATTTTATCAAACATTTTTAAATAAATAATTAATGTTATAAGTCAAATCAATTATATTAATCAGGGCTATACTTATCATTCTGAATTACTAATTAAAACATATTATTCTATTTATTTAAACATAATAATTTGTTTAGAATATTAATAAGCTTTAACTCGTGTAAGTCATTGAATTTTCAAATTTTCTTTTTAACTCTATATAAAATATATCATTTATGTTCATTTAGTAATGATCACGAAGTTAATTACTTCTAATTATAAATTAACAAATAGTGTTTATTAAGCTTAATTTAAGAACATTTATTTTAATTATTATCAATTATAACACTTTTTTTATTACTAAATCAACCCAAAGTAATAATTCCTTTCAAGCTAAGCAACAAATTAGTGAATAAACCCAAATGAGTACTTAGAAGTGAATTTGAAAAGAAATGGTTTGCTTTGTAAGAGTTCTGGGACCCAACTAAAGTAAATATCTACAAAATCTTTGATAAAGCAAGATTTGATGATTTAGCTTTGATGGGAACTATTGCATGATTATGAAAGAGAGTTCAAAGCACATATGGTACCAAGTTGAGGACCAAAAACTAAAGAATGACATAGGAAGCTGATATACACTTAGCAGGTGCTTTGATCCCTAGCCATTCAACACCCATACACCCTTGTGTGGGTCTATATTTATATAAGAGACAAAGATATGCTCCCAAGTCATGAATTAAAGGCTACCTTAAGCCTATCTCCTCATGTCATTATCCTTTTGACTTCATCAATAAATTCTCTTCACATTTATACCTTGCCTTTTCTTCATGTTATACCATTTAATTTTTTTAAAATGTTTTTTTAGGAAATCATTTTTTAATATTAATTTTTTTAAAAGTTATTTGTAAGGTTAAAGATGTAAAACTCTCATGTAATTTAAATTTTTTTGAAAATCTCTACTAATATTTAAAATTTAAAAATTATAATTTTCAATATTTTAGAAAAACCTCTTCTTTTATATTTTGATTAAAAAATAACGGGGAAGCACATAGACGTAAACATCATATGTGGACCAATCAAATGCTAGTTATGTAATGATTAAATCAAACTTTTAAATTTGAATAAAACTAATTAAAATCAACTCAATTTAGTAATTTATTATAATTATTTTAAATTAATTTAAGTTAAATTTAATTAGTTTGAATCTGATTAAAGAACTAAGTTGGAATATTATGTCAATAACATTCGATTAGTTCATGTAAGATATTCATACTGCATGTAATTCATTGTTATTTTTTAACTGAATTTAAGAAAACGAATTTTCCTTAAAGAAATTTAAAATTTAGGGGATTTTTCTAAAGTTTCTTAAACCGTAAACAATTTATAAGACAAATTTTCGATAATCAAATAATTAAATTGTTTTCCATAAAAATGATTTTATGCCACTTATTTAACTCTCATGATGTTTTATTTTCTAATATTTGTTAAAATATGACTGAAAAAATTTAGATTAATATGATTTGGTTCAATTATGTTGTTGATTTGATTACCTTTTAGAAAATATTGAATTCTTTCTTCCATCATGAATTATTCAAAAAATAGTCAATAAAAAGTCAATGACTTCAATGCACAAGGTTCTTCTGTTTGTGAGAATCGAAAGAAGGACATCAATTATATGTAATCTTTTTTTACATTTTTATAAAAAGTCTATTTTTGTAATTGGAATATATAACCTTCTAGTTACAAATGCGCAACCTTACCGGTTACTCCAAAGTTACAACCAATTCTTCGTTAGATAAATTATCAAAATGCAAATTTGAGAAAGAGCAATTCACAGAGGAGTAAAACCCTAGTTTTGTGAATAAAACCCTAAATTAGCGGACGATTGTATCAATCGTATATCATGTCAAGACTAGTAAGTGATTAATAATCATCACTGAAAAAAAAAATCCACTTATAAGTTGTCTTGGCTAGTGGATGGGTTGACAAGACTCTGTCTCGTCTCATTTCTTTGTACTTAGGGTTTCCTTGTTCTCAACTTGTTTTTTTGGACCTATATGCTTCGTCTTCCAAAATGAAGTCGACAGTACTGTTCTTGTCATATGAAAATTTCCAATCCTATTTTTTGTCAGATTCCCACAGATAATTGTTGTCATATATTATGTCCTCTTAACACAATAATTTCTGAAATCACAAACAGTAAATATAATTACAAACAAATTGAATAATTCAATATGATATAATTGTAATTATAATTATAATTCGTAAGGTAAACATGAATTAAAAAATTATAACTCATATTAGAGTCTTATAAGTGTGAATAATCTCAAACTTGGGTCGAGTGTTAACAAATTTAACTAAGCAAATAGTAACACTCAAAGGGCTAGCAAGAAAAAAAGCATGTACTGTGCATATATATGCTTGTTTTACAAAAAACCAACACAAAAGTTAAAGCTCACCGACAAGAATTGATGACAAGAAATGTCATCGGGGAAACTAAAAAACAAATGAACTTAAAGGAAACTCAAAGAAAAAAGAAAAAAGAAAAAAGAACTCTTCAATTCGACCGAGATTTTAATTTATAAATCACAAATATATTTTTTATTACGAAATTATAATTTATTCTAATTTGGGCTAGAACAATACACCAACAAATGATATACTTAACGTTGTTTTTAAAATCGAATCTAAAGTTAAATCGGTAAGATAAAATATTTAAAATTTAAGAGGTTTAATTAATATTAAACTGTTATAAAACCAGTTAAATATTAAAATTAAAAATTTTGAAAAATGATTGAAGAAGATTATCTTTTCATATCGAAAATTTTAAATTTTAATTAAAAAAGAGACAATTAAATAAAAATTAATGGGTTTATTTTGGTTTTTACAAAATGATTAGTTTTAAAAAATAATCGATAAATTAATAAACTGATTGAACAAAGCTTATTAAACTAAGTGCTTGTTTAGTTGAACTTTTGGAGGGTGAATAAGTATTTTTTTTTGCCGCAAAAGTGTTTTTTAAGAAAACGAGTGTTTGACTGCAAAATAAAAAAGCACTATTTTAGTAGGTATAGCTTCTTTGGCAGTCAAAATATAACATTTTAAGAAGTTCAAATTTGGAATGTCTAAAAAAAGTACCTTTTCAGGTAGAATTTTCAGACCAATTAATGAGCCTATTTTTTAGTCCCTTTTGCCCTTATATTTTACATATAATTTTCATAATACCCACAAACTCATTTTCACATTTATTTTAGGATTTATATAATATTATTTGACTTTTTAATATTTTTAATATTTATTTTGATATTCATTTTACTTATGTTATAATCTATATAAAAGATTTGATTAGATATATTTTTTTTATATTTCATATGGTTTAAAATTATATAATAATTAATATATTGTGCTTTGCATATTGTTTAATATATTTTAAATA
>JANSVA010000003.1:37367814-37382805 GCA_025504915.1 Erythroxylum reticulatum | reverse complement strand
AGGATATAATTGATTTTTTACCTATTAATTTTTGGCTAATCATTCAAAAAATTCCTCTTATTGAACTTTTAGCAATCAACTTATTGGAGTTAAATAAGCTAACTAATAAACTATTCATCAAATACATCAATAGTTTTTAAAGATGGTCAAAAAGTTAACTTTTAGTCAAAAAGCTAAAAAGCAGCTAATAACCTGTTTGTTGAATAAAATTCAATTGAAACACAACTAACTCACCAAGTACTTGATTAGTTGGTATGGAAAAAGAAATAAAAAAAATAAAAAAAAGATGGTTGGTAATAAGCTATAATTCGATCAACGGTATTTTTATCTCTTTTTAGGACAATACTTCGTACACTCAATATAACAAGAAATAGAAGTCATATATATTTTCATTTCTCACAATATTTATTATAATTAATATTACCATTTCTCAAAGTGAATCAAGTACACCCTCAATAAAATTTTATGATGTTGTTGATAATTAGTTAGTTTAAATTTGTTACTAAAATTTGAGTTATTAAATTATTAAATAAGTTTTTTGTTTTAAGATTAAATTAAAATGCAATAAACTTAACAAATTTATACATATTCTTGATACTCGACATTATTTAATTTAAAATTGTCATTAAAGTTCAGATATGATTCATTAAATAATTTTTAAAGTATATAATTAATAAATTATTAATTTTATTCAATAATTTAATTAATACACACCTAAAAAATAACATTCGTTAATAAAATAAGTTAAAGAGAGTGTTGGAAAGTTGTGTTAATATACAGTCGTTTTACGTAACATATAAAATTAATATCAGTTAGTTTAAATTTGTCATTAACATTGGAGTTATTGACTTCTTAAATAAGTTTTTTAGAACTTTGAGTTAAGTTAGTATTAGTTTTTGAGCTTGATCAATTAAATTAACGTTATTTTAGAAGTTTCAACGCATTTTGCTCCACAAGCAACTCATAATGTGTTATTCGTTTCGTGCATGCATCAAAAAGATGGCTATGTCTTTATATTAAGTCGATTGCGTAAATGGCCAGATTGAAATGGTCCGTCTGCTCCTTTTTTTTTTTCCACTTTCTAATATTTAAAATGTTAAATAAATATAAAATTTACTATTAAAAATTTTAAAATATTTAAAATTAGTTATTTTTTAATACCATTTTTACACTTTACAAATTAGCTTTGAGAGTCAACCTCAAGTCTCGAGCCTAGAGATGATATTGGGTAGGATTCAGTTCGGGTATTACTCTGTTTATATTCATATCCATTTTTTATGACTTAACCTATATCCATATCCATATCTATCGGTTTTGACGATTTAGTATCCATATTCAAGTCCATTGAATTGTTCGAATTTTTGGATATCCATCAGGTTATATAACACATAAAAAATAACTTCTAAATAGAAAATATAAATAATAAATTTTTACGAATGCTCCAAATCAAAATCAATTTAATAATAATAAGTTAAGATTTTGATTTGTATGTCTTAAAAAACTATAAAATAAGAAAAATAAAAATCATAAAATTTAGTGCAAAAACAACATATATTTTTTACAATCACGAACTGGAAAAAAAACTGAAATATGCAAATCTTAAAATTATCTTTACGTAAACTCCACAATATTCAAAACTTCATCTCAATATTATTTGCGTTATTATCATCATATAAAAGAATAAAATATGATGAAAAAGGTGAAGACTAAGGAGTAAAGTGTAGATTTTAAAATTGTTCTTTCATCAATTCGAGTTATCACTAGACTCATATCTAAATCCATATCCACATCTATTTTTTAACACCCATTTAAAACTCATTTTTTATCTTCTATATTTATTTTTTAGGATTGGATGGTACAGATATTAATCGAGTTGAAAACTAACTCCCCTCCAGCTCTAGCCCTTGTTACTTAAACCCAAAAAATAGTCAAACGTGCAGGCCGTAATTCCTAGGAAATACTGTATCCTTTTATGTAAATATACTTCTGATCGTGGCTCACAGTGTTTTTTGACACAGACCCAGACGGAGTCAAATCACTAAACGACAAACAGTTCCCACGTGCAAACTCGAGCGTGGGAAAACTATAGAACGTGGCTGTCGGTCAGAAGCAATAGTGATTGAAACAGGCAAGCACGTGCTAAGTCATTCAATCTCGTGGACGCCGGCCTGCGGGCGCGTGAAGCGATATCGACGATGACATGGCAAATCTATCAGCAGCATCTTCTTTCTTCACTCTCACATGGCTCCGTTTAATTAGATTACCATAAATTAACAAGACTTTTTATTTTTAACATTTTTTAATTGGATAATTAATTTTTATATATTATGACAAATATTGTAAACTATTTTTTAAAATTCTTACAAATTATATTTAAAAGTTGTTTTTTTATGATATGCGTATATACATAATCAAATCTTTTGTACCCATAATTCTGCATCAACCCTGTTTTATACAATCTCATTCACATAAATAAGTGGGACCTGAAAACATGCGTGAATGAGATTATCTGAAACAGGGTTAACACAAGATTATAGATACAGAAGATCTTGTCCCGTATATACCACACATATATATACATTTATTACATCAATAAAAATAATATTTTAATCTCAATTTTTTAAGTTTAGCTAGAATAATTACTAAATTTTAAATTTTTGATATTAAATTAAACATTTTTAAATTTATTATCTTTTGATTCTATATTTCTTTCTACTTATTAAATGATTATTGTGATAACAAGGAAGTGATCAAATGACTAATTGAACAAGTAACATGTGTATTTTTAATGGGATTACAAAAAGAGTATTAGTGTCCATATCTAGCCACTAGTCACCTAAACTTTAGCTAGATTCTCCACTACAAATTAGTCAAAGTTAAGTACTTCTAACCTTTTACAAATATTTCATTTTTGTTTTCTTATTTCTATTATTTTGGTCATTTATAAAATTTATGACACCATCAATATAATAAACTATTTTTTTAATCTTTAAATATTTGAAAGGATAGTAATAAGCAGTTTTATTAATTTTTTTAAAATTAAAAGTATAAAATAACGTCTTTTTATATAAGGTCTTAGCCTGAACTGTCTATACTCGAGACTCGACTATTCTAAACAAAACAATATCACTTTATTAAGAAAAATTATATCTTACATAGTTTTAAAAAAAATCTAAATAATAAAGATTCCCAAATTAGAAAAAAAAAACAAGTAAAGTAAACCAACAAGTCATGTTGTTTCTATAATTGTCAAAATTGTAGATCAATCCTTTTACTAGTAAGGGTAAGCGTTTCATGACGCTAAGTTACACCTCTTTTGAGTCTTGACAGACACGTTGATGTGTACTGTATAGATTTGAAAAAATGAAAGATATAAAGGAAAATAACAAAAAAGGAAAGGAGTCAACATCTTAGAAAACACACACAACACAGATTTCCTTTAACTAACACAAACTAGTTTTCTACTCATTCGATAGTGTGGCACAAGCGCTTGGACATGGTTCTTCACCTAACTCTGTATGTATGTTGCGTACAGAGGTAACAAAAACTGAAAGACGATTCTCAGTTTCCTTGCTTTTGTATACCGTGATATGAATTGTAGTTAATTACAATAAAACGATATCGTTTGAACAATCTCTTGAACCTATCGGGTCAGATCAGCCCATTGCTAAACCTACATAGGAGAAAAGTGTTCTTTCACTTTTACATTATCCTGGGCCTTTTCGAGCATTGGCCTTGAGATTGTTCAAATCAGCCCACACCAAAATCTACTTCGATTTATTTATACCATTTATTAAATAATATAATCTTCCAATAAAAAAAAAAAGAGTGACGCTTCGGAAGTCGGAACGTATCACATACGTTCCAATTTTCTAATTTTTAACAGAGAAATCTGCAATAGTTATTTTTTAAATTGATATTGAGTAAATCTTTAGATTATATAATAATTTACAAATTATATTAATTAGGTATTTCGTACTAAGTAAATCCTGTATGACAGGTTTAATCGATATAGCGTAATTAGAAGGAAATGAACACAAGACCTTTTGACCTAACGCCCCTCCACTCTCTTATGATTTACAAAAGGACAAAAAGCAAATTCATCTAATGACTTATTAATTATTATAGAAAAGCTAAGATTTTCAAAATTTTAATATTCTCATAATTTTATAAATATCTTTTTAATTATTAAAAAGTCGAATTAGTTTGATTAGTGTAATCCTAAAAATTGATGTTTTTTAAAATTAGAATAGAAATTAAACCAAGAAGACAATAATTTTAAACTTTAAAATGTTAAACTAGTATTAATCGTTATAAAATCAACTAAAGATTAAATAAAATTAAAGAATTTGAAATATAGTTGAAAGATGTTGTATTTACCTCTTGAAGAAAAAATTGAAGTTTAATTAAAAAAAGATATTGTTAAATGAAAATTAATAAATTTATGTTAGTTTATAAAAATTATTAATTTACAAAAATTGATTAATTAATTAATTAATTAATACATTTTTAATGATAAGAGTTATTGAAGTAAATCGAATCGAAAAATTTTATAGTTCAAGTTTTTGCGATTGAGCCGGTAATAAACAAACCTTGTTATTAAAAATTAGTCAGTTAATTAATTAATTAATCAATTTTTATAAAATAATTGATTTTTATAAATAAGAACAAGTTAATTGGATTTCATTTAAAATTTTATTTTTTAATTAAACTTCAATTTATTTCGATCATATTTCAAATTTTTTAATTTTATTTAACTCTTTTCTGTATATCAATTTTAATACAAATTAAATATTTCATACCTCAAATCTATTGTTATATTAGTTTAATATTTGGTCTAATTTTAAAAATATTGATATTTTTAATGTGTCAATAAATAAATTTTTAATAAACATATATAGATGTAAAATATATATTTGGAATACATTATTTAATGAATTGAAAATCAAAACCAAAATATTCTTGAAACACATGAAGAATCTTGAAGATCTCACCAACCACTTCAAGGATTTTGGATTTTGTTATTATAAGATGATTTGTTTTTAATGCTCTCACCTAACTTATTGTTGGGTTCCTATTCATTTGTAACTAGTCTATTAATAATCTCCTTTCTTGGAGTCACACAACATGGCCACCAGTTCTACTATGCTTTAAAGACCCAGGCTAGGGTTTCATAGTGTCACTTTTTAATTTATATAATAAATCGTAAATTATGTTATTTAAATAAATTATTTAATAAGTTAATAACTTAAACTTAAAAAATAGTTTTGATCCCATTAACAATTTCAAAATTTAACCCAATTTTACAACTAATTAGTCATAATGAAATTTTTACTTAGTAGCTATTATCTTTAAGTTTGGAGTAAATTGTTTAACAAATATTAATTAAAAATTAAGTAACAACTGCAATTTAATGTAAATACAAGTTTAATTTAATTAATATTTACAATAGAGTTGACGAAAAGTTCAAAAAATTGAACCGGCTTAGACGATTTAATCATGAAAATATTAAACCGACCAATTTTTTGATTCGATTTATTTTAATAATTTTTATTGTTAAAAATTAAATATTTTTTATTTATTCAGTCTAATTATATAAACTAATCGATTTTTATCAATTACAAAGATTAATTAATTTTTTATTTAAAATATCTATTTTCAATTTGATTGGGTCCAGTACTCTTTGTCCCAATCAGATGTTGTTGGAATAGAAGGTATTGGGCAAAATGACACAGAAGAATTGAAGCCAAGAAAGAAGGGGTATCTAATTGGTTCTATTAATCCTAAAATTTTATGTACTCATAATCTTGTGCCAACTTTATTCCATACTATTCCATCTACATATTTTTTTGAATTTCACATATTTGTGTGAATGGGATGGTAAGAATTAGGAATGACAAAAGTTTATGGTTGGGATGTTGTGAAAACAGAAAGTGTCTGGCAAAATGGCACAGAAGTTTTGAAGCCTAGGAAGAAGGGGTATCTGATTGGTTCTATTAGCACTAAAATTCTCTGTACTTGTATGGTAAGAATAAGGAATGACAAAAGTTTACAGCCTGTTTGGTACAAGAGAATAGGTATTCTATTCCCACCCTATTCTTAATGTATTAATAAATTTGTGTTTGGTTTATAACCAAACACATAATAAAGAATCAGTTGGAATGAATATTATTAAAATTTGCAGAATACCTAAAACTAGTATGTAGCTATCTTTATGTATTCGTCGAATAGAAAATCAAAGACAACTTTTATCTTCTCAAGTTTAACCCTCCCTCTTTCCTTCTTTAACGTCTTCCACTTCTTTGAGCCTCCCTCTTGAAGCTTCTTCTCCAATATCGTGCGTTAGTCCTTCGATCTTGTAATAATAAGGATATTTTAATCTTTTAGTTAATTATTCATTTCTTATTCTAAGTTTATATTTTTAAACCAAACAATAAAATAGAAATTTTTTATCTATTCCATGCCTTAAACCAAACAAAGTAATACACATTCTATTCTATTCCTAATCTTTTTTATTTCAAAGAGTAATTATTCTATTCCTCGTCTATTCTATTTTGTAAACCAAAGAGGCTTAGGGTACAGAGGATTTACTCCGTTGTATTGGTAGTTGGTGCCTTAACCAACTTTTGGCTTTGTCTGGCTAAGAAATTAGCAGCATCGAGACTGTGAACTGGTCCACACATGCCTATTTCATTGCTACACTAACAAATTTGGTGCATTGACACCGGCTATATGTTTGATTTAATTGGTTCTTATTTATGGAATTACATGTTTATTTTATGTCTCTTTTCATCATTCTTTGGAAGATAATATAAACTTTGTTTCTTTTAATCTTGCCTCTTGTTAGGGGTCAGATTCAAAATACAAAGCTTTCAACCTGTTCGATCAATTGTCTGATAGAACTAGAAGCCAACCCAAGGGTCATTGTATAATAATGGAGGGCTGTGTTTCTTTGTGTTGAATGATTAATTACCGGATTATATTACGAAATGCATTTGCGTGGACTCCAGCTATTATTCATAGACCTCAACTCCAACAAATCACAATCATCGATTGAGTATGACAAATCTGTATCCAAAATGCGCATGCGCATTATCAATGGCCACATGTTTCTTCTCTATTTTATAGAGCTCTTCATTTTGTAGATTCTAAATCCCAGATATATTTTGGGATCTGGGTTTTTTCGTGTATTCATTTTAGAAGCAGCTTTTGAAACAAATTTGTGTTTTTGTTACTGGGTTTTCTTTCTCTGTCCAGATGTTTGTCCTACCATGTTCTTAAAGATGCTTTTTTTTTTTGTGTACATTCTTTGATATGCACTCTCATTAAGCGACTCTGTAGTTGTGCCCTGTCTGAGTTAAGGTCTGAGATAGGGCATTTCTCGAGGACAGTGTAGCTAAATTTGGAATCTCGAAATCCATAAACTCTTTGGAACTGCTGTTTCTGGATTTGTACTTTTTTCCTGCTCATTGTTGATTGACTGTACACAATGGAACTTTGGTTGTTCTATGTTCTTTCCCTTTTATCTCTTCTCCTCTGGGCTCCTGTATCCTCTGCTATTGAGGATCAAGAAAGGGACAAAGTCAGATATTTGCCAGGCCAACCAGGAAACGTGGACTTTAATCAGTATGCAGGTTACGTGACGGTGAACCAACAAGCTGGAAGGGCATTGTTTTACTGGTTAGTTGAGTCACCGGCGAGTCGTCAACCAGACTCCAGACCACTTGTTTTGTGGCTCAGTGGAGGGCCCGGCTGCTCATCTGTTGCTTATGGATCAGCTGAGGAAATAGGTCCCTTTCACATTAGACCAGACGGCAAAACTCTGTACTTGAATCCCTATGCTTGGAACAAGAGTATGTGAATGAAAGAATTGTGCACATTCCTTTCTTTTAGCAATGTATATTTATCTTCTGTCTCTTTCTGGTGTCTGGCAGTTGCGAATTTACTGTTCCTTGAATCTCCTGCCGGTGTTGGCTTTTCATATTCAAACACAACCTCGGATTTGTACACAGCGGGTGACCGGAGAACAGGTAAGTCATTTTGTTAGTTCTATTGGATCTGTTGGTTCTAAAAATTAGTAAAATTTTCTCTTTGGTATAATTACATGTAACCGATGCATGATTCAATTTGATTATCTAGTTTCAGTTTGTAAGTAGTTGATTTCTATATGTTTAACCTTTGTTGAAATTTGGTGTTGTGCCTTGTAGCTGAAGATGCGTATATTTTTCTAATCAATTGGTTCGAAAGGTTTCCTCAGTACAAACATAGAGATTTCTATATTACTGGAGAAAGCTATTCAGGTTTGTTCATTCTTCCACATTTCTTTTCATTATCAGTCCTTTTTTGTTCATCTTACATATTTCACATGGTTACCTCTTAAAACCAATTTCGATTTGTTTTCAGGACACTATGTCCCCCAGTTGTCCCGAATTGTATATGAAAAGAATAAGGGGCTTCAGAATCCTGTGATTAATTTGAAAGGTTTTATGGTAAGGACATCAGAAAACGTTGAATTTCAGATGCTTAGCAGATGACCGCTGTTGGTAAACAACTTTTGCTTCCGTTTTAGGTCGGGAATGCTGTCACGGATGATTACCATGACTTCATTGGCACCTTTGAGTATTGGTGGACCCATGGCTTGATTTCTGATTCTACATATCGTATACTACGGCTTACTTGCGATTCTGGATCCACCCAACACCCATCAGCAGAATGCACCAAAGCTCTCAAGCTTGCAGATCTAGAGAAGGGGAATATTGATCCATATAGCATTTTCACACGACCATGCAATGATACTGCCTCTCTAAGACGCAACTTGAGGGGTCATTATGTAAGCTTTTACCATAATTCAGTGTTATTTGCTTTTTGCAGTCTACTTTGACCTTTGGTAATTGACTAAAAGGCGTCTAGAGGAAGTGTCGTGCTTATCAACAATTTTAACTAAGCTAGTTTCATACTTATATATGCCTTGTGAATATTCAACAAATTTGAATTAGTTATAGGCGGCGGTGTAGAAAGTAGAGGTGGGATCTTGTGTATGTAAGGTCATTGTTGAATACAAAGATCAAAGCTGTTAGGAGTCCCTTACTGCAATCATGATGTCCAGAACTAGGGCCTCGCCTAACTTTTCTCCCATCAACTTTTTTCCTTCACGTTTTTTCTTCACAATGACTCAAACATTGGGTAGTAGCAAGATCTTTCCAGTAGTGGGTAGTAGCAAGAGTTTGTCACCACTCCACCATTTAAGTTGATTAAAGCTTCATTTAGGGACCACGTAATCCACCATTAAATTGTGAATATTGAACAGAATCTGAATATAAAGACTGCATTCAAATCCAAATAATTCATGGACTTGCAGTGCCTTGGAAAGAGACTACTGTAAAGCAAGATCCACTAAGTACCATCAATTTAAAATTTTAGGTTGCATTAAACATTTCCAAATTGTATATTTGTCACTACAATCTATTTGATGAGATGAAGTACAGGTTATCTTAATTTGAAATTGGTGCTAACCAGAACTAGCTGGAAAACATGATCTGTGGTGTGTCTTACGTGTAGTTGTTAAACATTACCTAATTTGACCTTAATCCATTCACTACTTGCATAATCAGCCGTGGATGTCGAGAGCATATGATCCCTGCACAGAGAGCTATTCTACCGTGTATTTCAATCAGCCAGAAGTTCAGAAGGCACTTCATGCAAACATTACTGCAATTCTTTATCCATGGAAAACGTGCAGGTTGGTTTCTGGTTAATTGTGAATCATGTTGTCTTCTAGATCCTAAACTGAGATTTTTCTAACTTAATTGCTGTGGGATTATCATTTTCAGTGATATTGTTGGGGACAACTGGGCAGATTCTCCACTCTCTATGCTTCCAATTTATAAAGAGTTGATTGCTACTGGTCTGAGGATATGGGTTTACAGGCGAGTTTCAACTTCTGTTTTTAATATCTCTTTCTCTCTCTTCTGTTTGCAATCAATGCAATAAATATGTTTCGTTGCTTGACACCATGAATGCCCCAAACAACAGTCTTCTGATCTCTGGCACCAGGAAGTGAATGAATAATGTTACTTTCCTTTAAAGGGCAGTACTAGGGAACTGACCGTAGTGAAATGCAATTCACCATTTTTGTTGCTCGTGTAGAATACTTTTGTTGATTTTACCGTTAATGACATGGACATCATGTCTACACGTCAAAAAAAGCCACCTCAAACTTATCAGCATTCAGACCTTTCTTGTTCTATTGTTTATGGGCATATTTTGCTTTTGTTCTAATAACATGTTGAATTTTTGGTCTCAGTGGAGACACTGATTCAGTGGTTCCTGTGACTGCAACGAGATACTCCATTGATGCCCTTAAGCTTCCAACCATTACTAACTGGTATCCCTGGTACGATAATGGAAAGGTTAGTGTTTCAATAAACATCCGTCTCCCCCATTCAGATTTTCCATTTTTGCGGTATTAGGAATTTGCTTTGGCTTTCTGTGGTACAAATGAATGTTCTCTGTTAGTCGTAATGAAGGGTACCGCAACCAAATTCTTGCTTCTTGTCCATGTTCACTCCAGGACCGCAAAATATTACTCACAGAAGCTAGTTCTATCTTCTGTTATAGGTTGGAGGTTGGAGCCAAGTGTACCAGGGGCTAACTTTTGTGACTGTAACTGGAGCAGGCCACGAGGTTCCGCTCCATCGCCCTCGACAAGCTTTCATTCTTTTCAGATCATATTTGGAGAACAAGCCTATGCCAAGCTAAACCATCGAATCCTGTTCACTTGTCTCTGATGAACTATCTTGTCCCAAAAACGAAAATGGTTGTGAGACCACCAACAGAATAAGAAAAGCATTCACCTCGAGTGCCATCCCATTCTTGCCTCAACTGTACCATTTTTTTCTCATGTTTGATTAGTCATATATTAGAAATTCATTCTTTATAAGGGTTAAACTTGTTGTATCCTCCAATCCATGTTACGAAACACCAACTTATCTCTTCTGCAATTCTTAGAATTGTAATTGTTTGTGAGAACTTGCACTCAATACCAATATAAAATTTCTTCAGATGTTGTATCCACTGCTTTACTGACTTGCAGTGAACTCTGAGCTTTGACTCCTCAAATAATATAGCCTTCGAGCGCAATTCAATCTTCCTTTCCTTAAAATCATGTTCAAATTATGAATTTTGACTAATATAAAAGGTACCCTTTTTCTCTAACAAATCAAATCGTACGTCAGTTTGAGTTCTGATTCTGAATCATGTTCTTTATTAATATTGGATCGTGGGACATGGTTTGTATTCTCAAGTTTAAGACAGGTAAGTCTTTCTGCGGGAATCGTAGGTTGCTAGGATTACGGCGGATGTACTGTTGCTTTAGTTTTGGATCCAAGAAACTATAAAAGAAAGCCGAAGGAATAATCCAACGGTGGAGATTTTCCCCACGTGGCCAACATGGGCGTTCCTTAGCAGAGAACCCACGCCGTCAAATGTGCCACAAGAAAAGTCAATCCGACTCATTGCCTTCCTATGGTCAACTCGACCATTTAGGTCTCATTCTAAAATAGAGGCTTTGGTCCAATCTCATAATTATTTTTTCTTTTGCTTAATTGAAAAGAGACTCATCCCATTTGAAACCTCTCTCAATAAAATAAAATATTATAAGATTTAACAAATCTATTTTATTATTAAAATAATTTATAAATATAATAATTAAAATAGTTTATTTATTAAAATTAAGTGTCATGTGATACTTAGATATTAATTTAAATAATAATTTTAAAAATATATTATGTTGAGTCCTATTGAGATTTGAATTCACTTAGAAAATACCTAACAACCCAATTGACTATTGGGGAAGGTTTAGTAAAGAGGTGAACTAATTAGTACAATGCGTGCAAGTAATTGGAAATTAGAAAATAATATATGCATGAAAAGGTGAAGTCAAGATTTAGCTATATAACTAACTTGGGTCTGCTCATAAACCTTGAAAGAAGCTAGCTTTAATTGACTATTGAGATCATGCATATTAAGAGCTCTTCTTCAAGTTCAAGCTCTTTCCCCTATGTCTTTTACTTTGTTATATCATTACTTTCTATTGCCTCTTCTTCAACTTTGGCCTCCAATGGCAAGCATGGAGGAGAGTATGAGAAGGATAGAATTATCAAGCTCCCAGGGCAACCACCAAATGTGAATTTCTCTCAGTATGCTGGCTATATTACTGTTAACTCGAATGCAGGTCGGGCCCTTTTTTATTGGTTAACCGAAGCCCCGAAAGATGTTCGACCTGAAACAAAACCGTTGGTCTTATGGCTTAATGGTGGGCCAGGTTGCTCGTCCATAGCTTATGGGGCGTCCGAGGAGGTCGGCCCTTTTCGAGTCCGGCCCGATGGCAAGACCCTTTATTTGAATCCTTATGCTTGGAACAGAGGTGAAGTAAATGCCATCATGAAGCATTTCTCAACTACGTTTTGTTTGATGATATATTCGAGGTGTATGATTATGATTATTTTTTGTTTTCAGAGGCAAACTTACTGTTTCTTGATTCACCTGCTGGCGTGGGATTTTCATATTCAAACACTTCAACAGATTTATACACAGTTGGTGACAAGAGAACAGGTGTTATATCCTTTTTCACTTTTCTAGTTTGGTATTGGTTTTGTTAAAGTTTTGTTAGCCGACCAGACCTAACTGAGTCGTCACTGTACTTTAAAAAATGCAGGAAAAGATGCATATACATTCCTCGTCAACTGGTTCGACAGGTTTCCTCACTACAAGCATAGGACTTTCTACATTGCTGGAGAAAGCTATGCAGGTTTATTTATTAGCACTAGTCACCAAATACACCTAAAAGATGTCATTTTGGTCCGGGTTAGACATACCCGCAGTCAACGAGTAAACCTCGAGTTTACTAAGTTTTAGGTTGAGTTCCGACATAAATTTAAAAACATTATGCTACTTTTTGTTCAGGTCATTACATTCCTGAGTTATCTCAAATCATAGTCCGGAAAAATAAGGGACTGAAGAATCCTGTCATTAACTTCAAAGGTTTTCTGGTAACACATAAAATGTCCTGACAATGTTCACTTCTTTTTGTTTAAGGTTCTACCCTTTTGTTGATGTTGTTTGTCTAATCTGTTTCAGTTGGGAAATCCACTAATCAATGACTACTACGACAACATTGGAACTCACGAATATTGGTGGAACCATGGTCTGATCTCAGATTCTACATACAATGATCTGAGGAACTCATGTACCAACGACACATTCCTGTTTCCTGGAGAAGACTGTGATAAGGCCATAACGCAGGCTTACTCAGAATTTGGAAATATCAATCCCTATAGCATTTACAGCCCCGCCTGTAGTCAACTTGGCACTCTTAAAAACAATCTGCAGCATTCACTTGTGAGAATTTCTTGTTTCAAGTCTCTGATTCATCCTGTTTTCTCACTATGATTATGTAAAGCTAAACAATGGCTTGTGAAATGATCAGCCATGGAAGTTCAGAGGAAATGATGAGTGTGTGGTGACCTACACCAAAATATATATGAATCGACCTGCGGTGCAGAAAGCTCTTCATGCTAATATTACCAGAATTCCTAATCCTTGGAGAACTTGCAGGTACTAAATTATTAAACAAGGTTGTGTTAAGTTTCTGTTTTAAGCTGATCAAAATCTTTTCTGCAGTTCTGTAATTAGGAGAAAATGGAAAGATTCTCCAAAGTCCATGCTTCCAATCTTCAAAGAACTCATAAAAGCAGGCACTAGAATATGGGTCTTCAGGTAAACTTAAAAAAAAGATTAGATCTTTTCTTGTTTCTTGCTAAAACTCACATAATTGAGCTTTTCCCTTTCCAGTGGCGACACAGATGCTGTTTTGCCTCTGACAGCAACTCGATACTCCATTAATGCTCTGAAGCTCCCGATGACAGTAAGTTGGTACGCTTGGAACGATGGACATCAACAGGTTAGCCATCATAAACAATTTCCAGGAACAGCCATGTCAAAAGAACCATCTTCTGTGTTTTAATGGTTACTTGGTTGTTCTCAGGTTGGTGGCTGGACTCAAATCTACAAGGGATTGACCTATGTGACAGTGAGAGGAGCAGGTCATGAGGTTCCATTGACACAGCCTCGACTTGCACTTATACTTTTGAAGCAATTCCTGAAAAACCAACCCATGCCTTATTCAACTTAGTCCAACACATTCATTGTGTCAGTTTCATTTTCTTTGCTCTCTGTAGAATCAATTATTTCCAGGTTTTTTCATTACAGTACTGTACTATTCTATAATTTGCATTTACACAATTTATGGAATTGTTAACTCATATTGCATTAATTGTTAGTAGTTGATATTGCCTTTCCATTAACATCTTAAGATGCTTTTGAAGGTGTTTTCTTCAAATGAAAATGAGCATGGAGAGGTCAATTTAAGTCAGATGCTTTTTTCAGTAGAGGATAGGATTTGAAACAATGGTTCATAGTAGAGTTGTGATGAGCATCAAGCAAGACAAATTGTACCATTCATGAGAAGCATCCATATATACTAATGTTCCACTCCAAAGGATAACTTAATTCTGATGCTGATCATGTTACAAGAGAAAGTACAAAAAAAGGATTCATGTCTGAAAAGTTACTCATGCTGATAACGGGTTGAGTTAAGTTAAACTGCCCAACTAACTTTAGAAAAATATATTTCCAAATTCAATATAAGTAAGTCTCGTGTATTTAACATTTATATATTAAACAATGTTTTAAAAACTGGACTGAGCATCAAACCAGTCAAAGAAAATGTTAAGGTTTAAAGGTTCAATTGGTATTAAACTATTATAAAACCGGTATATAATAATTAAGAAATAAAAATTATAAAAATAAGTAAAAATATAGTATAAAATAAAATACCTTATTAAAATAAAAATGCACTAATAATGTCTTTTAATATATAATAGACTAATAATGAATGTAATAATTTAAACTAAGATTGAATCTAACATAAAT
>JANSVA010000003.1:37356206-37367079 GCA_025504915.1 Erythroxylum reticulatum | reverse complement strand
TTTATTATAATTTCCTTTTAAATGTCCTTTAAATGCACTTCTTTTATATTTTAAATATTATTTTAAAAAATTTTTAATTATTTTAAGCAAAATTACTTATATATACTAACTAATTATTTAATTTATTAAACAAATTTATGATAAAAATAATAATTAGATTCTAACAATAATAATTTAAAAATTTTCAATTAAAATATAAGGAGATAAATAAAGAATCTAAAATTTCACAAATATAATTTATTAGTGAGATTAATTAAAGTTATTATTTTTAAGAATAAAATAGTATTTTGTTTTAAAAATAATAATTTAAAATAAAAATTTTAAATTAAAATATAAAGAAATAAATAAAGAATATAATTTTTGAAAAATATAATTTTTTGTTTAGATTGTACGAAAGAGTTGAAAAGAAAAACATTTTCATTGAAATTTTAAAAGATTTATGAGTCTTGGTCTCTAAGAAGAGCTAATGTCAAAAATTGAAAGAGACATCTTACCACTAAAAGCATATAAATGGTCCTTGTGAAATAAAACGTCGTCGTACCTTGTTGTACTATCTATAGTAATTTATTTTGTTTCTTCCTTCCTACAAAATGCCATTCTAAAGAACCCTTTGTTGATTGAAGCAGCCATATAGTTACTTGAACTCAGACAAGAAGATAAAACAACATTATGCAATAAATAATAATGTGTATGAGATGAAGATCTTATAAATAATTTGTATTTACAGGTATTCTAATGTATGTATTCTTCATCTGTAACTAATTGCATTGTAGGGTTTAGGAATGAGGCTTGTTTACAAAATAAAATTATCTATTGGTTTGAACTTTGAGCTTTTCTTTAATTTTCTTCTCCACCAACTACTTTAATATACATGTTGTGAGAAGAAAAAGAAGGGCATAAAATATTGTATCTTAATATTAAACTTATTGTCTTTGATACGACATTTGGTGCCCAACATGTACTAGTATTAGATCGGTGGTCATAAGTCAGTAATATGATTTAGTTTATAAGACCTCAATATATATCCTAGAAGTATTATAGTATATGTAGGGTGTATTAAGAAATGAACATAAAGAATTAAGTGTATCTGAGCACAGTAAGGGACATAATGGTAATTAATTTAATTAATTTGAAAAACAAGGTAAAATGGGAAATTCTTCATTTAGGCATGGACATGAATAATTATATGTGAGTTATGCACTAGAATAAAATTGATTGATATATGGGAGTTAAAGGAAGAAGAAGGATCAAATGTGCAAATTTGCCAAAAATTAACATATGGACTAATGAGATTGAAACATGTGTGCAAAACTAGAAACTCTTTGAAGTGGGGAGTATAAGAGTGGGGAGAGGGATTTGTATGGAGTGTTTTAACTCCAAAATTTTCTCTTCTTACCTCCTTTTCATTCTATCTCCTTAAACATATCATTTTGCATAAGGAATCAAGCCAATCTTATATCGAAATCAAGGTAAAAGATAGGGATTTTTCCTTCACCATTACCTTTTCTTGCTTTGCTTATGAAGAACTAAAATTATAAGGTTGGATATGGGATTGAGATAAGTCTTTTGTTGTGTTCTAGTTAGTGAATCAAGCAAAGACAAATGGGAAGAGAAGGAAGAGTATTAAAAGAAGAGTTAATTAACAAATTCAAAAGTTTGAGACTCTACTTAGTTAATTTCTATATTTATGTATATATGAATGTGTACAAAGATTGATTTGGACATGGAATGGTTGCTAAAATGGTGATTTGGTGGTACTTTGCATGAATTGGTTGAATATAACAAAAGAGAGTCATGTTTAGTGAAATTTTGTCTTAGGTTTTCGGTTCACTTAAAGTAGTCCTATTTTTTTGGGCTATAACTCGGCCTACAAATTAGGTCATTCTAATTGAAAATGAAACTTAAGACATAGAGCTAAGGTTCTCTAGAAAAGATCTGAATCTAATTCTGGTCATATGATATTGGAAATTGAGATAAAAAATGATGACCTGATGTTGCCCCTATATTGGAGCAACTTGTGATGTTTGGTGCTGATCTCATAACTTAGAAGTCCAAATGACCTTATATTTGATGATATGGAAACTAAAGACATAGTTGAATAAATGTTTAGAAGACCTCAAAGCCAAATGAAAATTTTCGATATGAAAATTTCAGAACAAGTGGAAACTATGGTGTGATTTGCTTTGGGACTGATTGTTTGTCTATTTTTAAACCCACCATATGCTTAGCTCATTTTGCACTAATTTAAGTGCTTTGCTTCCTTTTTCTTTCATTGAACCATATCAAAACTTTTTCTAATGTTTATGAAAATTTGAAAACACCTAGAAATAAATGAAATATAACTTACCATATGTGAATTGGGTGATTAAACATTGAAACTTAAAATTGAACATAATTCATGCTAAAGAAAATTTACATGTACATAGATGATTTATATGCATATAGATTGCTTATATGTGTATAACATGATTATACATGTGTGACTTTGATATCCTTCTAATGATGATAAGTTATGACTTACATGTATGGACTTAAAAATATATTTTATGATTTCAAATGAATATCATACGACTTGTCAATATATTAATCATAAAATTGGTAAATGATTAAAGGAGAATGTTACAGTTTCTGCTTCATTTTCTTTGTGATGGATAAATAGGCATACCTATCGGGTTAATGCAACTGCTACAGTTTGACACCACTGGTGTCTTTCTTTCAAGACTATAGTGTCTTTACAGTTCGATACCTTTAGATATTTATAGTTTGATGCTTTCGATTATTCACAGTTTGATATCCTTAGATATCTATAGCTCTCGTTTTTTATACCCACAGAAAATAGGCAGGCTTATCACAGAAAGGAAATTTAACAATCATAAATAAGAGTTACAATATGTCAAAATGAATAATTTGTATTGATGAGCTTTGAATATCAACATTTGGTTTCTAAATGTGCATTACAGTGTATGGATAATATATTGAAGCATATTTGCACTATATACTTTGCTTAATTATGCCATCATTGTTTACAAAAGTTTATAATATTCATAAATGTATGTGTGCTTGGTGGATGATTGTCATGGTTGGTTATCCAAACTAAGTGTTTTCCCACTAAACTTTCAAGCTTAGCACGGGTGTTAACCTATGTAGGTCCAAATAATAGGAGTAAGGCATATGGATCATCTACAGGGACCAAGGCCAACTGTTGGAAGTAAAAATGTGTCTTTTGATTAAATAATGGTTGTATATGTAATGAAGGAAATTGTAGCTTCTTAACAGTTTTTAATTAAGAATTCAAGTTATGTGTAATATCTATTTTGGATTACCATATTAATGTAATGATGTAATGCTACTTTTAAATGAGATTATTAAGGGATATGCAAATTTGTAACATGTGCATGTACTACATTGAATAGAGTTGTATGTCATGAATTTATGTACAAGAAATTGGCTACCATATGTGTGGGTGGTTGTACGTTTTGTACAGTGGGTGTTACATAGTTTGTACCATAAATATTATCAAAAATATGATTTTCTAAGTCATTTATAAACTTTGCTTCTTTTTACACCTTAGTTTGGGTTCCTTAGATAATGACAAAGAAACGAACTTGACTTAATGATTTTCCACGAATTGCCTACTTTTGGTCTTTGTACTTATAAAATTGCTTGAACATTCACAAATATATTACTAGTCAATAACATTCATTTTTAGCATATATTCACTTGGACAAATTTTGATGATAAACCTTTTATTTTCTATAAATAATGATGAAAAGAAGAAAATTTAGAACTTAAATTAGTTATGAACAAAATATTTGGGTGACGAATTAGATGGAGTTCAATTTAGTTCAAAGTTAATAGATCAAATATGGTTTTGACAATTTCATTTGATTGAAAAGTATGGTAAATTAGTAGGACATGAGTTAGGTCGATTTAAATTCAACATTTCAAAGTAAAGAAAATTAGTAAGTTAAGTCTAGTTTAATTAAATTTACGCTCAAATTTAACATTTATGTTTTGGTTTAGATCAACTCGACTCAAATTAACAAAGCAAGCATGAGAAGTATCAATATATTGTAATGTTCTAGTCCCAATGATAACTTAATTTTAATGTTGTTCATACTATAAAAGACAAGATAGTCCATTCATATCATATATTGTTGTATAGCAAACACATTTAACAATTTTTTGATTAAATTCTATAATATGCAAGAGTAAAACATACATCTATCAAAATATAACATTAATTTAAAAATCCAAACAAGATGAATTATGTTTAAATGATACAATGTGAAATAGTAAGCATATAACCTCTATTACTATTAGTCTTGGTCTTCAAGAAGAACTAAGTCGAAAATTGAAATATACTACATACTACTAAAAGCATATAACTGATCCTTATAAAACATAACATTATTATAACCTTTTATATTATTTATAGTCAACCATTTTGTATCTCCTCTCTTATAAAACGACAATCTCCTAAACTCTCCATTGAGGGAAGCAAACATGAAATTATTTGAACTTGGACCAACAGAAAAAACAACTTTCTGCAACAAGTAATAACATGGATGAAATGAAGATTTTGTCAATAATTTGTATTTGAGCACATCTTAGTATGTATTTTCGTCTTTATTTGGTTGGTATGCGAAACGGGCCGGTATCAATCAGTATTTAAACCTGACATAACCGACCCTTTATTTCGTATCAATTGTAGTCTGATATGATACATATCTGTCGATATAGAATAGTATCCTAAACTCTGCTATGAATATTCTTGCACATCACTATTATTGTCCCTTTCGAATGAAGTATATTTATTGAGAACCAAGCAGAATGTATGTAAACGATGAATAAAAAGAATGTGATATGGACATAACATAGGCTTACTCATCAATCCCTATAGCATTTATAGCTTTGCCTAAAGCCAAGTTGACACCCTTTAAACATATTAAATACCATAATTAATTTCAAGTATCCTTTTTAAAGTCATAGCACGAGTTCATATGTCAATGATATACAAACACTTTTATGATTAGTCTAGAAATAGATTGACCAACTTGAATGCATACATTCCTCAATATTGAGTAACACTTTTTCCAACAAGAACTTTAATTCAACTGTCACAATCTTTTCAACACTTACGCAGTATCATTATTTGAACTCAGACTGGTAGATAAAACAACCTTAAGCAATACAAAACAATGTGTATAATATGCAAATCATATAAATAATTTGTGTTTGTGAGCATCTTGGCATATGTATTCTTCATCTTTGATATCTTGTAGCATTAGGAAACTTAGTTTCTTAGTGGAAGTTTAACTTGAGCCTTTGTAATGGAAAACACGTTTCAAATTCAACATGTAGTTTAAGTAAATCTCATTTATTTAACATTTTTATATTAAATATTTCCTTATAAAAGCTTATTTAATAATTAGTTAAAGATATTAGTAAGATATGATATGCAAGAGTAAATCATATAGGTATCAAAATAAACAATTAATAAAAAATCAAATAAGATGGTTTTTGTTTAAGTGATAAAATATGAAATAATCATTACATAATTGAAAATTAAATATGATCACTACAAAAAGATGTAATTTTATTTTAAAAAATTTATTACATCATATTTAGAATAAAAATTAGATCGAGTAATATATTGGTTTCTGAAGAACAACGCTTTTATTACTTAGGATTGAATATTAAAAACAAAGTTTTAGAAATTAAAGGGATTAAGACTAAGTTGAAGAGGTTGAGCAATATGCTAGATCAAAGTCACCTGAAGAGGTTGAAAGAACACACAAGTTTAAAGAATGTACAAGCAATCATGAAACAAGAAACTAGCAAGTTTCCATTACGATCCAAACTGAAACTTACAAGGATCTTAAACACAAAAAACATATGTCCCTACACATACATACAAATCACAAAACCTCGTCTGGGAAAATGCTATCCAACTAATACATAAACAGCATATATTATCCCAGGAATGTATCCCAACATTGTCAGCAGCAAGTCTATCCAAAACTCCACCTGCATTTTCAACATCAACAACAAAAGGAAATTAAAGACCAAAAACTCTCAGAAAAAAACAATACCAATAAAGAAACAAAAAGGGTATGTTTCAAAAGGTAAGAAACTCTACTCCACAGCCATAGCGAAGAAAGACTCCAACTGGTGGTAGTAGAATTGCTAGTATCACTTCCAGAAAAGTTTCTGAACCCATTTTGGTGATGAGAAATTAGACTGAAACTGCCCGAGTAGGGACCGACTTATTCTTTTCAGTTTCTTGATGAAAAATTGCTCTTAAAAGAGACTGGTAAAGGGTTGAGGATGAAACTGCAAAAATAAAAGAACCAAGTACCTGTCACTGTTAGAGAGATTTTGGCTGCCACGTACATGCAAGTGTGACAGGTGTGATGCTTTAGCTGCGTTTTAGGTCTCATGTTTGACTTGGACGTTAATATGAAACTTGGATTTGGATCTAACCACAAACTCTGCTGTTTCTGATAAGCGAGAGGAGGATTTAGAACCAAAAACCCGACACTCGTGGATGCAATCACCATCTGGAATTAAGTTGATGGATCCTGCTTTCTTTTCCTTTTATTGTGATAAATATTGAAGAAATGGTGAGTTAGAAACAAGTTATTTTACTTGGCTTTTATCTAGTTCAAGATCTAATTTGTCATAAGTTTCACAGCATAACACAAAAATGGCTAAAATGGGTCCAGAAGGTACAACAGTTTTAATTCAACCCTTCAAAGTCCAGAAACAGAAAAACAAATAGTTATAGTATATAATAAACAAGAGGAATAAAAAATTTGAGAAGGAGCTAACAGATAAATGTATGTTTGTGTCACGTTTCATGTATTGAGAGTCATAGGAAAGTAAGTTCAATATGTTACGCATAGCATAGACCTTATTACGTATCGTTCATAAAAAGGTTTTAAATGAAAGAAATGTGGAATATTTGATTTCGGTTCCATCTTGACTTCTGAAGCGGTTTTTGTGGCCAAAACAAGTTCTAATCTCCTGGGACCTCACAGAAAACGTTCACGAATATATGGTTAACGCCTTTCTACAGTTTTCTTAATACGTAAGCGCTCTAAATGGATCAGAAGATCTGTATGCTTATGAATGATATGAGCAACTGTAGGAGACCTTAACTTTTATATATAGCTTCTATATCGGGCTTTTCCATCACAAGCTCGATATGAACCCGGTCCACATTAAATCTATTTTTGTCCTAGACTTCGACCCATTGATTTAAATCATTTATTGAGTCACTTTAGTACTTTTATTTGGATCAAATTATGTAGCTTGAAAACTCGGTTAAGTCACGTTATTATATCAGTACCAAATTTAAATTTTAAAAAATATTTGATCCAAAGGTAACAAAAGTCCAACATTTCATCTTGCAAGGCTTTCGATACCAAAACATATCAAACACATGTGTCATGTGTGACACAAGCCTAACATGAATGGAAAAATAGAGTGTGATAAACTAGGATGATACCTGTATGATCTAATATGTAGCATCTTCATTTGTAAGTCTGAATTTCTCCAACTTTATGCTAAACTACAATAGAGAAATCCTACTCTTACTAAATTCTAAATAGCATTAGAGAAAACCTTGTTTTCTGTCACCAGATGCTAAACAACATTAGAGAAAACTTTTATGTTCTCTAACTGAATGTTAAACTGCATTAGAGAACCTTTATGTTAATATACCTTATATTCCTCTATGTCATATCAAATTTATGGATATCTGTACTAAATTGTATATGTCTAAACTAAGATAGGCTCAAGTTCAATCTTTAAATATGCCCAATGACCTTTAAAATGCTTAAGATCAACACAAATGTTAAGGCTTTCATATGTATTATGACTATACACAAGAACATTTATTATTGAGGATAAAAAGATGATCATCTATATTAATAAATACCATAATGTCATAATACATTAAAATGTACAAAAATTTAAGGTGCAAATACAATGATCCCTAACTACTGTTGTCTAAGGACCTTATCATACCCATACCAGATACATGTTTAGCAAACACTAGTGGGAGAAGTCCTTTAGTCAATAGATAAGCTAACATCTCCTTAGTTCTGATATGCTCCACTTCGACGTCACCTTTCTGAATTAACTCCTTTATGGTCAAGTATTTGACCGCTAAATGCTTAGACCCTGTGATATTCTTATTGTTGTTACTACAACACTGCAACAACATTATCACAATATAACCAAAAGGGTCTAACTATCGAATCTATCAAACCGCATGTCTAGCAGCTCCATAACATGCAACAAACTCTGCATACATGGTGGAGGAAGTTATCAGTGTCTGCTTGACACTCTTCTACAATATTGCACCATCTATCAACATAAAAATGTACCCTGAAGTGGATTTACGATCATCCAGACACATAGCAAAATCAAAGTATGTATACCATGTGAGGTTTAAATCTTTGACTTTTTTGTATGTTAACGTATAATCCTTGATACCCTTTAAGTATCTCAACACTCGTTTAACTGCATTCCAATAGTCTACACTTGAGTTAGCCAGATATCGACCCAGTAGTCCAACCATAAATGCAATGTCCGGTTTAGTGCACACATAGGCATACATTAGACTGCCAACTGTACTAGAGTACGGGATATTCCTCACAACATTTCTCTCAACTTTATTCTTTGAACATTGTGCCAAAGGTAATCTCTCGTCATGAGAGATAAATGTCACAATAGGTTTACATTCAACCATATTAAACCTTTGTAGCACTCGCTCAATATATACACTTTGTGAAAGGCTTAATAAGTGTTAAATTCTGTCCCGGTGAATCTGTATACTGAGGACAAAAGATGTTTCACCTAAATCCTTCATGTCAAAGTATTTGGACAAAAGTTGCTTTACCTCATACAACATGATCAAATCATTTGACACAAGCAGGATATCATCCACGTACAATAATAAGAAGATAACTTTGCCCCCTAACCTTATAGTATAAGCACTTTTCAACTTTGTTTTCCACAAAACCGAATGAGGTTGAAACCTCATCAAACTTTAGGTACCATTGTCTGGAAGCTTGTTTCAAACTGTATATTGATTTAATCAACTTAAAAAATTTTGCTAGTTGCATCTTGATCTTGAAATCCTTCAGGTTACTCCATATAGACCTCCTCATAAAGGTCGCCATTTAAGAAAGCGATTTTAACATCCATCTGATACAGCTCCATATCATAATGAGCTACTGTTGTCATAATCACTCCAAATGCATCCTTCGAGGATACAAGAGAGAAGGCAACATTAAATTTAGCTCCTTCTCTTTGAGTGGATCCCTTGGCAACCAAACACGCCTTAAACCGCTCAACTTGACCCTGCGTGTCCTTCTTGGTCTTAAATAGCCCTTTACAGCTGACAGGCCTGCAATGTTGAGGTAAATCAACATGCTCCCATACCTTATTATGCCTCATAGATTGCATCTTATCCTTTATTGCTTCTCACCACAAGTCCACATTAGGTCTAGAAATGACTTCTGTAAAAGTAACTGGATCCATAACATGTCCTATGTCATAGTCTTGCTCACCCAAATAGACTATATAATCTGATAAGATAACATGTCAACTCTCTGTAGTGGATCTGTGTAACTGCATAGGTTCTTGTACCTCAGAAACCTCTTCCTGAACAGATGTAAGTCCCTGCACCTGCATAGACATGGTACTCGAACCTTCATCCACCAGACTTGACTGTGTTAGGGGTGGATATAAAATGATTGTAGTATTTATCCTGCTATCTCTTGGAGGATGTGAAGATCCTTATTCATGGACATCGTATTCCAGAAACTTAGCTATTTGTGATTCCATTATTCTGGCTTCTCCTTCTTTATAGTAAAATATGTAATCTTTAGAGTGGTTGGGATAACCTACCAAATAGCGACAAATGGAACGAGGTTGCAATTTACTCTCATAAGGATTATATATCCTTACCTCAGCAGGGCAACCCCACATACGAATGTGTGCAAGGCTTGTTTTTTTTTTCCAACCTACAGTTTAAAAGGTGTCTTTGGTACTAACTTACTTGGGACTTTATTCAAGATATACAATGTCGTCTTAATTGCTTCACCCCAAAGGTATTCGGGTAGGTTAGTCCTGCTTTGCATTGACCTTATCATGTCCTTTAGTGTGCAATTGTGCCTTTCGGTTACACCATTTTGCTCAGGACTACCTGACATAGTGAACTGAGTTACTATTCTAACTGATTCCAAATACCTAACAAATTGACCCTTTTCTTATTTTGCAACCTCATGTTTGCCATAATATTCTCCACCCCTACCAGATTTGACAATCTTTATTGATTTTTTCAACTGGTTCTCAACCTCAGTCTTAAAGATCTTGAACTTATTAAGAACTTCAGGCTTTTTCTTAATAAAAAACATATAGCTATAGCAGAAATAATCATCTATAAATGTCAAAAAATATCTAGCATACATAACGTGACTGTATAGGGACCACTAACATCTGTATGTATGAGGTCCAATAAATTAGAAGCATGAATTGACACCTTTTTCTTAATCTTGGTCAACTTACCTCTACAACAATTGATATATGTTTCCAGATCACTGAAGTCCAAAGTTGGGAGATTTTTATCCTTTATCAAACTCTCAACCCTCTCCCTGAAAATGTGGCCAAGGCATTTATGCCACAATATATACAATGTTTCCCTTATGAAGGCTCTCTTTCAAGTAATTGGTTCGGCAATATAAAAAGAGTTATACATTTTGTTAGGAGTAAGACACATGATATGTGTAACACCCCATGTTAGGGGTTAGAAAATTTAGGAATTTACTGCTTTGCATAATTGAGTATTCGCTAACAT
>JANSVA010000003.1:37281317-37291949 GCA_025504915.1 Erythroxylum reticulatum | reverse complement strand
TTAATAATAACAGCTAATTTTACCAAACATCTCTAATAACCAGCTAATGCAATCCGCTAGTCAAATCAGTTGATAGAATCAACTAACAGCTAATGCAATCAGTTGTTTGTCAAACAAAGCCTATACTTATTTCTTTAAACACTACTAAATTGATATACAAGAATGTATGACATTTGTACTTAGGCTTAACTTGAACCTGTAAAAGCTTTGGGTTGAGTTAAAACTTTATATCTATAGTTTGACCTGAATTTTGAATATGTTAAATATCAATTATGTCATTTTAAAATAACGTTACAATAAATTAAAAAATATAAAAGTTTGACATGGTATTAATTTATAAGTATAAAACAGTAAATACCAAAACACGTCATTTTGGATCGAACTTGAGTCGTTTGGAGAAGAGTTCGATCGTTCCGAGCACCTCGAACCCAACGTAATTGTCAAGTCTACTCTTATGGACTTGATTTTGATCTCTAGCCGAGAATCTCTTTGCAGAAGATTTTGATCAGCTCAAAACAGAAATTGAGCACAACCTTTATTAACAATTTAGTACCTGCAAGTTGAGAAATTCTGGTAGTATTGGCGTGAGCCACACACTCATCATTTCCTCACAACTTCCGTCGCTGATCATTTCACAAACCATTGTTTAGCTTTACATAATCATAATGAGAAAACAGGGTGAATCAGAGACTTGAAACATGATATTCTCACAAGTGAATGCTGCAGATTGTTTCCAAGAGTGCCAAGTTGACTGCTGGCAAAGCTGTAAATGCTATAGATAAGCCTGTGTTATGGCCATAGCTTTCAAATTGGACGACTTATAATAATGGGTGAAACCCATTAAGGGTGTAATTATATATCTTCATATAAATATGACTTATTTTTATTTTTTTCAAAGCACTAGAGAATAGAGATTTGCATTTCAAAATAGAACAAGGATGGGAAAATAATAAAACTTGGCTACAAAAATTATGATGTTTCCAAAATTGGATATAATAGGATTCCTCCATAACATCCAAACCAAAAAAAGATTCCAATACACTTTGATTGAAGTTCACCCTAAGCTACTTCCCTATACCTATAGTTTCACTGCCTGAATCTGTATGAATAGTTAACCTTCTTGCTGTCTTCAAAAACTCACTGCAAGCCACAATAAGAAATGACATAAGTTAAAATATATATATATCAGAAAGACTAGTCAAATACTTCAACAATCTCAGGAAGTTGAACTGTATATGATATCACCTGAAAGGTTCATCTCCAGTGTTTTTGATCACCCCTTTTGCATCCCGGAAAAGCACATTGTTGATCATATCTGAATCCCCGATGCCAAACATACTAACCAACTTGCCATGAAGCTCTTCGTAGGAATTGAGGACTGATAGATCAAGAGTTCGACCAACGTCTTCTGATTCCATGAAAACTTTGCAGTGGCCAGTCTCGAGGCTCGGATCAGATTTCTGGTGATCTTTGTACCAGAGAGAAGCATCATCTGAAGTATTGTCTTGTGGACAATTCTGATGCAATGCAGAACCAGAACCATCACAAAAGTTGGCCGCCTTATCTTGATTTCCCTCTGATGAACTGTTTTCATTAGTATTGCCAGAGCAGCTATGAGAACTCTGCTGCTCAATGAGAATGAGCTGGCCAAACAAAACTATGTGAGGCGTCTTTCTTTCCTCATTTTCTTTCGAACACTCCTGTGTCGGGTTTGCGATCGTCAAAAAAGATGAAACATTCTCATTTTTTTCTGTAATGCCCAAGAAGTTGCTGCTGGAGATTCTTGAAGGAGGAGCAACATGATTAAGTTGTTGGAAACTGACAGGAAACAGACCTGAATGTAGTTTATTGAAGTGGAAATCTGGTGAAGATAGTCCAAATTGCGCGTGCCTGGCTCCCTGTATGCCTGCAGGAATATTGTCTGAAACACCACATATGGGAGTGTTCAATCCAAGTGGATTTGCAGTAAATGAAGGCCCTGGAAATTCTCCAATCAAGGAAAAGTCTGGAGGTTGTGGAAGTCTTAATTTCTTTCTTGGAGGTGAAAATGGTGAAATTGGAATGGCTGGCATGTTTGATACCAATTCAACTTGCCATGGATTCACACGTTTAACGTTCTGCAGCAAGTCTGGTTCATCCCATGCCACCTGAAATTTGATATTTGCAAACACTATGTCATTGTAAAGAAGTTACAGGCAGACTTTTGATTGTTTATAGCATTACAATCGGATCCTAATGTAGTTCATACAATAATCAACCAAAACAATGAGACTTAACCTGTAATGAAAAATGAGTTACCTGAAGAAGCTTCCAAGGAGAATTAGGCCAGTGGATGTGATCAGCAACTTGAACAGAAGATATAGTTCCCATGAACCAGCTAATCCGAGACGAATCCTCGGTCTCAAAAGCCATCTTGAACGTCATTCCAGGGCACCACTGAATTTGCATTGCATCCATCACAGATGAAGCTCTCACAAAAAACTCTGGAGTGCTTGCTCTCGGATAGTATACAACCTCAAATGGCTGCCCTTTTGCAGCAAGATTTGCAGCCTCTATAACAGATTCAGCCCTAACCTTACCCTTCTTCTCAGTATTCCCATTACTTCTATTCACTTTACTTTCATCTTCTCTCATGTAACCAGAGTAGCCTGAAAATGAGTTCCACCCAGATGAGTTATCATTTCCACCACCAAACCCTCTCTTGGCACGCCTAATTCCCACACAGAGATCGCCATTCTCAGCCCTCAAGAACACAATTGAATCTCCAGCTACAAGCTTCTTGTGGTTCACAAAATTGCTCCACCCAGTAGTCAATAAATGGCGACGAGGTGTACCTCTGTAGATATGCCTAAACTTCCAGTTATTGCCGTGGACGTCCTTTGCAATAATAGCCTGAACAGGAGGCTCCACACTGTAATCCAATCTCGGGAATATAGTCTCAGCACAATAACGAGGAACAGAGAAACCACCGCCATTATTAGCATCAGATTGAGTCAATGTCTTGGCAAAAGAAGCAGGCTTCTCTTGAGACTCAGCTCTATCGACCCCCCTGAACAACACATCATCACTTGTGCTATCTGCGAACACCATTTCAGAGTTGCTCAGTGGGATTAGCCTAATTTTGGCGTAGACTTCGTCTGTTACTAAATCTGCCATGTACTTAATGGCCAGTACTCGACAAGGGATGAGAGCAGGAACACGACAGCGACCAAAATCTACATTCCCTTGGGCGTGCTCTGCGTGACCCTGAGGAAAGTAGAAGATTTTAGAGTTGGGTGGTGGCATTCGTATCATGCCACCAGCACAGGCATGCCAGAGTTGTGAATCCAGACCTTTGTCTTCAACTCTAAATGGTTCTTTATGAGAAATCACCGCCCCAAAGTCTCTAATCATTTCTTTGTTCTGCTGCAAGTGTTGATCTTGAAGCATCTGAAGAACACCTGCAAAGTCCACATGTTTGAATTTCCCACAGAATTGCAATACAAAAAATCAAAAATTTTATCGTGAATTGAAACATAGGAAATCATCTTACAAACAACAACAGATCCCAAAAGTCTGTTAAAAAAAACACAGGGGAGACAAACAAAAAGAAGATAACTTACAACTCAACCGGCTTGTCTGAAACAGGAAGGGTAATGACAGAGAATGCAACTGCTCAGCAAGACCCAAACTTTACAGGAAAACGAAGAAACCCAGAACTTCTAAACCAAAGTAGAACTAAGATTTAAGGTTAAGAGGGACACAAAGCTTAGTTTGCAACAGAGCAAAGAAGAAAGAACAGAGTGTGGTAAGTGAAAGCAAAAAATCAAAGAGCAAACTGGAGTTTTATAGAGTGTGTATTGCTTGAAGGTTTCGTTGCCGACCAGACTTCTACAGATTATAAGACAGACAGGAGGGGATAAAGGGCAAGACTTGACAAAGGATAAAAATAAAAGGAAGAGGAGAGGATGGTGTTGGGTGTTGGGTGTTGCGTGTTGCGTGTTGGTTTAGAAGCAGAGACTTGGGGACTGGCGGGTTGCGATGATGGTTTTGGTTTTGGTTTGTGTTTTGGACCACCTAAGACATGACTCAAAAGTGAAAGTGAAACTCAAAAAACATTACATGGTTTCATTCCAGTTACCTGCTTTTTTACGACACCCTTCATTAACCTATCCTTTTGTCTCTTCTCATCCTTGATCTTCTCACTTGTTCTTCGGATCTCAAACTCCTCTCTTTTTATATACTGTTACGGTTTTGATTTCGTCTTATCTTTGTCTCCAATTCTTATACAGCCACTGTTTTTAGTCCGAAACCCTACTTGTTTAAGAAAAAACAAAAGCTGCATAGATTCATGCAATCATAATTTTTTTTTGTCTTTCATATTAAAACCCTCTGTTAAAAATAATTCAATTGACCAAAAAAATCTCTTTTTTTAATATTATAGAATATTCTAATAATTTAAAATGATAAAGAGTGTTCTTTTACAAAAAAAATTACAATACCAAATCCCAACATAATCTGGATATTTTGATATCACGAGATTGTGAAAGTAAAGCCCATGTCACTTTAGCTCTGAAATCAAGGCAATAACAAACTCTCAACAGCTCAATCCTAACAGTATTATCTAGACATGTTCCTAGTTCTTTGGGTTAACCATAGTTAACTCTTAAGCTACTTTGTGGTAGTTGGTCAAACACTCAAGTCAAGACTCAACCATTCTAGTCACTGACTCACTGGTTGTTACAAATGGGTTCCTGATTTTTTGTCGGGGAGGAAGATTTAGTCATGGCCAACTAAGTTGTCTCGTACAGAAGATTTGGTCATGACTAACTATATTGTTTCGTAGAGTTAAAGGATTGACGAAACTCAACTTGCCCTTTTGAGATTAGGGTTTATGTAATGGAAATTAAGGTACCCTTTTGAGATTAGGGTTCATTTAATGGATATCAAGCCACCCTTCTGAGATTAGGTTTCATGTAATCGATATCAAGCTACTCTTTGAGATTAGGGTTAGTGTAATGGAAATTAAACTACCCTTTTGAGATTAGGGTTCATGAAATGGATACCAAGCCACCCTTTTGTCATGTCATGGAAATCAAGCAACCCTTTTGAGATTAGGGTTCATGTAACGGGAATCAAGCTACCCTTTTGAGATTAGGGTTCATGTAATAACGGAAATCAATCTAACCTTTTGAGACTAGGTCTAATGAAAGTGAGATTGGGAAAAGTGTTCTGATTGGCTATGACTTGGAGATTAAACCAAGAAACTGAGTTTGGACTAAAGGGAATGTTGGTGTTGGTGTTGGTGTTGATGTTGATAGAGACAATTGGAGCTAAGGACAAATTGATTTTTGATGAGTATAAGGGTTTTGTCTAAAGTCCAACATTCTACGGCCCCAGATCACGACCTTGGTCGGTTCAATTGGGAGACATCATCTTAAGAGTGTTGCAGTTCTTAAGGATTTTCTCTAAAGTCTGTGGTTAAATATACTTACGTATTCCCCACATGTCATGTTGAATCTTTGTCCTTTGGAGTTTTCTGTATTGTATCCCATTTTAATGCTACTACATATTGACTTTCTTGAACATGGTAATATATAATGTCACAAGATGTTATTCTTCCTTTGAAAAAATATTTCATGAGTGAAGCAGACTAACTAGAAGGAGAAATGAAACGAAACATTGACTACGACACACCATGTTTTTTTCATTTCTATGTATGCTCCATACCTTCCCTTCTACATACTTATCCAAATACTTGAAATGGCTTATCTTTTGGTTGGATTTTCTTTTCTTAACCTTAAAATTCTCTACTACTGAGAATTCAGAACTTAATAGCTAGAGACTGGATAGTGAAGACTCGACATATGTACCGAAAGGTTAATCGAGTTGCAGATTGATTAGCTATATACGCCAATTCTTTAGAAATTGGCATCCATATATTCCAAAACTCACTTGTGGGTTGTCTGTCTATCCTACTAGAAGATATTTCGAGAGTATCTTTTCCCCGATTAGTTAATTAAGGTTTCATGTATCTCCTTTATGATCCAAAAAAAATTAAGGATAAAAAGAGGGAGAAAAACTTTATATTTGTCTCTCGATCAAATGGAGCATTTTATTTTTTTATTTTATCCCTTTTAATCAATGTTTTAAAAATTAAATCAGATGTTAAATCAGTAAAACAAAAGATTTAAGGTTTAAAATGCTAAGCTGATATTAGACCGTTATAAAACTGGCTAAACACTAAATAAAATTGAAAATTTTGAAATATGATTGAAAGAGACTGTTCTTATCCATTGAAAAATTTGAAGTTTAATTGAAAAAAGAGATTGTTAAATGAAATTAACTTATTTATTTTAATTTATGAGAATTTATTAATTTATGAAAATTGATTTATTAATTTTTAACAAATAAAAATATTAAAATAAATCGAACATAAGAATTAATAATCGAAACGAAAAATTGGACAATCAAAGGTTTTGTTTTTAAACATTACTTTTAAAACATCTAATAATGCTTTCTTTTGTTGCAAAATCTTAAAACATAAACCTTTCACTAATATTTACAAATAAAATCACAATTTGTTAAGAAGATGGTGATAATATTTTTATGGTTTAATTACAAAAAAACTCAAACTTTTGTCAAATTTTTAATTATAACCTAAACTTTTAAAAATAACTATAAAATGTTCAAACTTTTAATTTTTTTCAATTCTAGCCTGAACTTCAAAAAGTAACAATAAAATACTCGAACTTTCAATTTTTTTTCAATTATGGTTCGATGTTAGTATTTTTGTTAAGTTTGTTGACGTGATTTATCATATGTTTCAGAAATCTTAACTATTAATATACATCAGTCAAAATTAACACAATAAATGAAGATTAATAAAACGACGTCATTAGCGTAAAGTCGTTGGAGCTACGTAATTCAATTTAGGTCATTTTTTAAACAACAACGTCGTTTAATCGTATAATTAAAATGACATTATTGTTTAAAAATAACTTCAAACAAATTACGTAGCCTCAACGACCTTATGCTTTGATTTTGTTTTTCGCTTCATTTTTAGTTTGTTCTCTCGACATCCTAACTCTTCGATTTTCACATTACGCAGCTCTGATGCCCTCACACTAAAGATATTAGGAGAACGAACTAAAAATAAAGAGTTTACTGATGCAGTACATTATAATGTGGTAGTAGTTTAGGACGTTAGAAGAACAAACAGAAAATCAAGGGTTGAGAGCACGGGAGAATAACAGATACTGTCGGGTTAGAATTGAAAAAATTGAAAGTTTGAGCATTTTATTGTCACTTTTTAAAGTTTGATATATAATTAAAAAATTAAAAATTTGAACATTTTATTGCTACTTTTTAAAATTTGTACTGTAATTGAAAATTTGACGAAAGTTTGAGCTTTTATTTAATTAACCCTACTTTTATTTATAAAGTAGAATTATAGTTGATATATTTTATTATAAATTGAATAAATCATTTGATATATATAATAGCTTGTAAATTATATATTTTTATTAAATTATTTATAAATCTAACTCTAAAATTAAATTAAATTATTAATAATTCAAAATTCAAATTTTAATAATAAGCTGAAAACTCTATTGATGGGCACATAAGAAATAAACTTTCCTAATTGGACCACTATCAAATGAAAAGGATGGTGATATTCCTGTCATTATTTTTTAATTATTATTAGACAATCAAATTTGTTTTAATTGGACAAAATACTAAATAAGTTTAGATTTCATAGAAATTAACGAATCCATACTACCTTAGATTAAGATATGAAATTAAGGAAACCAGCCGACTAAATAAACAAAACAGCATGTAATTGTACTATCTTAGAGACTAATGATTCAGAAATTATACCTAAGCAGACGGGCTTCTTTGCTCTTCTTTCTTATAACTCAAAACTCTATACTAAAAGTATGTTTCATCTTTTTTGTTGCTTGCATAAGAATTATTGAAGATGGTTTGGAAACTTACCATCAACCAAAGCGGCTCTTATGTCAAGCCCTTAAGGTCAATGATGTTCCATATGTAGTTATCAATGTATTAATTTCATTAATCCAAAATTAATCAAGTGTATATAAATTATTTATAGATAATATATCAAGAAATTGAAATAATAATTTAACATGAACAAGGTATAAAAATAAATGGGTGCTCGATTTGTCCCGTGATCTCTAACATAAATTTTTTGGGATTTAAACTCGTGACACGATTCTATTTTGATGTTGTTTTTTTAAGATTCGAATTTACGACATTGGACAAATTCAGGTCAAAATCTAGGGATTCTGATTCGAGTGAGTTCCTCAAAAGGCCTGTAAAAAGTTGTAAAATCAAGTCCGAAATGATTATAAATTGCATATTAGTAGGCTTAAAAAAGAATTTATTTGCAACATAGTAAAATAAATTACGAAGGTTAAAAGCATGGTTTTGAAATTCGGATCAGACCGGTCGGTTTAACCGGTGACCGGTAGGCTATCCGGTTCGGGTATCCCTTAAAAATCAGTTCCCAATTGAACCAGCGCGAACCGGTGAAAATCGGTCAACTGACCGATTAAATCAGGACTAGTCGAACTGGTTGGCCACTGGTTCAATGAATTTGTTTGACTTTTTTTCTTTCTAAAATGTTGATGCATTTTTTTGATTTTATTCAAGAGTAAAATCCATCTTTTCTCCAAAAATCTAACAGAAGTATATAACCTAAAGGATCCAACCGGTTATTTATATTTATTTATATTATTTGGTATATTTTTCTATTATTTTTTAATATTACTAATATTATATATAATTAAATATAATTATTATGTAATTATGATATCACACCAGTTCGACCGGTGTTCGATCCGATCGAACCAGTGACTAATAGAACCTCCGATTCAACGTCCGGTTCAAGTTTTAAAGCCTTAAATAAAAGAGTAGGTTGTCGTTTTATGTCTTTGGAGAGACCGTACCGAATTTGCCACTGACAAGCCTGTCGCTGTCACCGTTGCCGGGAAAGGTTAAAAGTTTGACTTTAGGGTTAAAAGTTAAAACGAAAAACAAAGACAAAAGGTAGAGGAAACTGAAAAAGGCTCAAGTCTTTGAACCGGCCATGCTAACGTGGCAGCAAAGTGACAAACAGGTTTAGCAAATCTGTTACAGAAGACAGCGTATCAGAGGCTGCAACGTGTCTTTAAATGACGTCATTCCTGTTTGATCTGGGGCCTACAAGCTATGTGAATCTCGTCTGTGACGGTAAAGGTGGGCCCGCGTCCGAATCTCTGTCGTTAGTTCAGGAAGGAAGTGAAAATTAGATTTTTTCTTTTTTACTTTTTAAGGTTTGGTTACGTTGGTAACAGGTCATGATGACTTTTTGTTTTTTTAATCATTTTCAAAATTATAATATTAATTAATTATTCTATTATATTTTATTAATTAAACTTATTTTAATTTAAAATATATTCAAATTTTTAATATAATAATATTTTTAAATTATTAAAATAGATTAAAATATTAACCATAGGTCATATAATAAATTTTTAAAATGAGAATTAAAATGAAAAAGTGTTAAATAAATGAGATGAACATAATTTTTATTAATTGTCAAAATGTTATAATGTTGAAAGTTAACAAAAAAAACCATAATTTAAGCTTTTATTCCAAATTATAAATTTAATCATAATAATTTACTTCTAAGTAATTTATTCATAAATTAAATTAAGCAAAATAGCTTTAGATGACATCTAAGGTATTTTAATTGAAATTATTAAATCTCAAAATGAAAACTATTGAAGAAATTAGGAGTTGGAAATATTATTTGTCAAGTGAGTTCCCCTAAATAACATGTTATTTGTATAAGGTTATAGAATGTTAACATTTAAATAGATTAAGTTTAACAAATTTTCTGATTTCATCCATTAAAAATACTTAATTACTTGAAAATAATATTTTAAATTATCAAGTATCAAATGCTTAATTACCAAAATTTAATTATGAGGTATTATATATATTTTTTCTCCCTTAGTTATTTTGTTTAAGCATTTCCTTACATAACCTAAATATTTTCCTGTAATAATTTCTTATACCATGTTCTTATATATATACAGCAACTAGATCCCCTCCTTTCTAATATGTTAATTCAACCAAATAAGGCTCTTCAAAAGAAGGTAAGATATTAACCTCGTTCCGAATAGAATAGGGTTTCATTCATTCAAAAAAGTACCCTTTCGATCGTAATCCCACACCTTATTCAGTAACAGTGGGTACAGGCCATGCTAATGAGCTAGGATTGGATCTTTCTTTCTTATATGCACGATCTCTCCTTTGAAAAAACCCTGATCGTTCTTTCTTAACCGTATATACCTTACCATTTCTTGAATGGGTAGCGGACTTTCTATCTACGCCAAGTTTGGATGCCTGACTCAAAGCATAGCGCCTCCTACTCTTTCCCTTCCGTTCTCATTGCCGCCTAGTCTGCTTGCCTTTGCTTCCTAAAATAAGATGGACAAATTGAGACCGTCGTTTACATCTGTTAAGTATGTTGTGCGTTTAAGAGTCCTCAATTCCTAAGCACATGAAAACCAAACAGTAATTAAACTTTTTGTACTTTTGAATATTTCTACACTCTGCAATCAATAGGATATTTAATAGATT
>JANSVA010000003.1:37239827-37267632 GCA_025504915.1 Erythroxylum reticulatum | reverse complement strand
CGATCTAATTTTATTACAACGAACCCATTATTTATATTGAATTCTCACAACACGGTGTCGGTTAGTCGAAAACGACCATGTGATGTTGCCACGTGGTTATACCTAATACTTTTGATCCGGTTTATTTAAGTAGGTCATGAAAGCGACCTTTGAAGAATGATACGTAATTGAATGGGTGGTGGGAGATCACCGTCATCGGCGCCTGTGAACATGGGCATCTTTCTCTCTCAGCTCATGTGAGATTTTTGATTGAAGGGTGCATATTTTCTCATTAAAATAAATGCCAAATTTTGGGTCACCATCTTAGTATTTCGACGAATTAAATAATTATAAAATGTATTTATAAATCCATAATTTAAAATTAATAATAAACTGAATTTAAATAGTAGATAATTTATTTTTAATAAAAAATATATATTTAAAAAGGAAAATTTAAAGATTTTTAAAATTTTAAATTTTAAATTAAAAATATTTTTCCGACCATCAAAAAGCTTAATTAATACAACCGTAAAAATTTTGACTTTGTCAAATTTTCAGTTCAGTTTTTAACTTTTTTACTCGGTTAATTTTACTAGCTTTTATTGTTAAATATCGATCATTTTATTAATTAATTGGTCAATTTTGATAAATTAATAAGTTATTATAAATTTAAATTAATTAATTAATTTTTAATTAAGTTTCAAATTCTTTGATAAATAAGAACAATTTCTTTCAATCATATTTTAAATTTATTGATTATATTTAATCTTTAATTAATTTTATGACGGTTTAATATCAGTTCAATCTTCAAAGTTTAAACCTTTGTCTTACTAATTTAATATCTTTTTTTATTTTAAAAACATTTTCCTATCACTTAAAATATAATTTAATATTAGAATAATAAATTTTCATGAAAATTGATGTTTTTATTTTAAAATAATTTTCTTCTTTCTATTATTGTTGATTTATTATACAACTTTTATATTGTATTATTTATTTATAATTCCAAAATAATATTATATCTATGTCATTTTGAATAAAAATTACATGAAAATGTAACAAAAGGGGTTGTGTCAAAGTGAAACAATATTATAAAAGAGTAGATAATAATTTTCTAAATACAAAAATTAAAATAAGTATATTTAACCCTTCAATATTTTTTAAAAAAATTAGAAAACACGTCCTCTTGTAGCTTTGATTGGACGATGCTACTACGTGGGGACAACGTTATATAGAGTTTCAACGTTCAAACGAAGCTTTTGTCTATCTGGTGAAGTGATATGTATAATTAATTGTTTTATTTGAAAATTATGATGCTTAGTAGTGGAAGGAGGAGTGGCATACCATTCCCATACCAAATTTTTATTTTTTAAGGCTTCTTGGGGACATTTCAATGGCTTGAAGCAATGTATCTATGGGCTTCCACTGGGTATTGTTGTAGTAGTTAGTGTATCAGAAAGTATCATTTGTCATGTTTATATTCAGAACGTAGTTATTTATAAGTCACACAATCAAAACAGATGGATATGGAAGCAGCCATGGAGTTAAGAGTTGGTATTGGTTATGTCGCTGAGATGTTGGTACAACTGAAGAGATGATATGGTAATAGCAAAGTATAAAGGGCAGAGAATGTCTAGAGATACCATACTGCGTTTTCATATATAAGATCTTGAAAGAAGGTGCTTTGAGATTGAACATAATGGGGTTTCTAAGAGAGTTGTTTATGTTTACTTAAAAATGGATGCTAAGTAGTAGAATAAACTAATACGAGCAAGTGACGTAAGTTCGGACATACTAAACCCGAAAATTGTTGATAATCAAATCCAAAGAATAGGCATTTTACAAAGGAATTATCACTATTTTAGTCCATTGGTAAAATTTGTTTGCAGCTTCTGAATGTGTGAAGACTGAAGAGAGCCTATACAACAAGGTTTGGTAAACTTATAAGCACAACAAAATGGTGTTCTACATTGTATTTTCCCTGACTTATTCTCTACTTGATCTTGACCTGAAGCATTTTTATTTACTATGATCATACCAGGACTGCTTTTGACATGTCCAGGTGACTCAATCTGCAAGCTCCAAACAAAACTTCTGGGAGTTCCTCCTCAGTGTTTGCCTACACAAGTTGATCAATCTTATATTGTATTTTTGTACGAAGTAAAATCAGAAACTTTACAACATGGAGCATTGCATCAGTTTGACTTGGGAAGTGTCATTCTGGGGAGATGGATGATTATACCTGTACCGCAAATGCCAGTTCAACGATCAAATTGTTTAGATATCCGAAAGCAAGATTAGACACTCCTCTTGCAACTTGGGAAGATCCGACATCGATTTCAAGCTGAAAATTTATGCACGTTTAATTGGTTAGAGTGTCAAAGCCTCTGTGAGATCGAAAACTGCTTATACAGGAGGTTCTGTCTGATATTATGGAAAAAGAAGCCTGGATATGTGTACAAGGTCCGGGAACAAATTCACCGGCGTATGACTAACTGATCATCATGATCTGCAATGGTAAATTTTTTAATGTCATCATAGACTTACCTCCAAGTAGTTCTTCCCATGGAAATAATTTACTTCTAGTGATTGAGCTATCAAGCAAGCTTTCTTGCCAACACTCTGCTTTACTATCCATGATCCCTAAGGAACATAATAATAAATAGCTCAAGAACATGATCTTACTAGATACTACAGATCATATCAAAGCTAAAAGAAAAGGAAGTGACAGTTTAGTAACCTTAGCAACAAAAGGTATGAGCTTGAATCTCGAATTCCTGAAGGCATCATCTCCATTAACGAACTTTTGTAGCAATGGAACTTCTTCAATAGGGGAATTTAGCATGAAATACATTGCCAGGGTATGCATGGGTGAACCAGGAATCTTATCAAGTGTTCAGTTTTGTGTCAGTAGTGGCATTGTAGTTGATCATATAAACAATTTATTATCATAGCATCAACAGGAAGAGTTCATAAATATCAGACTTGTTACCTGCAAGTTGACAACAAAGAAGAACTCGGGTCGACCTTGTGCTGCATACTTCTGCATGGACCGCAGAAGAAATTCAAGCATGATGTTTATTCCATTTGATGTCTTATTCAAGTCATGAGTTTTTGTAGATAAACCACACAAAAGCTGTAAATTATTAAGACATAATGTCGATGATCGATGAACCTGAACAATGCTATTAGGACGGCTGCAGAGATCAACTTGTTTTTGGTCTGACTTTAGCCAATCTGCACCAACCATTTGTGACAAAGTACATTCTGCCTTAACCTGAACGGAGAAAGTACAAATATTGTTAGACAATTGCATGGAGTTCTTCTAAGTTAGATAATTTCAAGCAGTTCTTCTAACTTAAAAACTGATTGCAAGTATCATTTACACCTTCCGATGATCCTTGAGATAGGTTTCCCCTCGTATTAAATATGTAGACGGAACGGCAGCACTCCAAGAGCAAGGTAAAGTACCCGTAGGATCATGCCGAAGAGTAGCTCCAAAAGAGCATAAAATGCCTTCTTCCTTTGTCAGGTCTTGTAACTCCACATAACCTTTCTTTTGAACTGTGAAAGACAAGTACATGCAATCAAGGAGTTACATTTCATCCATTTTCAATCACATAACTCTGTCTAAGTCTAACAGGTATGGACTAACCTGCAAGGTCGTGCAGTTTCTTAACAAAGCTAGCAGCAGATGTTATTCTGGGCTGAAGTGAATTCTGCAGTACTCAGGGACAAAAAATGAGCAATTTGATTATTTCTGCATTGAAAATTTTTAGAAACTGTTTTCTAAGGCAATGAATTTCTAGTTAAAACATGTATTAATAGATGCAATCACATGACTAATTGCATTCACCTAACGATCTCAGGAAATCTTGTTACCGTCAAAAACCCTGAACTTGGTTAGGAGATGAAGTTTTCAAAGAGAAGCAAACCAAAAGATCTATTGACATTAAGCAACTTAAAAAAGACACAAGTTTGGTTATGATTAATAAAGTACCTGAGTAGACAACTCTAGGCTCACATCAGAAGACCAGCAATTCTCGAAGTCGTCAAAATCCGTTTCAACAGCATCAGGGACGTCAAAGAACTCATCAGAGTCCTCGGTAAGACTAATCAAACTTGAACGTGCAGAATATGTTTTTTCTACCTCATTTTTCAGTGAAGATGCATCAATCTTTCCTTGCTCTGTGACTTCAGGTTTAGCATCATCTTTTAGAGTAAGGGGCGGCAAGAGACTATGCTCTGATTCTCCTGACTGTACTTCGGAAGAAAAATTTCCTGATTTAGCTTTAAACATTTCCCTTAACGCTGCAAATGTTTTAAAACTGGTCATGAGAGTTTAATGGTAGTATAGTTCTTCAATCTTTTGCATGGGCCCAGAATTTGCAATTACCTGCAAGTTTTTCAAGCATTTGGATGGTTTTTAAACATCCAGATGATGGACGCAGATATAATTTCCAATACTTCCAATCAACGGCAAGCATGTGCTTTACTAATGAGTTCTTTCCTTGATTGACAGGAGTTACCACATATCCTCCACCTGCCCATTCATGAAAATCCGACATTATGTATGAGAAGTGACACTGTATTGAAAAAAGTTGAGAATAATCGTACATAACAAGCTCTTGAGCTTAGAGAACAATCAGTGTACAGAGAAAAGAAAGCAACAGTTCTTGAGAGATTATTTTTGGAATCTTTTGGTTGGTTACGTTGTCTCTTTCAATTCAGTTTCGTGCACAGAAGTTAAAAATACTGTCCCCAAGTTTCCAAAAGAAAGTTCAGTTTTTGATAGGACTGCTACAGAGAAACCATAACTTACTTCAATCCCAATTCTCATCTTGGTTTGGCAAAAATGAATTAAAAACCAAAAAGAAAAACTTGTATCAACTGCCACTGATGAACACTACTGGTTTGCATACAATTTGCAAGAATGAATTGGAATTTTATTCCACATATCTCATTTCATCAATAGAAAGCAAATGAGGAATGATGACATCAAAATCACTAACAGAAAGAGTAGAATACTTTTCAGGGAAGCTCGAACGTAGCCCTTTTGTGGTGGACATCTCTTGTGAATCACAGAATGGTATAAAATTACTGCCAAAACAATCAGATTTTTGAGTTGAATCCCAGTTAGTGATAGCTGCAAAGTTTTGCCAATATTACCATATGTTCCATCATCTTCTCTTCTCCAATAACGTCCCACCAATAAATCTCTTCGTTTCATCCCCCTGCAATTTATAGAACAGTCAAAGACAACATCTTTGAAGTTAAAGTACTTGCCCAAGTTATGTTATGCCTAACCAGTTGAGCCATTCGCCACATAACTGTAAGTGGATTATATCGGTATGACCATCAAGACGCTCAACTACACTACCACCCCGAAAGCAGAAGTCCCATCTGCAACAGACAGACTTTGTCAACTTCTGAAACCAAGATTCTTATTTTGATAAGAAGTTATTGTTGACAATTGGGTTGAAGCAGATCAACAGATTGTTAGAATTCCTATTCAATCTACCTTGTTAGTGATATGACATACTAGTCTCAAGAATATATTTTCAGAATATGGATGAAGCATTTCATAAATCTTACTCTAATCTTGAGGGACCAAGGGACATAAGAGTTCTGAAAACTTCTTCTGAAGTGCCATCAATAATACCAACTGCCATTACTGCTGGATGATCATCCCAATGCTGACGAAAAAAGAAACAGGATTGAAAAATTAAGCCAAAAACAAGAGTGAGTATAGAGAGGCTAATAGATAAATAAGTATGCTGTTACTCACACTCCCGAAGGTATCTGGATCTTTTGCTTCTTTAAAAAGCCTTAATCCTGCGTTGCAAATAGGGGTTTAAGCAATTATGCATTTGGACACTAAATCCATAAAAGGAGATTCTATCTTTACCATTCCTGCAACCGAAAATTTTCCAAGGTGAGGGTTCGATAACATCAGATGCCATTGCATCATTGTAGAAAGTTGAGGAACAATTGATGGATCTTTTATCATCAATACTTTTTGATTTACTAAACCTGCAAAAGAAAAACTGCTTAAATCAACTGGATAATCAAGTACAAGGAAGCACCTAAACACTTCACATATACTGAATAGCATATGCATCTGAATTCTCATACGTTGAGATGGCTAAGCGAAAAGAAATAGGGTCAGCGTGATATCTTCTCTTGAAAACTTCCTGTTCATGAATGGATTCCAGAATTCCTCATGAAAGATAGGAAGGCAGATATCAAAAGTATAAAAGTAGTTACAAGATCATTGTGTACAGTAGCTCCGACTTGGCAAACGAAAATCATCGGCAAAATAAGGTATTTCTGATACTGTTCAAATGGCTAGCAAGCTTGAAAGTTGAAAAGAAGAAAATGTCATGTAAAACTGGAAGTTTGAACTCGTGCCAGATGTACCTCAGAGGTGGCGACTCCCTTCTTTGAAAAGCCAAAAAGTCCTTTGCTGGATTTGGGTTTTCCTGGAGAATATCTCAAAACATGAATCTCGTAATCTAACAGAAAAAACCGCCGCATAAATTACCCATGTTTTGAACAATTTGGCAACCTTGAGTACAGCCTTCTGCAAGGAATGGATCCATTTTGCTGCATCTTCTGAACTACTTGCTCCCAACTGCATAAAAGTGATTTCAGGGCTTACATACAAATCAAATACAAGTAAAATTAATGTCAACAATGGACCTCACTGCACCTTAAGCCGATCATTGTGATTTAAAGTACTGTAAAGGGTAAATATGAAGAAGACCTGAAAACAAAAATGAAAAATAGGCTGTGTTAAAAGTAAAATCTTAACTACTCCATAAAGTAGAGCAATATCAATCAATATCAAGACATACTTTCCTGTTGATGGTCTCCCTTCCATTGTCTGTGACCCGAATGCACGAGTCCAGTATTGCCATTCTGAGTGGCTCCTGAAACTTGAAGCTTCAGATGACAATTTTTACTCAATTTTCAAAAATCAAATTGACAAAACTATATTTTCAAAGAATCCCTCAGTTCAATGAGAAATAGCAATTATCTTTCTAGACTCTGGACAAGAAAGCTAACAGCATCAGACATATTAACGAATCCCAATTCAGACAATAGCCTTTCATCTCTGGAACAACAACTAAAAGTGTCAGCACACAGAAAAAGAGAACCAAAAAAAAGACAAAATATTAGAAGTAAACAGAGGTAAACACAAAAGACGATCATGATAACAAGAATGATCGCAATCAAGTTCACGTATCATCGAATCCAAGAAACAGGAAAAAAAAAAAAAACAAAACCATCGTCGAAAGGCAAAAACTTCACCTGGCTTTGTGAACTGGGTACCGTTTTGAAACACTTGAGACAGTTTTCTTGAAGAACATAGTACCTCTTCCTTGAAAACTGCAGACCAAAACTTCTGGACCTAATAATATATAACCAGCCATCCATTTTGCTTTCTGTTGAAGGCATACCCATATCACGAAAAACCACGCCTTAGGCCACCGTGAAAACAAAAAAAACCTCAGGACACGCTTAACAAAGCTGCATGGTTGTCACTGACCTCTGTTTTTTCTGTTCCTTGTCAATCTTGGCAAGAAGAGTACGTTAATGATTATGGTGTTGTGTAAAGATACGTGTTCTGTATCCTCTAGATGGGGACAAGTACATCTATATATTAATATAAGAGAATGACAAGGTTGATTCTCTGATCCCACAGAAGGGATTCAGAGAATCAAAAGTTACACAGAATTGCTCTGTTTTTTTTCCAATGCTTCTCTGTTTTCTTCTTCTCTTTGTCTTTGTTTTTAGACCACTATTTTTGTTCACCTTATTGATTAAAAACAAAAACAAATGTTTTAAGTATCAACAATACCCTTTTAATAACTTCATTTTCTATTTTCATTGACTTTTCAAGAAAAAGGATTTTGTTTTTTATTAGTATATTGCTAATTTCCAAAACTATATTTAGAATGTTTAATGCAGCAGTATCAATAACAATAACAACAACTAATCAAAAGATTATTTCTACCTTATAATGTCTTCATGAAATAGCCATAAACTCTAAATTATCTTTTTTTTTGTTCTATAATTCCTTTTATTTTATTTAATTTGGATTATTTTCTCTCAGGGTGTTAGAATTTCATGTGATTTAATATTTTTATTATAATAGCATGTTTATTATTTACAATATTATATAATTATTAAAACAATTCCCTCACATATATTCTGTGTATTTATATTTTTACTTAATTTTAAAATTTCAATTAGATATTATTTTAAAGGTGTGGTAAATAAAATTAAGAAAATGTGATGAAAATAATATTATAAAAGAGTAAGTTATTTGAAAATTAAGTTATATGAGTTCAAATATAATTAATTCTTTTCTTTTTCATCCATCCCAATGATCATAACAAAAAAATAGTAATAATTTTATTTATTTAGGCCTAACTTTAGAGTTATTTAATGAATTGTTATCCATTTTATTTCAATATAATAAAGTAAAAGGGCAATATAGTGAATATTCATCATGAACCATGCATTAAATGGCACACATAAGTAGATAGATAATGCAACCTTATAAATGAGTTAAGTTTTTTTTGCTTAATTTTTTAAATTATTTGATAAATTAATAATGATTAAACGCCTAACTATATTGACCAGTCAAAAAGCACGTAATGACCTTATTTTGAAAACTAAATTTTTTCTTAAAACTTACGAAGTGTTCTGGATATACTAGAACTGTTGATGACATCTTTAAGTCATTACCGTACCCAAATTACTTTTCAATGATGCCTTGTGGACCTAAAAACTAATATTCTGAGAGGCATATGTAACGCCCAAATTAGGCGATAGTCAATTCTTTCCCTCTAATCATTTATAAGAATACTTAAATTTGTCTCCTTATTTCTCCCACAAGTCTCCTTTTTTTTCTAGTTTTATTAAAATTTTTAATGTACCTTCAGGCTCGCTTAATTTTTACTCGTTAATTTATTTAAAATATAATTTATAAATGATTTATTATATTTAACAATTTATTTAATATATATTCAAGCAAACTTTTGTGAAAATCATATATGTATTTTAGGTTCTAATTTTATAATTAAAATGCCAACTTACATACATCAAACTTTGAAGGGGAAGCTTTTGTTAAACTAAAGATACCAAAGGGTTAAGGTGAAGAAACTGGTAATGAAGAGCTTAATTGCTCTTTGGTCTAAACCAAACTTATAAAGATGCCACGTTCTTGGAGACCTTTTGAGGTTCTATAACTTGCTGAGATTGACATGACTTTCTTCAATAATAAATAGAGAGCTTGCTGGGCAACACGAGTCCACAATGAGTGGTCTGACCCAACTACATATGGTCCCATAAAAATAAAAGAAGGCGTTGGAACTTGAAGAGTTAACTCTCTTTGAGAATACAGAAACACATCTCTTATCTTCAATGCATTCAATGTTGTTTCAGTTTTTAATGTCAACTTCTCTTCCTTTACGAAACCTCCATTTCTCCTGTAATTGCGTTCCATCCTCTTCAGTTAGTGTTGTCATGTGTCAGGCTTGGTTGATGTTGTTGACATTTTATTTTGATTCATATTTAAAATTAATATATTAAATTTAGATTCAATTTTATAATTAAGTAAAAAATTAAAATTATCAAGTTTAAGTTTGAGTTCGAATTTTATACTAGTTTCTGCTAATACGGTATTAATTTAATTTATTGCTAATAAAAATATTGTTTTGATGTATACGACATAATGAAGTTCATTACATTAGTGATGACCCTCGCAAAATAAAAAGTCTTATACACGAAGATCGTATTTCTCAAGTGAAAGAATAAGATGCACATTGGAGGCAAGTGCCTTAAAAAATTTTATATATAAATATCATTATTTTAAGTTTTAATTTCATAAAAAAATTATTATTATTTTACTCTTATTTAAAAAAATTTCTGAATCCGTCCGGAAGAGTTAATAATAAACATAAAACCAATTATCAAATATAATTGTAAATGCCAACTGCTTTCACCAGTAACATCAAGATCTCATAGTTCAAGTGAAGATGGCCAAAGAAAGTACTACATCTTGGCGTGTCCAGTCTCTCAACTCATCGATTAACCATGTGTGTGTCATAAGAAAAGAGAAAAAAAAGCATATAACCTTTGAAAACTGGTGAAATCCAAGACTCCACGGTTGCTTAACTGGAGCTGTAAGAAATTCTGAAGTATATCTCACTTACGTAAGGAAAGATCCATGTGTAGGTAAGCTACATAAGCCGTGAAGAACAAGAAGAATGCAGACGTGAACATAAATGACTCGGCTAACATGAAGATCGGGTTGAAAGTGTAATTGACCTGCCAACGAAACGGCATGAAGAAATAGTGTCAGTATTGTATAAGTTTACAATGGTAGAGGTCCAAATTTCATACTCTCTTGGCGGATAACTTTTATATGTTTTAAACTCTACGCTAATAGAACAAGTTAATGAAGTAGCTAAGCTCTTTCAGGAAAAAAATTAAAATTGGTAGGGCGATCCTCTCAGTGAACTGACTGTATCCCAAACCGACACAGGTGAACAAGTAGAATATACTAAAGTGCTTGAGAGAACCATGTGGAAGAACTTGGCAAAATAACCCCATAACTTCGAGAGAAAGGATGCTCTCCTATCTTTTGATTAGGAAAGCGGCGCATAGCAGGAGATAGCAACTGTTTCTTAAAAATACAAGACCTGCAAAGTGGTAACTCGATGTATAGAGTCTAACATAGAGGATGAGATCACATGAATGTCATACTGAACATTTGTTTTCTTTCATTCTCTAAATGGTGATGCCACTGCATGTCATTGATCGCCAAGACAACCACTAGTTCATCATCTATGTTATATCTAGGGAGACGGCAGAGGAGTAGCAATTGATGAACATGTTAAGAGTTTTTAAAGAGAACGAGAGAGACTGAGATGATAAAAAGTGATTTATAATAAGAGCAAAGAACAAAGTAAATTTGCTGTGTAAAGTCTCTACATTTATTAATAAGATAATGAGTTTAAATACAGCAAAAGATAGTAACAGAGGAAACGAAAAACATGGCACTATATGGAATACATTCCCATGATCAACCAACTTCCTAAAAATCAGCAACTACTACTGACCAAATCAATTGAACCAGTCAAACAAATAAGAAATTGAAAATAACAAAAAAAATGTAAAACTCCAGCTTGGACAATGTTGCAGCATGCTGAAGCACAATTTCAACAGAACAAGTACAGGGAGATTTTAGTACACCTGGAAAGTAATGTTGTGCTCAGGAATCACATTTTTCTTCTCCAATACCAGTACAGTCCTCACAACAACATCCAGTCATGAATATTTGACCTGAAAGCACCCAAAACACTAGATAATCTGCAAAAAACTTAAGAATTTTAAAGCTATCTATAAATGGTCTTGCCACTGCATGTCATTGATTGCTCAGTCCCTTCCGCAAGCAATCCAAGATTCAATTGTTGCTGTCACCATTTTCTTAAAGATCATCGATTGTCATCAAACCCATAGATAGATTGTCATACCTGTCTATTATGAGAAATATCAATTCTGTATAAGGGAACAGTCCCATGATGTTGCAGCATCTTTTGTAAAACTTGAGCAAAATCTCAAGAGTGCACACAATATCCGCATGTGGAGGGCTGAATCAGAAGTTATGGTTGTTTAAAGCTGATATGCTTTTTTAGGACTGCCTTTTGGTTGTGTTTTTTACCCTTTTCAAGAAAATAGATGTAAATGCGAAAACTAGAAAGTTAAAAGACTGATTGGATAAAGGTTTTTACATGGTTGCCAGAAAAATAAACAAATGATTCAGAGATACGAGAATGACATATGTTGGAACTAATGATATGAAATGAATGTTGGAAAAATAATACAAACATACATGTGAAACCATCTACGAAGTCTCCTCTGTTCCACTACCTAGTGGGAGCATTGAACTTTCAAGCACTGGCCTTGTTATTTCATTCAACTTCTTGTATCTTCACCGTGGACACGGGAGTAGGAAAGTTCAATGTGTGACAGAATTCATCCTGATCTTCTCTGGTGTACAGTGGAATGATCCCACACTTTTTAAATATATAGCTAGAAATGCTCAACTTAAAAAAGGCTACAACCTCTTTGAAGTTATCATGTCTACATATCCATGTACGAAGCTCTTTGCTGATGAAGACTAACATATGCTCATTATCTATAATATGACATGCACAGTATATTCTATCAAACGAGTAGAAATGGTGACTGCCTCCAAAATAGCAATCATGTCTAAGATTGCAAATTCCTCTTTCATCATACTCCACATTATCATGGCACAGATAGAAGGCAAATCCCAGAAAAAGATGATTAAACCAATGAAAAGGAAGGTGGATTTGAATGGAATCAGGAAGGTGGATTTGAATGGAATCACCTATGCTTTGATAGTTGACCCACTTTGGTATTCTACTTACTAGATAGATCATGTCAAACTACGCCTGAACAGAAGAAATTTCTATTAGAAAACCAAGATAAAGAAAGAGTGAAAGACAAAGTGTTATGTACCAGTGATTTCCACATTTGAGTTGTATAATTCCTCAACAGTGCATTTACTACTGCTTGACATTCATCTTCATCTAACTTTAAGCAATTCCGTAATCGAAAGCAGTAGTCAGATTTTTGTGAGTCAAGGGATAGTTGTTTAAGTGTCCATATATGTTTTAGCAATCACAACCGTGGGCGGATAATATGGAGACATTTGATGGAAGATCTGGTAAGGATTGAAGCTTTTCGTAGTTGTCTATAAAAAGATATTTCAATCATGAAAATTGTTTGATGGTATCAGGGGTTCTCTCAAAATCATTTAGACTTAAATCTGGAGATTTTACAGAAGATAGAAAGCTCAAGTCCTTAGGCAATTCCCTCCAATTACAGTTTAAAAGGTTTAAAAATTGCAACGACAAACCCAATCCTAATAAACAATTTTTTAAACTTTTTGCATAAAAAGCAAACTTCCAGCAATTGCTCATTCCTAAATACTGGAGCCCTTTGAGATTGTTGATAGGCAACGGCAACTTCTCTATAGCTGTATAACTTAATAAAAGTTCCTTCAGATTATCCACAGGCTCCAAGATTTCAGAAGCACCTTAACATGTGAGCTTCCACCCAAATAAAGACTTTCCAGGGATGTTAACTTGCTAAAAAAGTTGCTTGCAAGGCTTTCAAGCTCTCTACAATCTTTCATAGATAAGTACTTTATGTATAACTCTTATATCAGTATCTGTTTTATAGCAGTATCCTTCAAGTATAACTCTTATGTTGCTTGGAATTTTTGGAAATTTATTCAAATTTGAGCAACCCCAAAGATCAAGAGCTTCTAGACGCCTACTTCTACTGTTTGGAAAATGAGTTATGCTTTTGATATTTACTAAACTTAGAGAAGTTAACTTGGACAATCTCCAAAAACCATTAACAATCATACTCTATCCCGTATTTAAGTTGCGGCACCGTTGAATCTCCCTCTACATCTAGAAGGGATTTGTCTACGCGAACACTAACTATAATATCTACATCAAAATCACAAGTTTTAAGCACTTTCTTCACAACATCTGTGCTATTAGATTTGAAGAAACATGCAATTTCAAGAAAATTTTTTGCTCGTGTTTAACAAAAGCTGCAGCAACGTTATGGTACTGTTTCCTTAAATGGAATGGATCTACCTCGTAAAAGATAGGTATGACAATCTGTCCATCGGTTCGGTGGCATTCGATGATCTTGGCAAGCACATCAAGACGCCAACTGGTGGCAGCAGAGGAATCTTGGATTGCCTGTGGAAGTGAGTGAGCAATTTCTTCTCCTCTTTTCAGATCGTCGTCGTCAACGAAGGTTTGGAGATCCTTCTGACGCAAACCAGATCAGAGATGGCTGGTGAAATTGCGACCAGGATCTTTACCTCTGAAGTTCAAGAAGACATCGTAGTTCAATAGGTGAGAGGCCGAAAAGAAGAAGAAGAAGAAGAGGCCATTATTGTTGAAGGAAGAATCTGGAAGCTATCTAATAATATAAAATGGCCATTCATAAGGTTAAATGCATTATTGAAGAAAAAGTCAAGAAAGTAGGGTTAGTGGAGCGTCCATATCCATTCGGTAAATTATCTTATCACTTTAAAATTTAAATATTGGAATCTCGTTGATGCATCCCTATCCATTCGGTAAAATATGGGCTAAGTCGGGTCAAAACGAATCGGGTCGGATTATATCCATCAAACGTATCCGTTCGACCACTCTTATTCAGTTTCAGTTCCTCCTCTCTTTTACAATTGCTTCCAGTACTTTAATTCTTTTTTTTTATTACAAAGAAAAGAAGAAAAAATATTATCGCAATGTTTTGTAATATAACATGCTTTGTGCATCTCGGTGGATCAGCTCCATAATGATTATCAGAAGCTCCCGTAGGATATGCAAACCTAAACTTAATAAGACTGTTAGAACTGTGAGGCTGTCGGTACATTAATTCTCTTCTCGATAGACATGTTGAATTTGCACCTTCTATGTTCGGTGTAATAGTCCATAGATACTTGTCACCAAAAAATTATCCCCAGATAAAATTATTTGAGAAAAAGAAATAATATTAATTACCTTCAAAGAATTCACCTCGACGATAACGTGTCGATATTCAAACTCCTAGGCCATTGTAAGTTTTGAGGAAACACTCCAGCAGTTAAAGGCAAACCCTTTCCAATTGCTCAAGTCATAGATTAACCACGTGCGTGTCATAAGAAGGAAAAACAAAAAAAACATATAACTTCTAAAAATTGGTGATGCATTGTTTGATGCGTGCAATTTCGACACTTTTTTTTTAAATTTCTATTCTAACGTTTCTTTCTTGCATGGATTCTTCTCCTCTCTTGGCTTAAGTCAAACAATAATGTCATCCACCATTATCTTCTTTGGTGGTCAATCCATGACACAACCTCATGGAGTTTTCTCACTCTAACTCATAACAGTGGAGTTTCATTTCGTTTCTTTATATTATTGCTCTTTATACCATAAAACATTCCATTGTTCTCAGAGCATCCCTGGTCAACATGATACTTGAGGATACGAAAACCATTTGAAGCATTATCAAGAGCATATCTTGTTTTCGGTTTCTCTTCCTACCGAAAATTTTATGGTATTTTCATTCTCTCTATTGTATATTACCTTTAATCTAAACCATCCAACTATAACCATTTTCGTACATACTAACACCGAAGGTTTATATTCGTCTTTGGCACTTTTAAACCATTCATTTGTATTGTGTTTATTATGATGATAAAGCATTGCGTATGAAAACAAAAAAATTCAGATCATGCAACACTCCATTCATATAACATAAGCAGAAACACAATCATACCGATACACGGTAGAAAATACAGTAGAAACAAATCATGCAATATCATGTGATAAAATTATACTGTAAAAGGAAGAAACATTTGTCCAGCCAGCTTTATTGATGGTTTAGTGTTTACATTTATAGGCATAGAGTAGAAGTATCTAGAGAAGGTCCAAAAAATAAATTTGTAACAATTTGTTGTACTGATTATACATGGGCTTGGGTGTGAGTGCATCAATGACCCATTAGGCCCATGTTCTAGAGTTTTCTACCATCCTTAGACTTTCTGGAGTTCCTTGGAGTGTCTGGAGTTTTCTTTGCGCGTCTTTCTCCTTTCCTCTATTTGAGCGTTGTTGATCTATTCTGTATCACACCCCCTAAAGCTGGAAGACATTTTGGATTCCAAGCTTAGCGAGAAGTGAGTTAAACTGGGGTTTAGGTAAGGCTTTAGTAAAAATATCAGCGAGTTGTGAGTGAGAGGCGACGGGGAGAAGGTGTAGGAGTTTGGATTGAAGTTTTTCTCAAACGAAGTGGAAGTCAATTTCGATGTGCTTCGTTCATTCATGAAAAATAGGGTTTTTCACAAGATGAAGGGTGGATTGATTGTCACAGTAGAGGTACGCGGGGTTTTAGGATGAAAGCCAAAATCTTACAACAAATAGAACAATCATTGAAGCTCACATGATGTGGTTGCAAGGGCGCGATACTCGGCCTCGGAGGAACTCCTGGAGATGGTGGCCTGCTTCTTGGATTTCTAGGAGATGAGAGACGAGCCCAAAAAGACACAAAATCCGGTGACTGATTTCCGAGAGTTGGGACAAGTGGCCCAGTCTGAATCAAAAAATACCCACAACTGTATGTTTGAATCACGGTGAAAAAGGACACCTTAGCTGGGAGCTTTTTTAAGGTATCGTAATACCCTCTGAACTGCTTGCATATGCATTTGTGTGGGGTTGTCCAGAAATTGTGAGAGTTGTTGGACGGCGAAGCTAATATCTAATCGAGTTATGGTTAGGTATAAAAGCTTCCTAATGAGTCGGCGATAGCCAATGATGTCGGTGTGAAGTTCTCTGTCAGCCGACAATTTTGTATGTGGAACCCTCGGTGTAGAAAGGGGTTTGCAGTTCAAGAAGCCAGCCTTAATCAACAAGTCCAAGGTGTACTTCCTTTGGGAGAGATTGATGCCAAAAGACTATCTAGCTAGCTCCAAGCTGAGGAAGTACTTGGCGACACCGAGGTCTTTGATCTGAAAGGTGAGATCTAGAAAAATTTTAGTATTTTTTAAGAGAGTTAATTCTTTATAGGCTAATAGGACATCATCGACATAAATTAGAAATATGATTAAAATGTGATTTTCTGTTTTATGAACATGGAGTAATCTGAGGCAGACTGCCGGAATCCAAGTGAAAGTAAAACAGAGGTGAGTTTTTCATGCCACTGTTTACTAACTTGTTTAAGCTCATATATACTTTTCTTTAACTTACAGACCAATGTTGAATCAGGTAAAGGAAGTCCTAGGGGAGGCTTCATGTAGACTTCTTTGTGCAGATCACTATGAAGGAAGGCGTTGTTAATGTTAAGTTGATAAAGGTGCCAGTCTTAAGATGCAGTGAGAGCAAGTAGCAGGCAAATGGTAGTATGCTTGAACACGGGCGAAAAAGTCTCATTGTAGTCCGCACCAGCTTGCTGAGTGAAGTCTTTTGCCACAAGTTTGCTTTTACATTGGTGAATTGAACCATCTGGATTGAATTTGTACCAATGGACCCATTTACAGTCGACTGCTGACTTTCTAGGAGGTAAGTGGGTGAGCTCACAAGTTTCATTTTGAATTAAGGCCTTTAATTCTTTATGCATTGCTTCTTGCCATTCAGTGGATTGCATAGCTTCATTATAGGTTGTAGGTTGTTTCAGGGGTGTAAGAGCTAGAGAAAAATGTCTATGTGCTGAGGATAGGTTATTGTAGGAAAGGACTGTGGAAATTGAGTGAGGAGATTTGTGAGACAATGTAGGATAGAGATAGTCATTTAAATAGGATGGTGCTTGAGTTTGTCTAGTGGAACGTCGAGGGTGAGGTGTAGGTTCAGATGAAGGAGATGGCTCAAAAGTAGATAGGGATGGTGGGTCGTCATAAATAGGGAAATCTTCAGTGGAGGATAGAATTGGGCTTGGTAGGGCAGAACTGTGGTAGGGAAGTTCTTGAAAAGGGAAAGAGGTTTCATAGAAAATGACATCCCTTGACAAGAAGAATTGTTTAGCATCTAGATCGAAAAGCTTGTAACCTTTTGTCCCTGTAGAAAAACCCAAAAAAATAGCCTTTCTTGCCCTGGGATCTAACTTTCCTCTGCTGGCTTCTTTGGTGGAAGCAAAACAAAGACAACCGAACACTTTTAAATGTGTGAGAATAGGATTGCTACCGAATAGAATTAAATAGGGAGATTTGTTTGATAAAAGAGGGGTAGGAATCCGATTAATAAGAAAGACTGCATGTAAAACACATTCTGACCAGAATTTAGGTGGAAAGTTGGCATGAAATTTGAGAGCTCTTACCACACTGAGAATGTGTTGGTGCTTTTGCTCAACCCTTCCATTCTGTTGAGGTGTCTCAATATAGGTGGTTTCATGCAAAATGCCATTCTTGGAAAAAAAATCAGTCATTGAAAATTCAATTCCTTGGTCACTTCTTATGCATTTAATTTGTTTTGTGAACTGTCGTTCCACATAGGCAAAAAAAATGCTCGATTAATTCTTTAGTTTCTGACCTGTGTTTCATTAAATATACCCAGGTCATATGGTTGTGATCATCTACAATGGTGAGAAAAAAATCAATGGCTATGAATGGAAGGTGTGTGGTAAGGTCCCCAAATGCCAACATGTAAAATGTCAGAGCAAGAGGAAGCAATGGAAGAGCTTAAAGTAAAAGGTAACCCTTTTTGCTTTGATAAATGACAAGTTTGACTTTCAAAAACATTCTTAAAAGTAACAGAATTGGCTATGCTAGATAACAATTTGAGTCTTGTATTTGAAAGATGTCTTAGGCGTTTATACCAAAAATTGTGTAAATGATGTGTAACAGAGTATGCTTGTGGCATAGGGGTAAGGTAATATAGTCCATTAGAATGCTTAGCAAAACCAATCATCTTCAAAGTGTTGAGTTCCTGAATAACACATGAATGTTTGGTAAAAGTCAGTTGGCAATGTGAAAATGAAGTAAGTTGACTAATGGAAATTAGGTTGAAAGAAAAGAAAGGAATATAAAGAACATTGGTTAGAATAAGAGAAGAGATATGTACTAGGCTAATGTGTGTGACAGGTACATATTGACCATTGGAGAGTTTTACTGTTAGATTCTAGGCTGTGGTATATTCAATGAATAAATGCAGCCTGCAAACAATATGGTCTGTGGCCCCGGAATCCAAAATCCAAGTAGAGGACCATAAGGAAGATTCAGCAGATAGAGATGTACCTTTGTTATCTCTGGTAAGTGTGTTGACCTGAGGTATACTGACTGAGTTGTGTGAGACATCCTTGTCTTTGTTCAATAAATCCTTCAACTGATAATATTCTTCTAGTGTTAGGTTGAAATGGGATGAAGATGCTTCTCTGTGTGTGTCTGAAGTGGCATTTCTGGCAGCTGTGATAGGTTCAAGGTAAGTTTATGCATTATTGACAGATTTAGATTTAGATTTGAAGTTGTTTCTTGATTGATAGTTATTCGGTTTTTCATTGCCTGACATAAAGTTGGGTGGAAACCCATGCTTTCTGTAACATTTGCCTTCTGTGCGTCCCTTATAACCACAAAAGGTACATAGTGGTCTTTTGTTTGACTGAAAAGTTTTTCGGGTATCTGTTTTAGCAAGAAATGCTTGAGATTCATAATTGAGTAATTGTGATGTTGTGGAAAGAAGCTGTCGTTCATGTTGAGCTACCATGGAAAAAACCTTTTTGGTATTTGGTAATGGTTCAATCAGCATGATTTGTGACCTAACAGTGGAGTAGGATTCATTTAAACGTTTTAAGAAACGTATAACTCAATCACTTTCTTGATAGGATTTAATGATGCTTAGCATATCACAATGACATTGAGGGTGACATTTGCATTTAGGCAATGGTCTTAAATTATGAAATTCATCCCATAACATTTTCAAATGAGTGTAATGATCAGGGATAAATAGACTTCCCTGTCTGAAACCATAGATCTCTTCTTGTAGATCTGAAATTCGGAAGGAATCCGCTTGTGAGAAGATGTCATGTAAGTCCTTCCACACATCAGTTGTTGAATCCAGCCAAATGACACTCTGAGCAATTGATTCATTTACTGAACGCATCAGCCAAGATAAAACTATGGTATGCATCTTTCCCAATATACATAAGTAGGATATTCTCTGTTTGGCATAACAATACTGCCATCTACGAATTTTAGCTTGTTTTTTGATAACAGGGTCATTCTCATTGACCTAGACCATGAATGATAGTTGGGTCCGGTCAGAAGAGAAGACACCAGAATAAGAGAAAGATTTTCATTAGGGTGAATATAATATGGCGAAGCTAGGTAGTCTTCGGGTCTTTGCATTTGTGTTTGGTTGCCAGCTACACTGGCATAAGATGGCCCAAACATGACTACACAAAGTCTATATCAGGCAAAATAGTGTTATCGACTGAGAAGAGGAAAAGAAGATATTCTCTGATACCATGATAAAATTATACTGTAAAAGGAAGAAACATTCTTCCGACCAACTTTATTGATGGTTTAGTGTTTACATTTATAGGCATAGAGTAGAAGAATCAAGAGAAGGTCCAAAAAATAAATCTTTAACAATTTGTTGTACTGATTATACATGGGCTTGGGTGTCTATGTATCAATGACCCATTAGGCCCATGTTCTAGAGTTTTCTACTAGTCTTAGACTTTCTGGAATTCCTTTGAGCGTTTGGAGTCTTATTTGCGCGTCTTTCTCCTTTCCTCTATCTGCGCATGTTAATCTATTCTGTATCACCATGCTCCAATACCAATTGTAAAATTATTACATTGAACCTCGAAGCAGAGACGCCTTCATTTCATTCAACTTCTTCTATCTTCAGCGTGGACACTAGAGTAGGAAAGTTGAATGTGTGACAGAATTCATCTTGATCTTTTCGGTTGTACAGTGGAATGATCTCACACTTTTTGATCTTAGACTTATAAATGATGCTGAACTTAAAAAAGGCTACATCCTCTTCAAAGTTACCATGTCCACATACACGAAGCTCTTCATTGATGACGACAAGCATATGTTCTTTATCTACTCTGTCAAATTGAAACGCTTTACCAGCGCAGAGGAAATGGTGACCGTCTCCAAAATACCAATCCTATGTATAAGAGAGAATTCCTGTGTCATCATACTCCACAATATCATAGCACATATAGAAAGCAAATCCTAGAAAAAGATGATTAAACCAATGAGAAGGTAGGTGAATTTCCAGCAAAGATTCATCTCCAAAAACTTGAGCCCTTTGAGATTGCTGATGGACGATGGCAACTTCTCTATAGCTGTCTTATTTAAGACAAGATACTTTAGATTATCCACAGGCTCGAAGATTTCAAGAAGTACCTTAAGGTGTGAGCATCCATCTAGATAAAGAATCTCGAGAGAACTAAAAAAGTTGCTTGCAAGGCTTTCAAGCTCTCAACAGTTTCTCATCAATGAGTACTCCAATTTGCTTAGGAGCTCAACTGATGATGAAGGTAACTGTTTTATAGCAGTCCTAAGTTCATTAAAAAGTTGCTTCGATTGCTTGGGGAAATGACCGAGCAATTTCTTATCCTCTTTTGAGATCATCATCGTCATAGAAGGTTTCGAGTTCATTACCAATGTTCTTAGTCTCTTGCTCAGTTATGATCAAGGCTTCGTCTGCTCTCAAGGGTGCTTTCCATAATATTTAAGAGTAATATATCATTTAATATACTATGGAATTAAATAAATAAAGAGAGATATATATAAAAGAATTGCAACACAATATTAATTTTTTATTAAGAAATGTGTTCACAATTTTTAATACCAATTTTTGCTAACACAATATTAATTTAATTTATTGTTAATAAAAATATTATTTTAATGTTTAATTTTTTAATAAAGTTTAGTAACATCTAAAGTAATTAATTTTCTTCCATCATTAGTTTTAATTTCTTTGAAGTTTCAATTTTGTTCAGAGTTGCACTTTTTTTAGATATATCTAATTTTTAAAAAACCATCATAATTAATAAATAGAGATGGCAATAAACCACCCTCAATTTTTTAAAAATAATTTTTTAAAATTAAAATATAAAATAACATCGTTTTTAATTACGTTCGAGTCAATCTAGACCTGAGCTGCCTAAACTCAAGTTCAATTGAAAACATGATCCAGCTCATTGCCATTCCTATTAATAAATGGTCAAATAAACCCTTTTCATGGTACTTTATTGTATTAAGTTTTAGAATATGAGAATAATATAACAATTAATATTAAACTATAACTATTAATTAAACTGAAAAACAAAATTAATTACAATTTGACTATTGAAAGGAGAGGCCATTAAACTAATTATCAACTTACAAGGATCTCATAAACTTTTGAGGGGGGGGTCAATGCAATCAATTCCTACCAAAGCAATCTGGCTATTGAATATGCATTAGGCCAATCTATGAAGACGAAGATATAATTCCAGCCTAGCTAAAACTAGCACTTGTTGTAAATGCCAACTACTTTCACCAGTAATATCAAAATCTCATAATTCAAGTCAAGATGGCCAAAGCAAGTCCTACATCTTGACATGTTCAGTCTCTCAAGTCATACATTAACCATGTGTGTGGCGTAAGAAAGGGAAAAAAAGCATATAGCCTTTGAAAACTGGTGAAATCCAACACTCCATGGTTTGCTCAACTGGAGCTGTACGAAATTCTGAAGTATATCTCACTTACGTATGGAAAGATCCATGTGTAGGTAAGCTACACAAGCCGTGAAAAACAAGAAGAATGCAGACGTTAACATAAGTGGCTCGGCTAACATGAAGATCGGGTTGAAAGTGTAATAGACCTGCGGCATGAAGAAATAGTGTTAATATCCCTTTACTCGGGGGAAGAGATCATAGGAATTGTCATACTGAACGTTGTTTTCTTTCATTCTCTAAATGGTGATGCTACTGTATTTCATTGATTGCTAAGACAACCAATGGTTAATCATTTATGTTATATCTAGAGAGACGCAGAGGAAGAGCAACTGATGAACAAGTACAGGGAGATTTTAGTTCACCTGGAAAGGAATGTTGTGGTCAGGAATCACATTTTTCTTCTCCAATACCAGCACAGTCCTCCCAACAACATCCAGGTATGAATATTTGACCTGAAAGCATCCAGAACACTAGATAATGTGCAAGCAACTTAAGAATTTTAAAGCTATGTATATACAAAGTTAAGGAAATAGGCGTTAATAATGTAACAGCATAATTATGTGCTTCCTGAATAAAGTATCAATATGCTGTCAAAAAGACTAATTACCTCCAGATGTTGCTCCACTGGAAATGGCACCACAGCTGAAGGATCTTTTGAACCCTCAGGCAAAACAACCTGAAATGGAACCGTATTTTGCACTTGTAAATTCATCAATAGTTAAGGCCAAAGGGCTATAGCAACAAATACACAGAAACATCAAGTGGCAGCTATATGAAGTAAGGGCGAGTGAACAGACTTTGATTATCAACTTATCTACAACAGTCTCTGCAAGAGGACAACCAAAGGTGAAATTGAGGTAACGCCTTCCATCGGGAGACTCAAAAAGAAAATCTTGCAATGGTAGCCCGTATCCGATGACAAAAGTGGATTTCCATCCCCCAAATAAAGGATAGCGTGGTTCAATTTCAAGTTCTGACTGTTTAGAATACATAGTCAAACACACAATATATCATTCTTTAGCCTTCAAATTTTCTTATTCTGCAGTTATTAGTACCAACGCCTGCAGAGGAATATGAAGGAGTAGAGGAATGGAACAGGTAAAAGTTGTACCTTCCTAGAATCTGTTCGTAAATGTGATGACGAGACATTCCCTATTTCATCCCGGTAGTAGACCGAATGCACCCTAGGTGGTAATCTTGCTAAAAGGTGTTTGAATGATGATACACCACTGACGGAAGGCCTAGACTGATAATCAACCCTACCAACAAGAAGTTGCAGAATATTATTTGCAATAGTTGAAATGCAGATAATTCTCTTTATGTGCAAATACGCCTAACATTATAATCTTTGGATTTGTATCGAACCAAATCCCACCTCGAAAATACACCTTTGTGCCGAGCACCAGCATGAAACAGTTTGTATGATTCTGTAATCTGGAGGCTTCCCCAATGAGATATCTCCACTTCACGAATCAACTCCTCAACCACCGCAAATGGGTGGTTATTCTCAAAATGGATAATTATCGGGGAGTATGAATATGGAGGACGATCTTCATATGGACCATACTTTAGCTCTGTACCAGCACGGTTTGTCGGCTCCACATTTGTGAACGATTCTACTTTTGTACTAGGTGCTTTGATAAAAGATATTTGCTGTTTAACATGGTATGGAGACAATATTAGGGCACTATCCCGATAATATACTAACTGTGATTCTGATTGGCTAATCTCTTTTGGAAAAGGTTCCAGAGAATGGGTTAATATATACAGCACTTCTAGAGTTGCAGTTTCACCAGAGCTCAGTGGATTGAGCAAAATTATAGAGAAATGTTTAGCTCCATTCGGTGCATCAGGCAATTCAGTTGGTTTCACATCAAGAGGCACATAAGTTCTCTTCTTTTTCTTCCCTACAGCTGCTTGTGCTTTGACAATTGCTAAATGTTCTGCTTCAGTAGGTGGGAAAGCAAGAAATACTTCAGATGCAGCAGAAGTCCCTTTATTGTCAACCTAAAAATGAGAACCTTCATCATCGATCAAAATATAGAACTGAACTGAGAACACCAATTAAGAAAATATGGTATTAGACCATTCAAATGAATTCAATACCTTCAAAGTCAAGAAGACCCTGATAATATGTGACGTCAAGTCAATCTGCATTCATAATTAGCAAAAACAAATGTTAAAAATATAGTTCAATGAAGCATCATTTGCTCGGAATCTCAGAATCTCATAAAATCACCAGATTCCAAAACAACCTCAGAATCTCATAAAATCAAATACTTCGTAGTTTCAACTGTTTGTTAAATTCCCAAAACGGAAAATCACAACTGTAACATGAACTAAACCTTAAACCCTAACCACATTCCCAGAATTTGGTAACAACATTCGCTACCTCGACAAAATCAAATCGAATCTACGCACTTTTACAGATCTTGGAGATAAGAACTGAAGTAATAACAATCAAAAACCGCGAATTGAACGCAAAGTTGAAAGCTTTACGTTGACAGACACGATCAGTAGAGTCTAAGAAAAGGCTTACTCTGCGCTCGGCGTTTACGATTTGGATATCTGAAGATGAGGAAGAGACGAGTAGCGAGAGAAGTGAGAAGATGAACAGGACTAGTGAAGGTCGTTGCAGAGCTTCCATGGTCGTCGCTCCAGTTGACCAGAACAAAACTCAAGTGAGAGAGAGAGATTTATAACAAGACACAAAGTTCACATACAAAGCTTGAATTGATAGGCCCAACAAGTCAGGGCTCATAGGTTTTGGGAAAATTAACTTGGGCTTTAATTACTTGATTAAACCAAAATTATCATGATTTAAGGTTTGAGAATCCATCGGATAATGCTTAAGTTTGTTAAATTTTGTCACTTTGAGATAAGATATACCAATCTGAATTGCTTCGTATTTCAATAAAAAACGTGAAATTTTTAGTAAATTACTGATTAATTAACACTAATTCTAACTCAACAGAAACTTAAAGTTTATCTTTTTATTAATTGCTAGCTGCTTGGTCACACAACAGCATTGATATTCTGGTCCTGGATTTTTCCCTTTAGACTCGGGACGTTTTTCCATTTTATACTCTTTTTACTTTTCTGAACCTTCCCAGAAAGCTTAAAAGACTACATCGTACCTCACTTTCCATATTGGCTCTGATCGTTTAGAAGAGTGCTTTTGGTGTTTCTTTAGAATCCAAATGATAATAGAAGTGAGAGTGTATTGAGTTTGTTCATGGCCTGCATGAAACTGGGATCAAAGTCTGACGTGTTTTCCCTCGATGGACATTCCTGGTTTGTCCTTTTCTTGATGTTCTTGTGATTTTAGGATGTGGGTTCTTGATAAAGTTGGATTCTTTCTGATAAATTCCTGTTCTTTTTCCATTGCATTCTGTGGAATTTTTCAGTTTGTGAAATTTCAGGGGACTCTTGTTTATTAAGGTTGATATGTTAATAATGTCGTTCTCAGTGGTCGAGTATCTGGTCGGGTATGAGGGAGACAGTTGATTCTGTAAGAACTGGAGAATGAGTGATGTGGAATCTGTCAAATGAATGCTGTAGTTGGGAAGATACATACTACTGGTTTTTAGCATTATAAGTAAATCAAACCAATAACAGAAGCAGAAAGAAGAGTTTTTTGTGTGGAAATACATCAATTCTCGCTAATGAGGACAAAACATGCATGTTCTGCAGGTTTTGCTCAACTGGACTTCCAAGCGATGTCATCGTCGAAGTTGGAGATGTGTCCTTTCATCTCCACAAGGTGTGTATCTTGGACCTCCATTTTTACTTGAATTAAAAATGAGATGAACTGAAAGTATTGAAACGCAAGTCTCAAAAGTTTGAATTCTTGAAGAATGTGAAGCAGAAATGATTAGTGACATCTTGTTTTTCTGCTTTTACTTTGGTTACTAGTTGGACTATTGTTGCCTGCTCTAACGCTTGCCTCTCCAACAGTTTCCGTTGCTTTCCAGAAGTAAATTGCTACAAAAGCTTGTCGGGGAGTTTTCTGGTGAAGATGGGAAGAAGTGTCTTTTGCAGCTTCATGAAATGCCTGGAGGAGCCAAATCATTCTTACTTGTGGCCAAATTCTGTTATGATGTCAAATTACAAGTCACTGCCATGAGTATAGTTAGTCTTAGATGTGCTGCTGAGTATCTTCAGATGACCGAAGACTATGGGGAGGGAAATCTAATTGCACAAACAGAAAGTTTTCTGAATGAAATCCTAGGTAATTGGACGGACTCTCTTAAGGCTCTTGAAGCCTGTGAAGAGGTCATGGCACATGCTGAAGAGCTTCATATTGTTTCACGATGCATCAATTCATTGGCAATGAAAGCTTCGGCAGATCCGAGTTTGTTCAGTTGGCCAATGTCAGGATGCTGCGACTTTCAGGACCCGAAGGGTACAGTATTTTGGAATGGAATATGTACTTTAACCAAACCCCATTCCATGGGGGAGGATTGGTGGTATGGGGATGCGTCTTCCCTTAGATTACCTATGTATAAAAGGGTAATTCTGGCTGTTGGTTCAAATGGTATGAAACCTGAGAGGGTTGCTGGGGCGATAATGCACTATGCAATGAGGCATCTTCCTTTGCTTGGCAGGCAATCAAGCATCCAAAGTGCAGAGTATCCCGCACCTGTGTCAACCAAGTCTCCCTCATTGGACGGAGATCAAAGAAATCTCCTTGAAGAATTAGTGGAATTAATACCTTATCAGAAGAGTATTGTTCCAAGCAAATTCCTTCTCAGGCTTCTGAGGACTGCCATGATGTTACATGCTAGCTCATCATGTCGAGAGAATTTAGAGAAACGAGTTGGGGTCCAGTTGCACGAAACTGCTGTTGAGGATCTTTTGATACCGAACACAGCGTATTCTATGGAAACACTTTATGATATTGACTGCGTGCAGCGGATTCTTGATCATTTCATGCTAGTGGATCAGGATGCCATTACATCAAATGATGCACTGGATGAAGCTTCCCATTCACTGACTCCAGTGACATTGGTGGCAAATCTGATTGACAACTACCTAGCAGAGGTGGCACCTGATATTAACTTGAAATTGACAAAGTTTCAGTCTCTTGCAGCAGCTATACCTGATTATGCCAGGCCAATAGACGATGGACTTTACCGTGCAATCGATATATATCTCAAGGTAAATGTGAAAGTTTGGTTTTGGTTCTTACCCTGATGTTTTTCTTTGCCAAACGATATTGTTGGCATTTCAAATTAGTGAAGACCCCTTTGTGGGCTGAATTAGGCTCTTAATGTTTCCTCGAATTACTACAGCTTGAGGTGCAGTACTATTTGCTTAAAATATTAGACCGAATTGCTTGTCATAAAGCCATGTAGCTAACTTACAACAATTGGAGAGGTCCTATTTTTCAAATATACTTTCTTGTGCCTGTCATTTTCATCTTCATGGTTTCAATTCACATCATTGGTTTCCTCTGCTTCAGGCGCATCCTTGGCTAATTGATTTCGAAAGGGAACAACTTTGCAGGCTCATGAACTGCCAGAAGCTCTCATTGGAAGCTAGCACGCAT
>JANSVA010000003.1:37183367-37198929 GCA_025504915.1 Erythroxylum reticulatum | reverse complement strand
ATATCATTAAATGGCCAAAGAGATGATAGTTCATTAGCATGTCAAATCATGACATAAGATCATATATTTCACATAGGACTATCATTATATATATTATATACTTATTTCATCACCAAGCTTTTTTCTTAAACTTAAGAAATTATAAAATAAAAATATGTGGAAGAATACTTAAGCATTATTTTTTTTGATATAGTACTTTTTTTAATAATAAAATTTTGTATTTTGTAATTTTGCAATCACACTAAATTTTTTTAAAATAATATACTAATTATACTTAATTATCAATTATTTACTTATTTTAAATAACTCACTAGTAAAAAATTTAACATAATTAAACTTTTTTTTAAACAGAGAAACTCACAGCCGTTATCATTTAGATGCATATTGGTAAAATTTCAGATTGACGTAATAACTTATAAATCACGCAAATCAGGTACTTAACACTAAACAAGCTCTGTACGACAAACTCGATAAAAAAAGTGTAGATATGATGATTCAAACACAAAACCTTTTGATCCCATATTCTTTGACGTCACCAACCCTTTCGGGTCTTAAAAATTTAAACAAACGGTACAATTTAGCATCTTAAATCCTTAGGCAGTTTTTAATATATAGTCTAGTTTATGTGATGTCATAATTAGGTAATTTAATTTCATTATATACTATTATCGTCTTAAAATTATTTTTTTAAACATTAATTAAAGGTTTTTCTTACCTTAATATTTTAATAGGACATTTGAGTAATATTTTATTATAAAAAATTTGGTTGAGAAATTAAAAATAAAAAAAAATGTGGAATGATGATGCAATGCTTATGTGCATGTTCTCACCAAACCTCCTCTACAAAAGCTAATCCTCTCCGACCCTTCACAATCTCATTGACAACTAATAAACCGTCCCAATTTGGACCCCACTTAAGAGCAATGGCATGCTACCAATCTTGACACGTGTAATCATCTTAACCGTCCATTCCCATGAAGATCGAACGGCCACGTGCCTTTTCCAACTAACCCGTCGGCCTAACCCACCCAACACTCAATAAAGCCTCACCCACCTATGTCTCTATTTAAGGCACCCAATACTGGTGACCGGACTCAGGGATTTTGGGTTACCTAAAAATTCCTTCGCATTAAAACTCCATTAAAGGTGTTGCATAGAACTTCTCCGATCAATCCAACGACTACCCTTTTCTCCATTTTCTTCGTTCTCTTCATCGTTCTTAAAGCTGAAGCGAAAATGGAGTTTCCTAGTGATAATGGCAATGGTTCAATAAGCAGTTTTTGCACCAGTGATCCTTTGAACTGGGGTATGGCGGCAGAGTCACTGAAAGGAAGCCACCTAGAGGAAGTGAAGCGCATGGTGGAAGAGTACAGGAAATCATCGGTGAGACTTGGAGGTGAGACGCTGACCATAGCTCAAGTTACCGCTATTGCCAGACGTGACGCTGGAGCCATCTCGGTGGAACTCGCGGAGGAGGCTCGTGCCGGCGTGAAGGCCAGCAGTGACTGGGTCATGGACAGCATGAACAAGGGCACTGACAGTTATGGAGTCACCACCGGGTTTGGAGCAACCTCGCACCGAAGAACCAAGCAAGGTGGAGCCCTTCAACGTGAGCTTATAAGGTGAAGTTAAAAGAAAAAACAAGTTTGATTATCTTCACTAGTTACTTTTCTTAATTAGTCATTAACATAAGCTTAGCCTATCTTACTGAAGTTGCTTAACTTTCATGACATAGCTTTTAACAACCTATGCCTTGTTTTAATTTGGTTTAATTAAGGTAAATTAATTAGTTTAAGAGAGTTAGTTACCTCTAGACCTATATAAATTGAGGCAGCTTACCTTCTGTGATGCTAAATAATTGCTACTTCCATGGCATTGCAATATGCGTGAATTTGAATATTTAGAATTAGGTAAAAAATAGTATATATATATAATTGAAAAATAAAATTATATAAAAACAGTAATTAATTATCTTATCTTATTTGAAATGAATTTAAATTTTATAAAGCATTTTTTCAATTAATTTTATTTTAATTTTTAATTAATAATTGACAAATATAATATCTTATTTTTAAAAATAAAATTTATAAGTTAATAATTCTTGAATATTTGACATAATAAGATTTTTTTTACATATATAATTATAAAGTGAATATCATTAAATTAAGAATGCAATTTTTAGGGGAAAAAAGCTTCTTATCGCATCATCAAAAACAACTTGAACATCAATACCCAGTACCAGCTTCGCTAAAACGCGAGATTTTGAAAAATTCAGTAGTACGTAGCCTTACCCTTACTTAATAAGTTGTTAAGAGTTATAATTTAGATTCATGATATTACTATTATATTCAATTATTTTCAAACAAAAAACAATTATTCCCAAAAACTCATAGAAATTTCTTTTAATAATAATAATAATAATAATAATAATAATAATAATAATAATAATATAAAATGTTTAAATTTTCAATTATAATTTTCACTTCATCTTCAAAATCTTAACGTTAGGATAAAAAATAATCCACAAGGAAGCAGACAAAAAAAATAGTTGAGACCTTTAATTTGTACTTGTGTGGTTGTCACCTAACCAAATAAAAGAAAACTAAGTTTTAAGTTGATTTGGTCAATTATGGGGATGGAATTAAGCTTGGAAATAGGTTTGGTCCGAATATTTGTGTTCGGGTTTGGGTTTGGCCCGAAACTCGCTAGCTTTAATCATAAGCCTGAATTTAACCGGACTTAATCGATCCAAAGCTTGATCGATATCATATCGTATCAAATTCGATTAAATATATTTTAATTTTTAAGAGTTTTAATAGCATCATTTTATTTAAAATGATTTTATTTTATTAAAAAGTTTAAAATTTCTAACTAGGCTAATCTGAATAGTCTGAATAATCCAAATCTGAAGTCAACTCAAAATAATAAAAAAAAAGGATTAAAAGGTTACTTGAGATCATGTATTGACTTTTGGTTGGATAAGTCTAAACGGAATCTTACCTTAGTCAAAACCCACTTCTAACATTCTACATCCTTTTAACTTAGAATTTGATAGACTTTTTCAAGAAAAAACTTAATAAATATCGATAATTAAAATTTTTTATTTGTTATGTGATTAATATCATTGATTATTTAAAAATGTCTTTACCTGACATGTGATAGCTAATGAACGTCATTATCGGTCATTTAATCGGTCCCGTTCGCAATTGCTGATGATGTTGATGGGAATGTTAATTTATCGTCAGGTTTTTGAATGCTGGAATCTTTGGAAGTGGGACAGAGTCCTGCCATACGTTGCCACACTCAGCTACCAGAGCAGCTATGCTGGTCAGGATAAACACACTGTTACAAGGATATTCAGGCATTAGATTTGAGATCCTGGAAGCCATAGCCAAGCTGCTTAACCACAACATAACTCCATGTTTGCCCCTCAGAGGCACAATATCTGCTTCTGGTGACTTGGTCCCCTTGTCCTATATTGCTGGTCTTTTGATAGGTCGTCCTAATTCCAAGGCTGCAGGTCCTGATGGAAAAATCCTGAACCCATCTGAAGCTTTCAGTGTGGCAGGGATCAATGGAGGGTTCTTTGATTTACAGCCCAAGGAAGGGCTGGCACTTGTCAATGGTACAGCTGTTGGTTCTGGATTGGCTGCAATGGTGCTTTTTGAAGCTAATGTTCTGGCAATTCTGTCAGAAGTTTTATCAGCTGTTTTTGCAGAAGTTATGCAAGGAAAACCTGAATTCACAGACTATTTGACACATAAACTGAAGCATCATCCTGGACAAATCGAAGCTGCAGCTATAATGGAACATATTCTTGATGGTAGCTCTTACGTTAAAGCTGCTCAGAAGTTACACGAGATCGATCCATTGCAGAAGCCAAAACAGGACAGATATGCTCTTAGAACATCTCCTCAGTGGCTTGGTCCACAGATCGAAGTGATCAGAGCGTCGACCAAAATGATTGAACGAGAAATCAACTCTGTGAACGACAACCCATTGATTGATGTTGCAAGGAATAAGGCTCTGCACGGTGGGAATTTCCAGGGGGCCCCAATTGGAGTTTCCATGGACAACACTCGTCTAGCTATTGCCTCCGTTGGCAAACTAATGTTTGCACAATTCTCAGAACTCGTTAATGACTTCTACAACAATGGTTTACCTTCAAATCTTACCGGCGGTCGCAATCCGAGCTTGGATTATGGGTTCAAAGGAGCTGAAATCGCCATGGCATCTTACTGCTCTGAGCTCCAATACCTTGCCAATCCTGTCACAACTCATGTCCAAAGCGCAGAGCAGCATAACCAAGATGTTAACTCTTTAGGGTTGATTTCTGCGAGAAAAACAGAAGAAGCTGTGGACATATTGAAACTCATGTCTTCCACTTTCTTGGTCGCTCTTTGTCAGGCAATCGACCTAAGGCACTTGGAGGAGAACCTGAAGAATGCAGTCAAGAACACTGTGAGTCAAGTTGCTAAGAGAGTACTTACAATAGCCTCCAATGGCGAGCTTCACCCATCAAGATTCTGCGAGAAAGACCTCCTTAAAGTTGTTGACAGAGAATATGTCTTTGCATACGCCGATGATCCTTGCAGTGCAAATTACCCTCTGATGCAAAAACTGAGACAAGTTCTGGTTGACCATGCATTCATGAACAGTGACAAAGAAACCAATCCAAGCACTTCCATTTTCTTAAAGATAGGAGCTTTTGAGGAAGAACTCAAGGCCCATTTGCCCAAAGAAGTCGAGAGTGCTAGAACTGCCCTGGAAAATGGAAACCCAACCATTCCAAACAGGATTGCGGAATGTAGATCGTACCCATTATACAGGTTCGTGAGAGAAGAGCTTGGCACTAGCATCTTAACCGGCGAGAAGGTGTTATCACCTGGTGAGCAATTCGATAAACTGTTCTCTGCCATTTGTGCTGGGAAGCTTATAGACCCAATGATGGAGTGCTTAAAGGACTGGAATGGCACTCCTCTTCCTATATGCTAGTTCTTCGTTTTTTTCATACTTATATGCCTTTCTTTTTCATGTTCTTTCTCAAAATGAACCGGTCAAAGTCTGAAATCTGTAACATAAATTTGTTACATCATAACATGCATGTGCAAGTTACTTTGTTTTCTTTTGTTGCTTTGAATTTCTCTACTGTAAGTTCCAATGATATGTCCAAGGAGCCTCAATGAAGACGACGCAGTTCCTTTTATTTATTTTTCCTTTCCAGGCTTATTTTCGTAATTAAAATAAATTAAATTAAAAATTAATTTGGTGAAATTAAAAAATGATTTATCCAATCTTGTTTTAGGAGATTTAAATTGATTAAAATAATATTATTTTATTATATAAAATAAAAATTTATCCAACCCTTGAAGTGCTATCTTATTTTAATTTTAATTTTAAAATTTTAAAATTTAAGATTAAAATGAAGTGTAAATAATAAAAAATTAATTAATTCGATCAAATTAAACCTAAAAGCTTAAACAGATTGATTTTTTGTTAATTTCTAATTTTTATTTGATTTATTTTAATAATTATAATTATTATTCATTAATTAATTCGTTAGTTTCGTAAATTAATCAATCTTTAAAAATTAATTTGGTGTGAACCGATTAAAGTTTTAACTTTAAGATTAAAAAATGATTTATCTAATTTTTTTAGAAGATTTAAATTGATCAAAATAATATTATTTTATTCTATAAAATGAAAATTTATCCAAATCTGTGATGTATTATCCCATTTTAATTTTAATTTCAAAATTTTAAAATTTAAGATCAAAATAAAGTATAATAATTAAAAATTAATTAATTCGTTTAATTTAATCATAAAAACTTAAACTCATTATTTTTTTGTTATTTTCTAATTTTTGATTTGATTTATTTTAATAATTTTAATATTTATTTATTAATTAATTGGTTAGTTTCATAATTAATCAATTTTTACAAATCAAAATAAATAAAATTTTATTTATCAATTTTATTTTTAATTAAATTTTATTTTTTGAACTGGTAAATACAATTTTCTTTAATTATATATAATTTTTTTTAATTTTATTCACTCATTAATTATTTTTATACAGTTTAATGTTGGTTTAATCTTTTTAAAGTTTATTTTATAGATTTAATTTTTAATTCAATTTTTAAATCATTATTCAATTGAACTCTATAAGCCAATTTTTAAATTAAAATTTTTTAAAATCAAATTTAATTTATTAATTTTAAATTAAGTCAAACGAATCGGACCAGCCCGGACTCTTCTGCTATGTCAAAACTGGGCATACAGCCCAAATGAGCCCATACTATACATTCTGTAGATTTGTAACTTAGTTCCGGAGATAAATTCATGATTCTTGTGATTAGGTCCTTTCAGGATCGAATCTAACACTTTAGGAAAGGAAATCCATCGAGTGACAGAGATGATTCTCACCAATTCCCCTCTATCCTTTGCCTACTTCTAGGGTTTAATGTAAGTTATTTCTTTTACCTTTCACCTTCTCGATTCCGTGAGTTTTTGTTCGATTATAAAGGCATGGATCGGCTGTGATGAAAGAACAGTTGTCCTTCTCATTTGTTGTTTAAATTGCACTTTCTTTTTCCGATGATGATGTTACGTTATCGAACATGGCTCGATTTCTTACAGAATCAACTGGGTTGTTCTGGGATTTATTGAGTCCGTGAGAAATTGTGTTCTTATACTCTTGCTATATATAAGAGCAATTCTCACAAGTTCCTATAATATGATTATTAAGCGTGAAACTGGGGTAATCTTAGTTAACTAATTAGGTTTCTTGATGCGGTTAATGGATGCAATTTATGTTTCTGTTTTGGCATGCATCATCTTCTATTTTTCAGTACAGCTAACAGAATTTGATGATAATTTTTTTTATAGTTTATTTTTATCAAAATTGTCACTTCTGAATTAGGTATCACTATCAAGTTTTCAAGCATTTGGGATTAGATGCGGTTCAAATTCGTTATTAGTTTTCATCAATTATTATGAAAATAACCATCGCTTTTAGGTCGCTTTATCTTCTTTCGTTGCTTCCATCTTTTCGCTTCTTCTTGAAGTCCTTTTTATTTGCAATTTTGATTAATTTCAGTGATGACAAGATGCATGATATCTCCACTGTTGATGGCTTTGTGGAGATAACTGAAAGCTTGGGACAGATGATTAAGTACGTGGCAAACGAGCCCTCAGTAGGGCTTTTCTATGTGCAGCAGCACGCTCACGGTGCAATACCGAATGTTGTTGGTCTCAAGAATAAGGTTGTGGAGAAGTCACAAGAAACAAATCTGCACACAGAAGACTTGGAGGACTCTATCATCATGGTGAGGTCAATGAAAGAATGCGGCTTCACCATTGCTGATGACATGATCAAAGACGTTAGAAGATCTCTTGAAATCATGTCGACAAAACAACCCAGAAGAGGATTAATCCAGGCTTCAAGTTCAAGCTTTCAAAAAGGAAGAACTATGTCTTGGGAACCAGGCACTTGGGGTTATAATGGTGCTTATTCACAGCCAGATAGCAAAAGGATGAGCAACTACTTCTCAACTGTATTTAAGACTGCAAAAGAAAGGGCCAGCAATTTCAAGTGGCCACAACTTGATGCAAGAGAATCAACACCAAGCCAGTACGACGGGCATATTTTGCACTCTAATCCCTCAAAAGTAGATGAATCTGCCACCACCAGTTCTTCTTTGCCCGATACCGATGCAGATGAAGTAGCTGATGAACTGCCCGTGTCGAGTCAAACTGCTGATGACAAGGAAAAGGGTTTAGAGGATGAGCAAGTTGATGAAAAGTTGCCACCATCTTGTGAATTATCTGTATCAGAAAACTATGATGACTTTAAGGCAGATAAAGAAGCCAAGCTAGAGGAGTGGTTGGGAGGAGTGTTGATGTAAATAACTTGCAAGGGACGGACAGGCTCTTGCTGCCCTTTTTTGTTTTTTGTTTTGGTTCTCTGCCTTCTTTTGACATTGCTGTTTAGATGATTTTCACAATTGTTAGGACCTCAGTCATACAATCTGTTGTTTGTACCATACCTGTATTTGGACGATGATTCATTGCAATAAAATAGCAGCTCTAAGGTCGTTCCCAGATCATTTAAACCGTACTTATCTCTCTTTTTTTCTTTAATTATTTGGATGTGATCTTTATCTAACAAATATTTACTAAACAGAACTCATCTATCTCTTTTTACTTGGAAATCGATGGGAGTTCTTGACCACCAAATCTCATTGGCTTAACACATGATTCTTGAAAGAAAACAAGTGATATATTTAATACAATAACGAGAAGTTGCAGTCGAAACACAAATCGTTGTCTAAAATTCAGACATCGCAAGAATCATTCAAAGAGATTATTCTTCAGATACTGATATTCTCAAGAGTTATGTTTCAGTCGCGACTCAAATTGTATAAGGTGCATGATGTTTATATCATACTAAATATCTTCTTGAAGTCTCCAAGTCAAGTCTTTGTTCATAAGATTCTAGTTTACTTCAGCTTTGTTTATCTACCATGCAAGTCTGACATGGAAACCAGCTGCCAAATCTTGCATCATCGATTGGTGACCTTGTCAGGATAAGGTTAACAAGTTATGGAATTTGTTCTTTCTATAACTTCTTCTGTGCTTTGTCTGGTATTTGAAGACAAAATGTTTGTTGTACATGCAGATCGTATGTTATAAGAACTGTTACTACGTTCATATTTAGTATGGATTTCCAACCAATTAGCTCCAGCAAATTGGGTTTACTTTTCCTGTTAGGAATGTTTTAACTCTCACTTTCTTTTACTTGCTGGAAATGAAACAGATAGGGAGACATTACTAGCTTTCAAGGCTCAAATTACAAACGACCCTCTCGGAAAACTAAGCTCCTGGAATGAATCCTCCCATTTCTGCAAGTAGTCAGGTGTTATATGCGGAGTTAGATATCATAGAATCGTAGAACTCGACCTACACGGCGGGCAACTGGTCGGCATACTATCACACGACGTTGGGAACTTGAGCTCTCGCAGGATTATAAGCCTGAGGAACAACAGCTTAGGCCATACCATCCGACCAGAACTAGACCGTCTGTTTAGGCTGCGAAAGTTGGATTTCAGCTACAACATGTTGACTGGTGAAATCCCGTTAACATTTCTGGCTGTGTTAATCTGCTGAACTTTACTGTGAGATACAACTTGCTTGATGAACTTCCAACGGAACTTGGATCATTGTCGAAACTGCAGCTACTTGTTCTCACCAGAAACAACTTGGTTGGTCAGATACCGTCTTCTTCTGTAAATCTTTCGTCACTCAGGATGATTTATGGATCAAGTAACAATTTGGTAGGAAGTGTTCCTGATACTCTTGAAAACCTGAAGAAGCTACAAGAGTTTGCATTTGGTGACAATAATCTTACTGGTACAGTTCCTCCTCCTTATATACAATCTATCTTCTCTTACTATCTTGTCTCTGCCAGCTAATCATCATCATGGTACCCTTCCACAGGACTTAGGCTTGACTCTGCCAAACCTTCAAACCCTTAGATTTCACACCAACCATCATAGTGGACCTGCGCCACCATCAGTTTCCAGTGCCTCAAACCTTGTTGCACTGAGGATATCGAGGAACAAGTTCACCGGAAAATTTCCCAGTTTGTCAAAGCTGCATAATCTGGAGCAGGTGTCTATCAATGATAATATGCTTGGAAATGGCGAAGACGATGACTTAAATTTCTTGTATACCTTGGTGAGCTTGGTTATTAGTGACAACAATCTGGGAGGAGAATTAGCTGAACTATTAAGCAACTTCTCAACCAAGCTTAGGATCATAGGTTCAGGAAACAATCACGTCCGTGGAACTATACCGACCGAGATTGGAAATCTTGTTAACCAGGTTGCTTTGGGTTTAGAGCTAAATCAATTGACAGGCAACATACCAAGTTCAATAGGAAAGCTGCAGAGTTTGAATTATTTCTTTCTCAATGGAAACGAACTTTCAGGGACGATTCCATTTTCTACAGGGAAAATTACTTCACTAGGAAGAGTAAGTCTCAAGGATAAATAATTTGCAAGGAAGCATCCCATCTAGTTTGGAAATTGCAGACAATTACTGTACTTGGCTCTTTCCGAAAATAATCTACCAAGAAGCTCTGCCACAAACACAGCGAAGTCAAATTCTTCTTCCAAGTTGAAATTAATTGTCATTTTGACCTCTGGTACACTTTTCTGTTATATGCTCAAGAAGGCAAGAACAAGTAGGCCAATTTCTCAATCTTCATTCAATATCCCTTTTCTGCAAGTGACATGTGATCTACTCAGCAAACAATCGATTCTATTCAGGAAGTTTGATTGGTACAGGCAGTTTTGGATCAGTATACAGAGGAGTTCTTGAACCAGATGGAGTGGCTGTAGGTGTGAAGCTACTCAATTGCTCCACCGTGGAGCTTCCAAAAGTTTCATGGCTGAGTGTGAAGCCCTGAAGAATATCAGGCATCCAAATCTTGTTACAATATTAACTGAATGCTCGAGTGTTGATTTCCCGGGAATGGATTTCAAAGCACTGGTCTTCGAGTTCATGGTTAACGGGAATTTAGAAATGTGGTTGCACCCCACTGATCAGCTTACAAGTTTGGATTTTTACCAGAGGCTAAGCATAGCAATTGAGGTAGCTAATGCTCTTGACTATTTACCCAACCATAGGCAAATGTGCATTATCCACTGTGATCTGAAGCCAAGAAACATTCTTTTGGATGGAGATATGAACACTCGTGTTGGAGCTTTTGGATTAGCAAGATTCCTGTCAGAAGATTCTGACCAGTTAGTTTCGGATAAATCAAACCAGAGCAGCTCCATAGGCATAAAAGGCACCATTGGATATGCAACTCCAGGTCATGTGTACGATTTTGTTCCTCCATATCTTACTTTGATCCATATTAAAGAACTTTCGTCTGTTGAATTGCAGAATATAGAATGAGCAGTGAAGTGACAACTCATGGCGATTTGTACAGCAATGGAGTTATGTTGCTAGAGATGTTTACTGATATGATATATCCATTATAGTGAAGCTAACCATTTAAAAAAAACGATGTTATTTTGAAACTGGATTGGACTTGGACTTCAGGTTGTCCGCAAGTCAAATAAAATCTGCGGTCTAACCCGACCTCTTGCCATGCCTAATACAGTAATACGCTTGGAATGTGACAGACAAGCCGAAAGCTTGCACTGCTGCTGAGAAGTGATACAAGTTACTATGTTCACGAAAGTGCTTTCCTTGCATGGAATGCAAAGCTTTGAGGCTGTGTTGAACCCGCAAACCTCCTCAGACCAATCAAGCAAAGCCTGAAAGAGAGGATGTTCTAGTATGGTAATCTTGATGATGAATCTTCTGCAATCTTTACCAACATATACTGCAAGGTGACCTTTGGGAACATCCTTCGGTGTCCATAACTCTTCTTCTTCGACGCAGTTACAAGCTGAATACTTGTTAACCATCTTACGTAAGTTGTTGGAACACCAGCTCAGGAGTCCGCGCTGCTTTATCGTCGCCATGGCTCTGTTTCAGAGATGTCAAGCAAGGAAGAGAAAGATCAGATAGTGGAGGAGCTTAAGGAACATGGAAGTGAATATGAATTTTATAGACAAAATCAGAACTTTGACAAAACATGCACGTTGTCTTGATCTTTTGATAGCTTGAACATGTTCTTATAGATAATGATAAATAATAATAAAAAAGGGATAAGATATTATAAAAAAAGTTATAATTTTATGTTTTTTTTCTCAATATTGTAAATAGAAAATAAAAATTATTCTTATCACTTAATCAAATTAAACATTTCATAAATTTTAATTTTTTATGTAATAAACTTTTTAAATAATATTTTTATTTTATTTATCCGAATCTTCGAAAAACAAGTTATTAAATTAAAAAATTAAAAGTTTAACTCTAAATTGAAATAAATCCAAAAAACATATTATCTTAAAATTTGTAGTCTCATCATTTATAAATAAACTTTTTATTTATAAACTTTTTAGATTTTATCAGTAGTTAAATTTTAAAAATTTTCAATTTAGTGATTAACTTTTTAAAATTTTAACAATTCGATTTAAAACTTTATTTTTTGCTGTTGTAAATATCGATAAAGATGGTAATGAGTCGGGTGAGCCCATCTCAACCCCAACCTTGCTGCCTAAGGCTTGATCTAGCCCTAGACAACCTAATCCATACTAGAGCCCGACTTGACTTAGAGCGTTTTTAATTTAAATATCAAAACGACATCGTTATACTAATATACATTAGGTCTCAAGGTCAAGCCAAGCCCGAATTATTTTTAAAAATTAGCTGAGACTCGATCAACACGAACCTAGCTCATTGACCACAAGCTAGGTCGAACCGGAGCTTTATTACTACCTCTGAGATATGATGAAGAATTAATTATTTAATTGAAAATTTTAAAAGGTTAAATTAAAAAAATTAGATACTTTGAATGTATTATTTTATTTTAATTATATATATATATATAATTATGATAAATTGCAATAATAATAATCCAGAATTCTTCATTTTGCTCAATTTAAAATTACTAATATTTTTTCAATATTATTACTAGAAAAATATTATGGTGGGGTATAATTATCTTTTCTTTTCCAGCACAAAATTTTGGATGAGTCCATATGTTGGACTTTCCTGCAAAGAGTCCACGGAATCAGCACACGGGTTTGGTTACGAGACAGAGGAGATGATTCATGATTGGCTTCAATTACTGAGTAAATTTAATTTAATTCATATTTAATAAATCAATTCTAAATTTAACTTAAAAATATAATTAAATAAATAATTGAAAAAGATCAACCCATATATATTTTTTAAGACAATACTTTAAAAACTCAACGGGTTTGGTTAATTTAGCCGTAAAAATTTTTATTTGATTTATTTTAATAATTTATATTGCTAAAAATGATCAATTTATTAATTAATTGATTAATTTTTATTAATTAATAAATTTTTATAAACCAAAATTAATTAATAAATTCTTATTTTATCGGTTAAACTTTTGATCTAATTTTTAAAAGATTAATTGAAAATATGACAAAGTTACATAGAAGCATGACTTTGTAACTAAGTTGGGTTATATATTTGAGATGTAGTAATGTTGAACTATAGATTTTGAAAGATTTTTATATTGAAGATTGTGTAATATTACTAATTTAGTATTGCAAAACTTAATGAAAATCTTATTATTTGCGTTAACATGCAATAATATGATACGGAAATCCCAAGAAAACAAGGTTCTTAAAACTCCCTAATCTTATTGAATCAAAACTCTAATATTTATATTATAAGAACATGCTAGATCAAACCCCAAATCATAAGTTCGAGAACCAATTCCAAAGAAATCATAAATCAATTTATGTTGCAAGTCCTTACTTATTGATGCAAATCAATTTCTTGAAGTAACCATGAAGACAATTACGTCTCATTTGAAGAACTCAATTCCGAAATTTTATTAATCATCCATTCTAGGATCACAAGGTTATAACAAGGTATAAATACCTTGACCAAGTCCTAAACCTAATAGGAATGAGTTTGCAAGTCTATTTAATGAAAACTAGGCTAATTTTAACAAATTTAAGAGCATCTAGCCCATTGAACATAATATGATACAAGTATTTTTTTAGAATGAGTTTAAACATATTAAAACAAACAAGTCTCAAAATAACCTAGACAAATAAAGCACATGCTACTAACTAAAAGAACAACCCATAAACAAGTCATTGGGCCTAAAATAAGAGATAATAAATAATAAGCCCAAATTATCAAAAACGGGCCTAAATGGCTAAGCGCTAGTCTTTTCCAATGCCTTCTATAATAAAGTCAAAAGCTTGGGCTTGCCTTGGTGTTCCTCTATAGATGTTTCGGCCTTCTCACGTACTTGACTTGTGATTTGGGCTTGAACAAAAGCTTGCATTGCTTGTTTAAGTCTTGAAGCTTGTTGCATTGTAATTGGACCACTTGGCATGTGTAGCTTGGCATGTTGATGTGTAAGACGTAGAACTCTAATACAAAAGCTGATTGTATCATTCCCTCTCTCCTCAAAATGAGTCGTCCTCGAATCAAACCCTACATTAGTAAAAGGAGAGAGATCAGCAACATTAAAAGTAGCGGACACTTGATACTTACCTGGTAAATGAATCCTATAGGCATTATCATTAATTCTCTCAAGCACTTGGAATGACCTATCGCCTCTGGGATCCAACTTGGATTTCCTTTGCTTAAGAAACCTCTCCTTCTTGAGATGCACCCAAATCCAATCTCCAGGCTCAAACCTCAACAATTTGCACCCTTGATTAGCCTTGTGTACATTTGCTTCATTCCACTTCTTTATTTGCTGCCTTGCTTTCTCGTGAATGCTCTTCACCAATTCAGCCTTGTGTTATCCATCCTGGCTAAATAAATCATGTAATAGCAAAGGACACAAATCCAAAGGTGGCAAAAGGTTAAATCCTTAAACTATCTCAAATGGTGAATAACCAGTAGTAGAATGAATGCTCCTCCTATATGCAAATTCAACCAATGACAAGTTCTATTGACCACTTCAATTTGGTTATCCGTTTGAAGATGACAAGTAGTAGAAAAAAACCTTAGTTCCTAACTTTCCCTAAAGAACACGTCAAAAGTGACTTAAGAACTTTACATCATGGTCTGAAATAATAGTTTTTAGAACACCATGCAAACGCACAACATCTCTAAAGAACAAATCAGCAATATAAGTGGCATCATTAGTTTTATGGCGTTCAATAAAGTGTGTCATTTTACTAAACCTATCAACAACCACAAATATGTTATCCCTACTGTTTTTTGTCCTAGGCAGCCCCAATACAAAGTCCATAGATATATCAGTCCAAAGATGCTTAGGCACAGGCAAAGGAGTATACAAACCATGTGAATGGGTCTTTGATTTCGCTTGTCTACATGCAACACACCTAGAACAGATTTTTTCACCATCTTTTCTCATGTTAGGCCAGTAAAAATGTTCACAAAGTATGTCATATGCCTTTTGCACCCCAAAGTGACCCATTAATCCTCCACAGTGTGATTCACACACAAATATCTCACGCATAGAGTAAATAGGCATACAAATCTTATTATCCCTAAACAAGTACCCATGATGCCTATAAAACTTTTGAAATGCAGCATGCTTACATGCACCATAAACATTCCTAAAATCATAATTCGAAGCATACAAATCTCTAATAAACTCAAAATATTGATTAGAGGGTACCTTCTTAATAGTGCATCAACCACTACATTTTCCTTACCTTGCTTGTACTTAATCACATATGGAAAAGTTTCAATAAACTCTAGCCATTTCGCATGTCTCTTGTTCAACTTACCTTGGCCCTTCAAATGTTTGAGTGATTCATGGTCAGAATGAACCACAAACTCCTTTGACCATAGATAGTGTTGCCAAGTTTCCAATGCTCTCACCAAGGCATATAGTTCCTTGTCATAAGTGGAATAATTCAGGTGTGGCCCATGAAGCTTCTCATTGAAGTATGCAATGAGACGCATACCT
>JANSVA010000003.1:37170603-37183267 GCA_025504915.1 Erythroxylum reticulatum | reverse complement strand
GTCATAAGTGGAATAATTCAGGTGTGGCCCATGAAGCTTCTCATTGAAGTATGCAATGAGACGCATACCTTACATCAAAACAACATCAATACCTATCCCGGAGGCATCACATTCAATCTCAAAAGTTTCATTGAAGTTAGGCAAACTTAAAACAAGTGCAGAACACAACTTATCTTTTAAAGCATTAAACGTAAGTTCTTATGCCTCACTCCATTTAAAACCAACATATTTTTTAATGATTTCAGTTAATGGCGCAACAATAGTGCTAAAATCTTTCACAAATTGCCTATAAAAACTAGTCAAACCATGAAAATTACGCACATCACCAACAGACTTAGGAGTATGCCAATCTTTGATAGCCTTAACCTTCTCCACATCAACATGAACACCATGGGCAGAAATAACAAAGCCAAGGAATATAATTTTATCTATACAAAAAGAACACTTTTTAAGTTTAGTATAAAGCTTTTCACACCTAAGTGCATCTAGTACAAATTTAAAATGTAAAACATGCTCATTAAGGCTTTTGTTGTAAATCAGAATATCATCAAAATATACAACCACAAACTAGCCAATAAATTCACACAAAACATAGTTCATCAATCTCATGAAAGTACTAGGTGCATTTGTCAAACCAAAAGGCATGATCAACCATTTATATAAACCATATTTAGTTTTAAAGGTTGTTTTCCCTTCATCTCCTACTTTCATCCTAATTTAATGATAGCCACTCATAAAGTCAATATTTGTAAATAAACAAGCATCATGTAATTCATCAAGCATATCATCTAATCTAGGAATTGGGTAGCGATATTTTATTGTTATCTTATTCACTGCCCTGCAATCCACACACATGTGCGAAGTCTCATATTTCTTTGGCACTAATAACACTGGAACTGTGCGTGGGCTTAAGCTTTCTCTCACGTGTCCCCTCTCTCAAAGTTCCTCCAAAGCTCTGATACCAAGGTGATACGGAAATCCCAAGAAAACAAGGTTCTTGAAACCCCCTAATTCTATTGAATCAAAACCCTAATCTTTCTATTATAAGAACATGCTAGATCAAACCCCCAAATCATAAGTTCGAGCCCCAATCCCAAAGAAATCAGAAATCAATTTACGTTGCAAGTACTTACTTATTGATGCAAATCAATTTTTTGAAGTAGCCATGAAGACAATCACGCCTCACTTAAAGAACTAAATTCCAAAATTTTATCAATCATCCAATCTAGGGTTACAAGGTTATAATAAGGTATAAATACCTTGACCAAGTCCTAACCCTAATAGGAATGAGATTGCAAGTCCATTTAATGAAAACTAGGCTAATCCTAACAAATCTATGAGCGTCTAGCCCATTGAACATAATCCGATCCAAGTCTTTTTTTGGAATGAGCTAAACACATTAAAACAAATAAGTCTCAAAATAACCCAGACAAACAAAGCACATGCTAATAACTAAAAGAACAACTTATAAACAAGTCCTTGGGCCTAAAATAAGAGATAAGAAATAATTAGCCCAAATTATCAAAAATGAGCCTAAATGGCTAAGTGTTAGCCTCTTCCAACGTCTCCTCTAATAAAGTCACTAGCTTGGGCGTGCCTTGGTGTTCTTCTATGGATGTTTCAGCCTCCTCATGTACTTGACTTGTGATTTGGGCTTGAACAAAAGCTTGCATTGCTCGTTTAAGCCTTGAAGCTTGTTGCGTTGTAATTGGACCACTTGACATATGTAGCTTGTCATGTTGATGTGTAAGACGTGGAACTTCATTACAAAAGCTGGTTGTATCATAATACATGCTTTCTCATGTGCTCAAAAGTAAATTTTTAATACAAAAATTTACAATTAAACGGAGGAACCTACAGTTGCTACTTTTTAGATGCACATTGAGTAAATCTACGGATTAACGTAATAGCCTGTAAATTACGTCAAGCGGGTATGTCGCACTAGAGAAGCCCTAGCCCTGTACGATAAGCTTGATCGAGAGAGTGTAATTAGGAAGAATCAAACACAAAACCCTTTTAGCTCCATGCTCCTCCGTTCTACCAATTCGACCACCCCCTAAGGGACGTATGAAAACTAAGTATTAAAGATAAGAAAAATAGTGTTATAAAAAAAAGAAAAAATAGTTTTATTAAAAGAACGAGGCCTATAATTACATTTAAAATCGTCTCATTTAAAATTTGTCAAAATAATTTAATGGATTCAAATAAAATGACATATTAACTTTGATTTAATCGAATTTTTTATTAAAACTAAGCACAATATTATAGTTTTTTTAAAGACTTAAGAGTTAAGCAATGATTAAAAAATTTAATCGGTTTGGTTGATTCATCTGTAAAAAAATTTAAACCGTTCAATTTTTTGGTTCGATTTATTTTAATAATTCTTGTTGTTAAAAACTAATTAATTTATTGATTAATTGATCAATTTTGTATAAATTAATAAATTCTTATATTTAAAATAAATAAATCAATTTTATTTAACATTTTTAATTAAATTTTAAAATTTTGAAGAGTAAGGACAATCTCTTTAAGTCATATTATAAATTTAGGTCTGATTTTTTAAAAATTGGAGCTAAGACTATGATTTCAATTTTGAATTATTTCATCTTCTTATGGTCAGAATAAAATCTACTGAAACCAAAATTGCATCAAAGGGCCCTACTGATGTGGAAATCATGATCGAACGGTAGTCATTGCATATCATGAACATGATAGGAGTGTTCTTCGTACACCCAAGACGTCCCATTCCATATTTTATCACCGAAAACTGCTAACGTGCGCCGGTGGCACGCACTACAACTCATTTTTCGCGCTTAAACTTCTATCCCAACCGAAATCGTACGGCTTCTACACAGTTAATTTCTCTCGGGCGCTTGGTTCCGTCAGTTCACGTTAGTTTACCCACTCTACTTAACACTATCTTGCGCCCGATTGATATGTTAGTATATTCTCTAAACCTAGATAAGTCGTTTCTTCCTTTCTCTCTCCACTCTTCATTTTTCTCTCTCTAACTTTGGTGTGTTTTCAAGAAGGCGAATTCTGACAGTTGCTTGCGGAACAGGTTCTTTTATTCAATTTACGACTTAATTTTAGTTCAGTCTTTCAAAATCTCGAAGTTAATGGTGTAATTTTGAATATAGGGTCTTTGTAGAACCGTGATTTTAAGGTTTTGGTCTTTGGACAATGCTGGCAACTAAGTGTAGGCTGTTGATTTAATTTACTGTAAGTGGTAGTATTTGAAATGGGCAATGTGGAAATACCCAAATGGATTAAAGGGTTGCCATTGGCACCTGAGTTTAGGCCAACGGACACTGAGTTTGCGGACCCAATTGCTTATGTATCCAAGATTGAAAAGGAAGCTAGTGCCTTTGGTATATGCAAGATTATACCACCTTTGTCTAAACCTTCCAAAAGATATGTGCTTGGAAATTTGAATAAGTCCCTCTCCAGGTGTCCTGAATTGGGTGATAATGTAGATATGCCAAATGTTTCGTCATCAGGTAAAACTAGTTTAGGGGTTAGATCCAGTGATGGGGAGCACAGGGCAGTGTTCACCACTAGGCACCAGGAACTGGGGCAAAACGTGAAGAGGATAAAAGGGGCAGTCAAGGATAATCCTCAAGTTGCTGTTCATAAGCAAGTGTGGCAAAGTGGAGAGATTTATACGTTGGAACAGTTTGAATCCAAGTCAAAGGCATTTGCAAAGAATGTGCTAGGTATGATTAAGGAGGTTAATCCATTGGTAATTGAGACATTGTTTTGGAAAGCAGCTTCTGAGAAGCCTATAAATGTCGAATATGCAAATGATGTTCCTGGGTCAGGTTTTGGAGAACCAGAGGGTCATTTTCAGTATTTTCATAAGCGGAGGCGAAAGAGGGCTTCTTATCAATCATATCGCAGGAATACAGAGAATTCTGAGTGCAAGAAAGTTGGAATTGGTGACAAAAATAACTCCCCTGTCAAGGTTATCAGTAATTATATTGAGAATCAGTCAAGCATCTCATCAGGGACAACCCCTGAATCTTCTATTATGAATTCAGCTTTGTTTAAGGAAGAAAGTCAAAGCTCTTCTAAGCGAAAAAATGCAAGTGGTAGCATTGATATGGAAGGTACTGCAGGTTGGAAACTTTCAAACAGCCCCTGGAATTTGCAAATAATTGCTCGTGCACCTGGCTCACTTACACGTTTTATGCCTGACGACATTCCAGGCGTTACTTCACCTATGGTTTATATTGGTATGTTATTCAGTTGGTTTGCTTGGCATGTTGAAGATCATGAGCTTCATAGCATGAATTTTCTTCATACTGGCTCTCCAAAGACTTGGTATGCTGTACCTGGAGATTATGCATTTGATTTTGAGGAAGTCATTCGTACTGAGGCTTATGGTGGTGACATTGATAGCTTAGGTGTGTATAACTTTCTAATGATATTGTGTGTGTGAATCTGGAAATTGTTGGATGTTATAACCTCTATGGTATTTGTGTGATTCAATCCCAGTTTTTATTTCTTGGCAGCTGCTCTAAAGCTGCTGGGTGAGAAGACGACCCTTCTCTCGCCTGAGATAGTTGTTTCAACAGGCATTCCATGTTGTAGGTGAGTTATGGTTCTCCTCTTTATTATCTCAAACTTCTGTACTTTTATCTTCTCAGTTTTTCTAAGCTCTTGTCCTGCTTAGGACTCCAAAATATGTTGCTTTTGGTATATGTTTGACATACTTGAATAGATGGATTCTATTTGTGGCATTAAGACTATAATGCGTATCTTTTTTGCTGACTTTATATGTTGGATGTTATTCTCATGTTGACTCTTGGTATTCATTTAGGTTAGTACAATATCCTGGAGAATTCGTCGTGACTTTTCCACGGTCTTATCATGTAGGCTTCAGCCATGGTAATCACTTTACAGATCGTCTTGCATCTACAATTCTTCTAAAGGATGCAACTGTTATGACACCTATCTGTTGTGCGATAAATTGTTTCCTTGTTTGGTAATCACATAGCATCTAACAAATTTGAGTCAAGGAGAAAGCAATTTTTTTTCCTTAGAACTGGGAAGTTGTAAGGTAGTTTTGCAAAGTTGAATATGATCACGGAATACCATTCCCTAGATTATTATTTCCCACTCTCTTTTATCAAAGGCAAGAAACTTTTCCTTGCTCATGACATTGTATGCTGTTAGTGGAGATATGATACTTAGATTTACTTTCTTAAGGTGACTTTTCTCTATTACGTACCAGAGATTTTGGTATATCATTGGCTTTAATATAATAATTACATATATTAAAGTGTATAACCTGACTGTTGGTTGCTATTTTTCGTCTGTGATGCTTTTTGTGATATTTAGTATCTCCTCATACTAATATATTTTAGTAGTTTGTACTATTATTGCATTACTGTATCTTTATATTTATGTTAGGCAGTGCTATGTCAAGGACCTTAATCAAGTTGTTGCATCATTTTCTTTCCTATTTTTTGGTCTATATAGGTTTCAACTGTGGGGAAGCAGCTAATTTTGGGACTCCGCAATGGCTTAAAGTAGCTAAAGAAGCTGCAGTGCGTAGAGCGGCCATGAACTATCTTCCTATGCTTTCACATCAACAACTTCTATATCTTTTGACCATGTCTTTTGTGTCTAGGTACAACTTCTGTGCTCCAACTATCTTTCAAAGTTCTGACAGTCTTTTATTTGTTAAAAAATTAGTTGGGAGTTTGAATCGGTAGCAGTGATGAACTGAACATCCCACAGGAAGTGAGATTTATTTTGCTGGATTAAAAAATGATTCTGTTTTGTGCCACCCAACTATGGTTTCATGTTGCTAGGCTAGGTTTTACTGCATTACTTATTATTTTTCTTTACTTGTAGTGCTCACACAATTATGAAGTGCTAATGCATCGTTGGTATTTCCATCATCGCTATATTTGTTTTGGTGCCAGAGTGCCAAGATATTTGCTACCTGGTGCTCGTTGTTCCAGACTTAGAGATCGTCAGAAAGAAGAAAGAGAGTTTTCAGTAAAGAATGCATTTATAGAAGATATGGTGAACGAAAACAACAATGTACGTCTGCTTCTTGGCAAAGATTCCACTTACCATGTAGCAATATGGAACCCTGACTTGCTTCCATGTGCAATTAAAGAATCTACATTAGCTGATGTATCTCCTACTGCTGCACCCACAACAATAAGTGGTTGCAATGTTCATTCTGACTATAGTAGTAGCAGTACTGAGAATGATCTGTTTAAGGAGATGAGCATGTACATGGAATCTCTTAATGATTTGTATGCAGACGATGATGACCTTTCTAGTGATTTCCAAATTGATTCGGGAACTTTGGTTTGTGTGGCTTGTGGGATCCTTGGTTTTCCATTTATGTCTATAATACAACCATCTCAGAGAGCATCAACACAACTTCTGTCCCTCGATGATCATTTAGTTAAAGAATCAGGAATTCCAAGATCTGAGAATGATCTTTTTTCTGCAGATACTGGTGGTAATGTCAAGGGCTCTGTTTCAGGTATTAAGTTGAAAATTTTCTGTCTTGTTTGATAAATAGCTGTTTTCTGCTTAATTGTTCTCCATTGTGAAATTAATCTTGGACATGGTTTTATATATGTTGTTTTGCCCAACTTGCGATGAGAATTTTTGTATCAAGTCTATGATGTCCCAAATCTTTTTGTTTTGGTTATGTCCCAAATGGATGCAAGGACTAATATCATAGTTTTTACTTTTCATTTTAGTATCATTAGATGTCTGTGCTGATGTAGAGGAAAAGTTTTAGCAAGTTCTGGACATTTGTTCTTGTGTACGGCAGTGTTGGACATCATGTAAAATCAGTAGAACGTGACATTTTTTCCATTGTCATCAGAATTAAGATGCACGACATATAATCAGAATTTGATTACGAAGTAAGGGAAATCTATGAGACATACGGACATAAATTCTTATATCTTGACATACTAATCAGTTTCATAAGAGTTTGCACTGAGTGAATCAGTTTGTTCTGACCTCGTGATTGCAGATCATCTTCCTACTGGTTCTAATGTTTCTCTGCCACAGAGGGATCTGCAATTTCCCAGTGGTTGGAATGCTTCTTCTAAATTTTTGAGACCTCGAATTTTCTGTCTGGAGCATGCTATCCAGATAGAGGAGCTCTTACAATCAAAAGGTGGAGCAAGCCTTCGTCTAATTTGCCATTCAGGTATGTAAAATTTAATTGAACCCTACTAAGTCCATAAGTGTTGTACCCCTCATTTTCCCTTGGTAATTTACTGCATAAGTTCTATAAGTTGTTAATAATTATGTTTTTCTCCCTTCATTCTTGTAGACTATCAGAAAATGAAGGCACATGCATTGGCCATTGCAGAGGAGATTAATTGTCCTTTCAATTGTAATGAGGTGTCAATGGAAGGTGCATCCCAGGAAGATCTGAACTTGATAGATCTTGCAATTGGTGATCAAGAGCATAATGAATATGGGGAGGACTGGACATCAAGACTGGGTATAAACTTACAGTACTGTGTAAAGGTCAGAAAGAACTTTCCATCCAACCAAGTTCACCATGCATTGGCGTTGGGAGGAGTATTCTCTGACAGAAATCTCAGTTTGGATTTCCTGAAGATCAATTGGCAGTCTAGAAGGTCTCGGTCAAGAGTCAAGTTGAATCAGCTAGATTGTAAGAGCAGTCTAAAAGATGATAAGGTTGAAGCATCTGGGAACGAGTCAGTTGGTGTGGGTTTGAAAAAAGAAAAACTTCTCCAGTACTCAAGAAGAAAGTTTAAAGTTAAAATGAATTGTTCCACTAATGAGCTTCAAGGATGCTCTAGGAAGCACTTGAATGAAGAAGTTTTAGTTGCTAGTAGCGAAAACTTTGAAAAGCATGCTAACACTAGTGATATTGGGATTACTGAACGTGGTTCTGCACAACTTTGTTTATCTTCAACTGAAGTGTCCAAGATGCCACGTGAAGCAACTGCTATCATAGAAGTTATAAGTGATATAGACCAGTCTGAGTTTCAGGCATTGGAAATTTCAAAGAAGGAAACGGATATCGTGGGTAGTGTTTGTAACAGAATAGCCTGCGGTCCTAGGATGCAATGTGTGATTAGTGGAGTAAACATCGACAATGAAGATTCTCAGTCCAGAAAAAGTTCTAGTTCACATGTTGCTGCAGCTGTGAAAGTGCATGCAGAGGATGATATGGAAATTACAAAAATCACAAATGAGAGTTGTAATGTGATTCATAAAGAGAAGGATGCAATTCATAGAGATACTTTGGAAGGGGAGGCTTTTGATCCTGATAACTTGGTATGTCCTCAGGTAACTTGTCCAACCATAGAACAAAGAGAGAAAACGACTTCAGACAAGTCTAGCATTAACAGTGAAATCAACGACCGCACTGCTGGTGCTGAGAACTTGTTACGATCTCAGGTTATGTGCCCAACCGTGGATCAAAAAGAGAATGCGTCTTCAGAAAAGTCTTGCATTGACAGTGAATGTGATCACACGGTTATGGCGAATGACAGGCCACAAGAACCCCAGACTACATGCCAGAGAAATGAAAATGACAGCATTTCATGCAATGACACACAACTAAATAAGACTTCCCCCATAGAGGAAAGGCATCATCTGCTAGACCGCTTTACTGCAGATGATAATGTACGGCAGGAAACCAAATCAAGGAGCGAATTCATTACGGAAAGACACGTGCATGAACTAAATCCAACTACAAGTGCAGTAAGTGAGAACGAACCTGTTTCAAACGATGTAATGGGGATCTACGGGTTGCCTTGTTCTCCTATTGAAAAGTGTTCTGGAGCTGAAGAAGAATGGTGTGACAGAGAAGGTATGCTTAAGGATAATGAAGTTTGCTCATCTGATGAGCTGGAAAGCATGGGCTTTGCATTGGTGAGCCTTGGAGCAAGGTCTGGAAAGAGTAGAAAAAGAAAGAGTGGACTGGAGCAGAAAACATCTAACAAGTTGAATTGCAATGGTTTTATTAGAAGTCCATGTGAAGGCCTGAGGCCGAGGGCTGGGAAAGATGCAACAAATAGAACTGATATCGACTTCAAACAATCAAACAAAGACAATGTAGTGACAAAGAGGGCAAGAAAAACTTCTGACGTTTCACATTCTCGTCCAAAGAGAGAGAAGCGGATGACGGAAAGATCTCACAAGTGTGACATTGAAGGTTGCCAGATGAGCTTTGATACAAAGGCAGAGTTAACGTTGCACAAGCGCAACCGGTGCCCTTACGAAGGGTGTAGAAAGAGGTTTAGTTCTCATAAATATGCTTTAATACATCAACGTGTTCATGACGATATGAGGCCATTGAAATGCCCTTGGAAAGGTTGCACCATGTCGTTTAAATGGGCATGGGCTAGGACCGAGCACATACGAGTCCACACCGGAGAGAAGCCATACCAGTGCAAGGTCGAGGGCTGTGGCTTGTCTTTCAGATTTGTGTCAGACTTCAGCCGTCATAGGAGGAAAACAGGACACTACATAGACGAGACACATTGAAGATTGGTCATAATCAGGCAGGTTTTTGTACTCTTATGCAAGTATGAATTAGGCTTTGAGAGTCCAAAGATGCCAGCAAAATTCGTGTACAATCAAATCCTAACTTGGTTGAGAATAGGAGTAGATCGATCCTTTTGTAGGTCACCAATTATTTGAATGTAAGTGATAACTTCCAAGTTCCAAATGTCATTTCTTGGTTGCTTTCAAACCCTGGTTTCTACTCAATCCAATCCGTATCCATTTCCCCAAACCATGGAAGCTAAATGTATGATAAAGTAAGATCATAGAACCAACTAGAACATGTAAGAATAATGATTCAAATACGATGTTATATACCAAAAAGATAATAATAATTAATAATTATTCGTAATAAGATTTTCCTCTATTGGAATATAGCAGAAGGTCTCATTGCTATAAGCACTGGCTACAGTCTTGATAGAGCTTCTGTGAACTCCTCCCTTCTTCTCTAAACAAAACAACAAAAGCTCGAGATGGCCGCCGCAGCTCCGCCACCGCCACCAGCCCCAACACCATCACCACCTACTGGCATACCGGACTCCGATTCAACTCCGGTGGGTCACCCACTTTTCTACCGGATCCGCCTAGCAACCCTATTAGACGTCCCCCACATCCACAAGCTCATCCACCAATTGGCTGCCTTCGAACGCCTGGCCGATCGTTGCATTGCCACCGAAGCCGCACTCTCAACAACTCTCTTTAATGGCCAACCTTTTCAATCCGTCACTGTCTTCCTCCTCGAAGTCTCCCAACACCCTCTTCCCAACAACATCATTGCGCCCCCAAGTTTCACTCCGATTGAGCAAATACTGTATCTTGATCACCCTATCACCGACCCAGAAGCTGAAAATTTCAGGAGCGGTTCTGATGATGTTGTGATTGCTGGGTTTGCGCTGTTTTTCCCAAATTACTCTACTTTCCTAGCCAAACCAGGGTTCTACATCGAGGATCTGTTCGTGAGGGAGTGTTATAGGAGGAAAGGTTTTGGAAAGGTGCTGCTTTCAGCTGTCGCTTCACAGGCTGTGAAAATGGACTATGGGAGGGTGGAGTGGTGTGTGCTAGACTGGAATGTGAATGCTATTAAGTTTTATGAGGACATGGGTGCTCAGGTGTTGCATGATTGGAGGATTTGCAGGTTGACTGGTCCTGCTCTTGATGCTTTAAAGAATGGTGTCTAGGATTTTAATCTCAAAGTTTGTGTTTTGGATTCACGGGAAGTTGGTTAAGGTTATCGTTTTGGTGTTGTTTTCTGAGAGTGATTTCCAACTTCTATGATCAGTAGTTTACATTTTCCTTTGTGTGTTCAATCTATCTTTGTTATGAACTTAAAAAATCAATAGTTAATGTTACCTTCTTGTTTTCTGTTCTTGTGCTACCCTATTTTTCATTTAATCTTGGTACACAATGTCCAATCTCTGAACAGAATGCAATTTACAAGGATTTAAAATGCAACTCAAACATTAACAGGAATGTTTTGCTTTAAAATGCAAATCAAACATTTAACATGAATGTTTTGCTTTAGAAATGCCAAGATCGGGGGGTTGAACTTGATATGTTGTTCTTGTTCACTTGTTCCTACTCTTCCTGATAGACTACCAAATTGAAGAGTCAAAACACATTTCTTTTCCTCCACTTAGTTCAATGAACCACTCAGAGCTCCCTCTTGCCTTGTGCCTTGTCCTTTTGTTCTTGCTTGATCTGTTCTCTAATCAACGTTTTACTAATCACTATGTTTGTCTTTAGCATCAAAATTTTCTTAGTCAGGAAGGTTCCTTCTGCAACCAAACTTGAAAAGGAGGCTCTTTATCGAAAGGAATGCACATACTAACTTAGCCATTGCTCATTATTTATGTGTTCACTAAACAAAATCACCGTTAATAACTTGTTTGTGGTTTTTCTTCCTTCATAAAAGGAAAGGTTTTGAGAGGAAGATGTGATTATTACTTTACACCTTTAAGGTGAAACAAAGCTAAGAAGATGAGCATGTTGGTTGTCACTTTTTATATTTTTTTCCTCTTTAAAAATTAAGTCTTTTTATTAATTATGAATAAGAGTGCGTATTATTAGATTTTTACATACTTCCATGTATAAATGGACTTCAACCAAATTGTTGTTGTAGGAAATTCTCAAGGCCAAATTTAACATTACCATCTTCTAAGGGCTCGAATCTAAAAGAGCTTACTGTGTTAAATATCAACTATGAAGTTGATCAAACTCTCCCTTAGTTTCAATAAATATTTAAGGGTAAGTTTACTTTCATTTAACATCAATTTCTCTTCTTCCAAAACACTTCTTGCAACTCCATTCATTTTGGGGTTAGGATGACTTAGACCAACACATGATATACATTGTAATATGTAATTTGAACCCGTAAACATGTGCTAACTCAACCTGTAAGAATGTAAGTTGGACATGAACTATGGCAATGATCAAATTGAAAGCATTGAAAAAGATCCAAAAACAATAACCTTGTCCCATTAGTACAACCAAAGATCAAGTTTTTAGTCTCTTTGAAATGGATCATTGATGATGAGAGGCCCTCTTACGAAAATTTGAGAGTTTGAAACAATTGATCCCATAAATTTCTTGTCAAGGGATTTTTTTAAGTGTAATTTATTAAATGTGAAAACATGTTAAATTTATTAATACCGGTTGATTTAATTTTATTTCTTAAATAAAGTATTAATTATTAAAATTTTAAAGTATATAATTTATTCATTAACTATTATATTTATTTAAAATTTTTATTTAATATAACATTTCATTTTTATAAAAAATTATATTTTATATTGTCACCTTTCCATATCTTAATCACATTTTGTCTCTTAATTTATACATATTAATGACTTCTTCCTATTTCATAAATAGACTTTGTAAATGAGATGAGATGATCTTAGTTAGATTCAATTAATATTTATTTTTTAAAAATTTTAAGTTGTGCTAATTTAACCTATGGAATAGGTCTCTTTTTCTTAAACTCAAATTTAATTAACTATAAAACTTGAATTTATAAATTGGTATTTTTAGTTTTAGTAATTAAATTAAATATAAATTATTTATCAAAATAAAATAAATATATTAATTATATATATATATATATATGTATATATATAAGATGAAATCTAATAAG